>JANZLQ010000086.1:13047314-13071052 GCA_026212715.1 Elanus axillaris
GGGGCTGGCCCTTGAGGAGAAGGGACTTTCGCTCTGTTTGTTCGGGAGGGCTGGAGGTGCCCTTTTGGCGGTGTCCCGTTACCGCTGAGGCGCTCTTTCCGTCGGAGTGCAGTGCGGAGATGGGGGGGGGGGGAGGCTGTGTGGCAATGGCGAGCCTTACTTACCTCACAGGTTTCCTCTGGAGCCGGGGTCAGTGAGGTGGTTGGTGGCCCCACAGATGGGGCGCTGCCTTGTTGTCCCGAGGCCGGCAGGTGGTTAAGTGTTCAGCTGTAAAGCGTGGGCTGTATAGACAGGACGGTTAAGAGTGAGGGGTGGGTGTTGGCTTACCCCTTACCCAGGCAGTTCTCTCTCCACCAAGGCCTTTGCAGGTTGGAAGGGTGGCGTGTGTCCCCTCCTCTACGGTGCCAGTATTCATGGGGTTCCCAGTTTGCTGCAGCAGCTGTGTTCCTCAGTCTCTCACAGCTGCCTTCCAAGGTGTGGTTTAGGCAAGGTTGGTTTGCCCACAGATAAGAGAAATCTTGAACTGTGTGAGGAATACTTGTCTACCAGATGTGAACAGGGGTAATCTCAGGGCAGAGACTGGCTCTTCAGTGGTGACGCAACAGGCTATGGTTGTGTGTCTCTGCTACCTGAAGGAGCAGAATGTGCTTACCAACTTTCATATGGAAAAACTCTTAGGTAGTGAAGGTATTTGGTATCTGTGTATGTATTTCTTCAAAACCATATCTCCTTATTTGAAAAATTAATAGCTATAGAAAACTTAGAGAAATTATTAATTTCTGTGAGGAGGATAATATTATGAAGTATTTAAATGTCCTTCTAGGAACAAGCTTTGCAGTTTTCATCATCTAGTCTGAAGCAAAATTTTCCCTTTGATTACGATTTTGGGACAGTGGTACACTGTCAGTGAAACTTGTTGTAGAAGTGATACTTTTGATTTGTAGAATGTTATGTCCTTTTGGTAGTATCCAGAGGCCATGTTCCATAGCCCTGTTGAGTGGGGTTCACCTGTGCTATGGCCTGGTGTATGGGAGGGAAGCTTATGCTTAAACCCTTTTGCACAGTTTGAAAGAAAAAAAAAATCGTGCTTTCTTGTGTGTGTTCAGCTTGAAACTCCACAAAGAAATCTACCCTTTCAGAAATGCTGACTTTTGCTCACAGAGCCGAACTCTTTTTATGTTGTCCTAATCTCTTTTCTGAACTGAAAAAAAAACCTAAGCATGCAGTTATCTTTGAGAAACTGGGGAAAACTTTTGGTTATTTGGGGTTTTGTTTTTTTGTTGTTTGTTTGTTTGTTGCTGTTTTTTTCCCCAAAATGGAAGTGCAACAAAGATCCGGAAGTACTAGTACTGGTCTTTTGGAAAGGTTTAAATTGTCCTTAATAGCCCTGTAGACTACTCCAGAGCATTTAGTGGGTTATACATAAGTTATTTTTTTTATATTGCTTTTGTTTGCCAAACTACTTTCTTATACTGTCAACTATAGCAACTTGTAAAATAAAATGGCACTTGTAGGAAGTAATAGACTAGCTTAACAAAACCAATCCCTTTGATTCCTGATTCTTGAGTTATTAAATATAGGAGTTACAAAAATGATTGAAAATGGAGAGAGAAAGAACTGTGCTCCTGTATCAACATGTATAATTTCTTTGTCAATTATGGTTTTAAGTGGTCTGCCCTCGTAGTTGTCAGAGCTCCTGGCATGTGAAATATAAGCCTCTCAATTACTGTTTGTTTTTCATCTAGAGGCTCTAAGAAGCTTTTGATTGAACCTTCTAGGATAAGTTCTCCATGGCTTTGTTAAAAATCTGTAGCAGAACTGGAAGGAGCGAGTATAGAAAAAAAATACTCTGCCATAACATGCTTGGGATAATAATGGACAGGGTGATATACCTGTGAGACACCATTTAGGAGGGAGGAAAAAAATAATCTGGAAAAGGGCTTTGGGATCATTCTCTAAGATATGAATGCTGACATTAAGTGTTCAATAACATAAGAATGATTAGTTGTTCAAGCTGCCTAGATCTTCCTCATTTTCATTTTTTTTATTATCCTATAAGGTGGAGTTTTTGTTGGCAAAAGTATTTCAGTATTTGTTTTCTTAAGTTGAGGGATAATTACAGCACCAGCTTAATAAAGCTTTTCTTGAGTTTTTCTATGTGGATGTTGAAGTTTTATCAGAGAACATCGGTAACCTTACCAGAACAATTTATTCTCTACAACTTAAGTAATTTTCATTGCATTATAGATGATAGCTATTTATATAATGTTTTGAGTACTTGCTGGCAGTATCTTAAAGCTTACCTTTAAATAAAGCTTCATGCTTCTTTAAAAACCAATTAGCTTCTACAAAAGAATTTAAGGCCTTGGTAGGTTTAAGTGGGAGCTAACCCATTCAACCAAGACTCCATCAACAGGTTTATATATGTATTCATGCTGGGAGCTTACTCCATTATGTTAAATCAGCTAAACTACTAGCTCTACAATACGATGTGAAATTATCAAATTGCAGAGTACGTGCAGCAGTTCAGAACTGGACTGAGGAATGGTACCTTCTGTGGAGGTTATTTGTTCCCCAGTGCCTTTGTTTCTTTAGCTGAGGCTGCTTTTGAGATCACAGTCCAGAAAAAGGAGGACATTTTACATAATACTAGCTATTGAGCAATGATGTGATGTGTTTCCTGTTTGAACAGGCACTTCCTCACTGGTAGAGAATCACCAAAGAGAAAGTCTGTCAAAACTAAATCGATAAATCAAAGTTTAGCCTAGAAACACCAGGCTCCTTTTATATTGGAAAATTAGCTTCAGTATTGTTGCCTTCCCCAATACTGTAGGGCATGGGGCATGATCATGCCGAAAACCTCAACTGATATAAATAAAGATCACTGCTAAACTACCATTGGTGTAAAGTTTTTATCCTAGCAGAAAGGAACTCGGACAGTCTGAGACTGTGCTGTTGCTACTAAGTCAGAAAAAGGAAACGGTTGTGTATTTTTGAGGTCTTTCTGTTAGCTTTCTGTCTTTACAGGTAGTGTGTGTTCGGCCATGAAGCTACTGGATTGTGCTCAAAACCTGTATTTTTTCCCTATGATTTTTTTTTAACCTATTCCTTCTGTGAAATGTAACATTTTAAGGTTAAGCTTCTGTACTAATCACCAAAAGATTTCTAGTAGTTTGCAAATCATAGTGTACTTCAATAAATAAACTAAAATTACACTATTTATACTGTTCTCATAACTATGGTTCTCAACTGCCTTACAGGTTTGAAAAGTGCTGTGGGGATTCCAGTTTCTCAATCTTCATTTTGTGGGTTTTTTATGTGGTTTCTTTCCATATAATTCTGGGATGGGTAGGGAAATAATGCTTGTATCCAAATACACATTTATGTTTCAGGCAGAAGCTGAGGAGATGCAAGATGATGTGATACCAAATTAGGTCCTGTGCCATGTATTACTGGAGAAATAACTATGCCACTGGGATAAGTCACAGGCCAGCTGGAGAGGTGAGGGGCAGGAGGAGGTGTGATTGAAAGTTGTATATCATCTGAACTTGCCTTAGATCATGAAGGTGTTTGTAGAAGCTTTGTGACCAATGTTTATATGTCTCTGTAGTTAGTAAGTTCACAAATTGTGAATTATTCTGTTCTTTATAAATGGAAACTGTAACTTTGAGACTTTTTTTCATTACAAGCAACAGTTGTCTGAAAGCAGTCACAGCAGAAGGCTGCTTGCTTGGTGGTTGTTTTTTTTTTCTGTACTTAATTCGTAAGACAAATCTTTTGGGAAAATTTTTGCAGCATTTAAGGATTTGAAGAGCTGGAATGTGAACACTCACTCTTTCTATCATGCATAAAGTAACTGCATCCCGTAACATCTCTGTCATGATGGTAACAAAGTGCTTTGTTTAACTCACTTTGTTTATCTTGCTCTGGTGTGTTGGCTTGTGTAATAATTAACAGATCTGTAGTTTTTGCAGTGTGACATAATTGAAGATAGAGTTGTAGTTGATGGGATTGAAATTTATTCAAATAGAATGGACATAGCAAGCTGTTGATGGGTTAAAAACAGGGCTGTAACTCTAGCACTTAGAATAAACAGTGTCTCTATGTGTATGTTGATGTTCTAGCTAGCCCTGGTGTTCAAAACAAAACTGATGTAAGAGACCAAAAAGATTCCTTTTAACTCCTTTGGCTTGTGCTGAAGGTTGACTTCTGTTTATTTTCTTTTTATTTTCTTTTTTCTTTTTTTTTGTGTGCAGGAAAAGAGTTTAAATCCTTGAAATTGGTTTGTTAACTATTTCTGTTTAAGACAGAAGAGTAGATGCAGCTTTTCACATTTTCATCAGATGTTGGTAATGCCCCAGAGTGAAATGTGTTTTTAATAAATTGCAATAGTAACAAACACAACAGGGCTCAGTTCTGCAAGTTTGTTAGCTAAATCCTGTGCTTGAGTAGGAGGATAGTTTCTAGCCCTTCTGTAGTGGGAAGCAGTATCACTGGCTCTGCTTATCTCAAATAACATGTTTTAGTCTTTTTTAGAAATGGTCTTTCTATCTTTATGCAAGCTGTGGCCGAACACACTGTAGTATGAGAAAATGGAATGCTTCTATCTTCTGTAAGGATCTAGGTAAAGGCTGCTTTCAGAAACTGATGGCAGTCATGTAAAAAAGCAGCTATTTTAACAGGATCAGAATATCTGGATCTCAACTTTTCTGACACACATACTATCTATCAGTAGTTGTTGTAAGCTTATGCTTGCTGTTTTGTTACCACTGTTCCCTGTCTGTTGGCTCCTTTATTAGATGTTCAGTCTGGTATTTAGGCCTTGCTGCAATCAATAGGAAAATTTGCTTGGGTTTCAGGTCAGCAGTGTGCCCTGGTAGTGATAAAAGCTAATTGTGTACTAGGCTGTATCAACAGGAGCATAACCAGTAGATCAAGTGAAGTGATTATTTCTGTCTACTTGGCACTAATTAGCTGCATCTGGAACGCTATGCCTGGTTTTTGGTCCATCAGTACAAGAAAGATGTTGAAAAATCTGTGTGAGTCCAGCAGAGCCCAACTGCCAAGATGGAGGAGAGACTGAAGGAGCTGGGCTTCTTCAGCCTGGAGAAGAGATGAGTGAGGGGAGACTTACTAGCAGCCCCCGGTACATAAGCTGAGCTTACAAGAAAGAGTGACCATTATTGAGAGCATGGTAGGACAACAAGAGACAATAGGCATGAATTGAAGTACCCTCTTCTGCTGAGGATGGGGAGGCTATTTTTGCCTGTGAAGATAATTAAGCACAACAAAGTCCTGAGCAGCTTGGTCTGAATTCAGTGTTGATCCTACTTTCGGTAGGAGGTTGGACAAGAGATGTCCTAAAGCCTCTTCCAACCCGAGTGGTTTGGAAAAACCTTGGAAGTGATGTATTAGTGTGTATAATTCTTCACTAATACTATTTTTTATGTGAGAATTTTGCATATGATCACTTTGAACACAGTTTAACTCCTGATGTGACCAAATTATTTTCTTCATTTGACATAACATCACTCATTTTTATTTTAATAAATACTGTCAGGAATGTTTTGTGGTCTACGTAATACATGTTGAAGTGATTAGCTGTCTTGTACTCTACTACTACATATTATATCATGGAGCCATATTGGACAAGTGTTTACAGATGTAATATACTGATCTTTCACATTGATTCAAATCTTTGTTACTTTACTGTCTTTGAAATTTGGGTGCCCTGAGCTGATTTATTTTTTTTTAAAGTGTATGTGAATGTATGCCAGTATCACTGATACTACGCCCTATAGAGGAGGAGGAAGAGGAAATATGTAACACAGAATGAAGTTGGAAATAAATAAGAGTATTTCACAGTGTGTGGAAATAATCCCATGTAATATACAACCACCACTTTAGAGACTTCAGGGAGCTATTTTCTACCTTTTCTGAGGAAATTTTAGCTTTCCATGAAAACCATGAACCCAAGGGGAAAGTACATGGGCAGAATTAAGTAAATAAGCTTTTGTAGTCTGTCATTCACAAGGGCCCTATAATTTGTGGTAGTTAATATTTTTTGAACGCTTGTCTAGTCCCTGCACATACTGCTCATGGGTGATGGGATGGGCCCCTGTAGTCTGAGATTATCACAAAATAAAGATTATGTGGATGGGCAAGTAGTGCTTACTAGCTTTCACCCTGAAGCTAGAGAGCTATGCAGTGCTCTTCCTTTTATCTTTTATGCAAATAATTTTTTTACTATTGAAAGCTTTTTGTGTTTTTGAACACCCTTCCTGTAAATTTTATTTAGCAGTTTAGCAGAAGATCTTCTTTAGCTATGGTTAATCTGGTCTCCTGAGGCCTTTCAGAAGCAGGACTATTTTCTTAGGTGGTGTACTAGTACTCGGTGGTATGCACCTAGAAAAGCTGATGTTCAAAAAGCAGGAGGAGTCATACAAATAAGAAAAACATTAAGTTAGTGTCAAGCCTCTACCTCATTCTTCAGTAAAGGTCCTTTCCCCAAACCATTCATTTTTGTGGGGTGTGTAATGACTGCAGAGTTTTTACTTTACCATGCAGTATCCATTGCAAAAGCTTTCTCCTGAAAGCAGAGAAAGATGCCTTGTAGTTCCCACTTTTTCCTGTGGCTGTCCAGCTTAGTTCTAGGATTATTGATGTGATATGTTTGGCTAATGAAAGGAATGTAGAGAACTTGTTCTGTCCTTACACTCTTACTTCAGGTCATTGTAGAAACAGCAGAAGTAATCCTGCCTCAGTGTCCCTTTTCTCATTGAGCATCTGCTGCTCTTCTTAATTGGTTT
Source organism: Elanus axillaris (assembly GCA_026212715.1). NCBI lineage: Eukaryota > Metazoa > Chordata > Aves > Accipitriformes > Accipitridae > Elanus > Elanus axillaris. The sequence goes on from JANZLQ010000086.1 coordinate 13,054,124, forward strand.
ATGTTTTTTCTTTTGGGAGAGCTTCTAATGACACATTTTTCAATGACTTTTGTTTGATTCTACCTTTACTGTCTAAGTTAGGCCAAACTAATTTTACATTTAGCTTAATTTATTCTTGTATGGAAGAAAGCAAGTTGTGTGTTTTGATGAATGTCCAAGATCAATGATTTCAGAGAGGCTGTAATAAGAATATTAATGGCATTTGCAGATGATCTTAAGTTAGGTGTTACAAACACCAGGTAGGAAGAAACTATACAACATAATCTAAAAATCTTGGGAACAGGAAATTGAATGTAACTGAGTGGAGAGGAAAAATATAAACTGATATGTTCTTAGAAAAAATGAGAAGTTCAGTACAAGGGAAAACTTAGAAAATGGTAATAGCTGAGGGAGAAACTAGAGAGCAAATTAGATATGCCATTGCTCAGTGACAGGGCAAAGGACAGGACAGTATAATTAGGGAGTATCTGTGGGCATCACTTCGAACAGCAGCAGGGTAGTGGCCACCTTAAAGTAATTTTGAAACTACTCATAGAATGTTGTACCTAAGCCTGGGTATCATTATCAGTATGTTGTAAACAGATGGGCAGAATTTTGGAGATTATCAGTAATTAATACTTAGGAAGAGAGAGTAAAGGTATGAAATATGTAAAACATGGCTGAGAAAAAAAACAGGTGGGGACATTCATCAACTAACTTCCTAAATTTATGAACTGTAAATGCTATTGATGAAGATTTTAAGATAATTAAAATAACTGTAAATAAGGATTAGTCATTAAACTTAAAACTGTAAAATAACTTTTCATGGTATGTACAAATCCATGAGAAGTAGAGTCTAAGAAGGAAGCAAACAACACTGGGGAAAAACACTGTATATTACAAGGGAGAAATTTTCCATCTGCAGTCTCTTTAAGACGTAATCTTTGTAGTGTTTCACTGATAATGGAATTCTTTTGCTAGCCAAATCTTGCTTGTCTTATTCATGTGAATAGTACTCATGCCCGAATGTGGTCAGAAGGCAAAGGGAAAGATAAGAAACTTTCCCCCTTCCCCCAGTCAAGTCCTTCAAATAAGTGAGTTTACAAAATTTTTACTGAAAACCTTTAAAATGGAGCTCAGTATGTAAATACGTAAGTGAACACAGTGAGATAGATAGATATAAATATTCCTTTTGCATTATATATAGTAATACTTGCTAACTTAAGAGAAAGAAATCTTTATCTAAATTGTCTAAGTTCTTCAAGAACTACTAAACTGTGATAAACCTTACTCAGATTTTGACAGGCTGAGCTCTATGAATGATTCTAGTATTTGCAGCTGTGAACCATATTAGAAAACTGGTGTTAAGTCTGAGGTATAAGTCCCAGGGCTGTTCTGCTAACACAGTGACTAATATAAGTCCATGTTAAAAAAAATCTTGCAAGGGAGTGAATCCAAAGTTGTCACCCTTCTGTTAAACCAGATCTGGGAAGCTTTGGAACATTCACTAGTTCTAAAATGGGGGTTTTTTAGCTGGTCTGCTTTTGATACTATTTCTTAGCCTTGTTTTTTGGTCTACTGTATTGCAACTTTTAAAGCACCTTAAGGATTACAAAAAGGTTGGTAGTAGGGTTTGTATTCTAAAATAAGAATCAAACTCTAAAAGTGATTTGGAAATCTGAGACACAATAGTCCACAGTGTTCAGTGCTCTAAATGTCATTGGCATAGCCTGTTCTTTTCACTATATTAAATCTAACAATTGCCTCTGGGCAATTGTCTGTTACTTAAGTCCACTTAATATTTAAAATGGAACTGCTAATACTTAATTGTGATAATGTATTAATTTGGGGTATTACCTGCTCTTGTGTAGTATTTTTAACTTTTGAGACAATCTTTTCTCTCTAACAAATAAAGTAACTTCAGATTGCAACTTTGGAATAGATATACCAAAGATGATTGTTGTGTCTTCAGTAAATTCTTGTTATTTATGAGATTGGTAAAGCCCTATGTCCTCTCTGTGATTTCAGTGGGTATATAACAACTCTGCCGAACTTTGCTTGGAAACTTCACAGGGTTTTACACTATTTTTTCAATGGTTAGTGGCTGCATAACACTGATTTTCATCTATGTAGGCTAATCTTTTTACCAGTTATCTCTGCTTCTTCAGTTTCACCTTACATGTCTTTCAGTCATTAATCTGATTTAAACTGCCCACAGAGAGCAAGGGGTATCTGAAAGAACACTTTATATCCACAGATAACACTAACGCCCCTTCTGGAACAATAGTCTCTTGCATCCTTCTGTAACTGGGATTGTGGATCACAGAATATGAATGCAAGTATATTAATGTGACTGTGGTTGATGTCACTTTCATGATAAATGTTAGGTTTTTGTGGCTGCCAAATTCATAAACATAGCAAGATAAAATACAGGTTATATCATCAAGTGAGACTGCTATATAACTTTGATTTATCTCAGTCCAGTCATAGCATTATAACTGAGCCTAAATTCTAAACTAGGCAGTTCCACATGTTTTTAATGCATTGTCTTTACCTTCCATACTGTCATATATACAACTTTACTATCCTTATGTCAGGACACTTTCCTAGTTCTATGTTGAACAGCCTGTGAAATTAAAGTGTATTATGCAAGTAATGAACACAGGACTAATTCCAAAACAAGTTTCTTCAACTTGCTCTTTTTGGAAATCAATAAACAATATAATGTTTTTTAATGTTGGAAAAAGAAAGGTGTAGAAAGAGGAAAGGAATAGAAACCAAATCCCTATTTACGGTTTTCTTGGAGAGGTGATATTAAGAAAAAATTTGTAGGAAACTGCAGCTCTCGTTTTTAGGCAAGTAACACTCTGTGCTGAAGTAAAAGCTCTAACATTCTTCCCAAGTTTTTTGAATATGAGCTTGTAGCTTCCTGAGTATGACTGCTGTGAATGATTAATGTGTAAGCAATCTTGATCCAAATCATTAAGGCTCTTGATATTTTTTTTTTTTGAGATTTTCACAGTGAACTTCTTGATTTAGAGGTGTTTTTTCTATTGTATGCTTTACTGTCTTTTCATTCATCTCTCTCTTTCAGCCCACCATAAATTAATGCTCAGGCTTTGGCAAGCTATATTTTTAAAATACTGCTTTTTTTTCTGTCATACCTGTGACTAAACTTAGTCTTTGATCATGCTCCTTTGTGGCTGGCCTTTTCTACTGTGAAGGGGAAAATAGGAGTAAAAAAAAAAAAAAAAGCAGTATCTATCCTTAGAATCCGTTTTCCCTTGTGAGAATCCTCTGGACAGCTTTAGTTTAAGGGAGTGTCCCTGCAAGCTCTGTTTCTGTGTCCAAGTACCAATAAGCAATTTAGTTTCTAGGCAGGATAGAACTAGAAGCTTGTCATCCCTGACTAAAAAGGACATGGGGCAAGATCATCCTATCCCAAAGCAAATTGAAGTATTGTGGGTTTGAAACTGTTGGAAATTTCCTGCTCTAACTGAACAGTAGGTTGAAGGGTGTCAGTGCCCCAGTCAGTGCACAATTATGTGGTAGACTAGGCCCCTCCATTATATGTTGTGATATCTAGCAACTAGGTACAAAAGGAAAAGATACAAACTTGCAAAACTTTGGAAAGCAAAAGCTTGCCATTGGTTTAGGGTGGTCTGTGGGTAAGGAGAGTTCAAGTCCTTCAAAGAATTAATAGGAAAAGAGGAGACACTGTGTGAACCTTGTGCTGTATGTGGTTAACAGTACTGTAACAGAAGCTGCCACACATTCCTTTTGTGACAGTGGTCACCACACTTCCAAGGTGGATGCCAGTGACGCCTTCAATGTCAAAAGTTAACTTCTCTTCTCCCTGTGAGAAAGCATTGTGTCAAAATAACTACAGTTACTTCCCAAAATGTGCATCATGCAAAGAAGGTACTAGCAAGTATAGATGGCCAATTTGTACATGTTGATGGACAGGCCTTTTATAATTTCATCTTTCCTTATGGGACTACAGGAAAGATGGCTGGATATGTTTTCTTACTGGGGAATTAGATTTCAATAATTTGGGAAATGCAGGTCTTAAGAGCTGCCTGCACAGAGAAAATTGGTAATTAGAAGCATGTGTTCTCCTGTAAGTGTTCCAGTGAACTGTCTGGGTCAGAATGAAAGCCTAGATTAACACAGTGTGACAGTGTTGCATAGATGCAAACCTGGTGTGCCTTTAGCCATTTTAACCTCATTACAAACTTAGTTGAAAAATTTGTGTATTCATAGGGTTTCTAGTTTGATTCTTTTTTTCTCTACCAGGATTTTTATATGAAGATTACTTTTTCTGACCAACCTGTTTCACAAGTTATTTCTGAGAAGTGACATTTTATAAAGTGAAACTAAAATACTGGTATTTATGACTCCAGCTATAGCAAAGAAATATGGTATAATTTAGCTAAGTGTCACCTAACAGCAATTAGCCTTAAACCCAAATTTATCTAATATATATCCTAGATTGTAGATGGAACAGGACTTTGGGTTCTGAATCTTAGTTTTAAGTCGCATGTCAGCATACAACCTACAAAACTGAAAAAAGATTTCTAGGACAATGTACATGAAATAAAATTATACTTTTCATCTGCTAAGTCTTTCACTCTTGCTTTCTTTAAAATTGCTAGCTTTAAGGTTGCAGGGAAGTAGAAAATTATTTTGTGAAGTGTATAAGCCGAACAAGATTGTGGTTATGGCAAAATAACAAAGAACTTTTATACAGATTTATATTTTTTAAAGGGGTTCTATGAGTTTGATAAAATACTCCGTAAAATCTGTGGTTAAAAATAGAGATGCCACCTCCTCTTACAGCAGAGATGTACATCTCAGCTTAATAGTTTCCCTCCTGAAAATAATTAGCAAGTAATGCTAATATTTTTAATATATTAGATTTTTAAACCTAAAGGGGTGAACAGCATTCTGTATGTGATACTTAATAGATTGCTCAAGTATGATCAATAACACATTAGCGGGAATCTCTGTTCCATTTAACACTTAACCACTAACAAGATTTTTTTATCCTTTCCAACTGCTAAACAGTGTAGAGAAGTAGTTCAGAAGGTTGAATTGTGGAGGAGGTCAAAATAGCACCAAAAATAGTTTAATATAAAGGTACTTAGCAGAAACCACATCTAAAGCAACCTTATTTTTAATGCAAAAATATAGTATGTCATATAAGCCTGCCTGTCTCTCCTGTCTAGTTGAGAGGCACAGTGAGGAACTCTTCTTCAGTAAATATTGTAGTATCATGGCCATGGATACAACAACATTTCTTTACAAATATTTATTACACCTAATTCCTCAGAGCAACATGAAATAGTATCTTGCCTGTAGGAGTAAATAATGAGAAAGAATGAAAAAAAAGTACTTTAGAATTTTCAACTGAGTGACTAGCAGAACATACAGCTTTGATGTGGCTCTTTTAAATCAGATAGCTTGGTGAATTCATGACTATAAATTTTATTTAGTGTTGGTTTCGAGATGATCACTTTACTATCATTTGAAATAATGATTTAAGGCCAAGTTTTATTTTTACCTGCATGAGGAGTTTCACTACTTCTTTATGCACAGGAAGAAGGATAGGAAATCTTCCTATAGATACTGCTGTGTTTGGCACAATCTAAAATATATTTAATGGCTTTAGCTTTTCTAGACTGAGAAATCAACTTTGAAAGCAAACCAACAATAGAGGAATTCATGATATTTTTTTTTAAACCACACATTGTCCTATCTTATTCAGAGCAGAATTTTTTTAACAACCAAATTCTATGAGAGTCTGTTTTTCAAAGTTATGTAATAAAAATAATTGTCAAATCTATTATGATAGTCTAGACTGCACACAAAAGGGGTACTCAAGGGAAATCATGGAGATTTTCTCATGGAAACAGATAATGGGAAGACTAAAATTTCCTGTATTTTAAATAAATATTATGATCTGTAACCTTTCAGAATAGTTTAGTTGCTTTCTTGAAGAAAAAAGTAGATACATTAAATTGAAGAAGAAAATGTGCTACTGCTAGCCCCTACTCTGCTGGGTTAGTGATAAGAGCTTGTAAAAGCCCTGTGTTATTTCATAAGTAGTATTTCATAAGAAGCAAAGCTTTTCTTCTCTCCAATATGTATGCTTGTCATATATAAGATAGATTAATAGTTTGTCAGAGAAACACAAACCAAGCTATCTAGTTTAGCTGGAATAAAATTATTCTATTTTCTGAAATTCTGAACGGAACAGATTTTCAAAGTGGGAGGAGACAAAGAAATCTTCTAGGCTGATGCCGTATGGCCTGTAGTGGGGATCATGGAGCAGCTTTACAAGAGGGGCCTGGAGGAAGGATTTGTTTGAATCTTCCCAGCCTGACACTACATCTTCCTCTACCTCCTGACACCAGTTGGAATAAGGTGCATGTAAGGCAAAGTCTGCAGAATCAGGTGAGAAATTTCTATTAAGAACTCTTTGCTATGCTGTACAGCAGTAATTTATGAGCCCGAGACCACTGCAGATACAAACTGGGTCTCAAGGGTGCTAGGAATTTGTTCATACGTGCTAGTATTTGGGTCACAAGCTTGATGAAAGGGGAGAACACAACCCATAAAGTTTGGGAATGAAAGCTGTGAAATGTTATAGTAGCAGGGTCATCCCTTGTGACTTCTGGTAATTAGATAAAATTTGCTGATTAATGAGGCCATGGTTTCACATACGCTTTAAGCCAGAACTGAAATCTAACATGACAGAAGTGGTTAGTTATAACCTGGATATGGATCACTGTGGCTGTAGAAAACATTTCTTTCCAGTAGGGATGGGTATGTAGCCAGGATTAAGTGGGAAGGGGGTTGACAGAACTCTTTCTTTCAGCAGCAGTACAGGTTTATAATAACTTAAGTTGTGTATAAAATCATAACTTGGGAATACAGAAAATGAAGGGGGAAATAACGAAATACATTCTCTTGGTTCTGAAGCTTTTTATCTTACTTGAACTCTTACTTTACCCAGACTCTTCTTCAGATCTTCTGTTGTACTGCTTGTTTAGGTTAGATGAGGACATTCCCAGGTCAACAGCTATCTGACCAGGCAGTGATGTTTGCCTTCCATCCTTCATAGTGAGTTATTTGTATGTCTGAGTTATATAATGCAATGGAACTCCCCTCAAAAGTATACAACTAAAAAGCCAAGTTACACACAAATACAAATAAATTAATTTCAGATGCATAGGGTATTTTTCAATTTTAAAGAAAAACTTAAAAATTAGAGTGAAAATTGAAATTAGAGTGAAAATTGAAATTAGAGTGAAAATTGAAATCCTATGGCTTCAAAGGAAGTAATTTTTTTTCTACAATGCATTGTCCGGTATATTCTACTTTGGGGAACACTATTTAAAAATACATTGGTGAATGAAAATGATTTGCAGCCTGGACTGGTGGCATAAAGGTTAAACTCTATAGGTAAATACTGCTGGTCTATGTGATAGTTATATAATTGATACAAATAGTATGCATGGAGTGCTATTTTTTTTGCATAAATCACAAGAGGTTACTAGAACTGAGATATCACTGAGAAAGCCAATAGGAAATAGTTCTTGTGTATGGAATATACAATGTATCTCAAGGGATGTGAAGGAAACTTCATTACTTGGAAATGTAAATCTTAACGCAGTAGAAACTATTAAGTTCTGTACAGGATTTAGTCATTTTCCCCTATTTTTATCTTGAGTGAAATTGATTTTTTTTTTTTCATTTCTACCAATCCTCTAGGTAGACTGTAAGTTGGCACTTCAGATAATTCTTAGTTTAATAGGAAGAAGGAACAGCAAGAGCAGTGGAAAAGATCTTAATTGTTACACTACTGCCTAAGGTAAGATTTCAGAAAATTAATTTTCCAGTAGCTGGACAAGGTTGGTGACACTAACAGATTCTGGGTGCAGCCCAGTGATCATCAGAAATGTGATGACTGTGTCAGAACTGACACAAATGTGTGGTGTAAGGCAGGCTGGAGGTCAGGAATCCAGGAAGTCCACTCAAGTCAGACACAGTAAGGGACAGGGCTAAGCACAGACCTACCTACACAGCTCAGAAAAGGACTAGGGGCTTCAGCCTGAGCTTAGATAGGCCAGTGGATGGGGGTCTCAAATCAGGTTGTTTAGGACAATTAAGGCCTATTAATGCACTGAGGGTCCAAATAGACTCTTAATTTTTCTAGGTAGCTCTTATTAGAAGAATTGCTTTTTGTGTAGGGGGGGGAAAACCTACTTTCCTCTTGGATTAAGCTTCAGCCACTTTAATTTTCACCTCAGCAGATCTCCCTGTTACAGACAGATTAAACAGTGCTGAGTGCTGCTCTCATTAAGAACACCTGAACAGCATATTCTTTGTATAAAGTTTACCCTTCCTATTAATTGAGGTTAATTGTAGCTTTGCAATAGCTACCCACAAGAGGGAAAAAAAAAGTGTTTCTACCTCTGAGCTATCATTTTTATTTATAATTTTTTACTATGATGAAAGATACCACCAGTTTTAGGTGCTGGTAGTTCAAGGCACAGTGTACCCACACACAGCCAGAGACAGATGCTATCCCCCCAAAAAATTACCAAGTCAGAAAATAATGTAGGAAGGAAGTCTCACAACATTAACACAAAGTGAGAGTTGGGCAAGTCAAAGTCCACAAATTTCTCATGTTTGCAGATGAAATATTTTTTTATCTGAAACTGTGAAGTCAAACATGTTAGCTAGAAGACCACTACCACAACAGGTGAGATGGTAGCCTTGGAAGGCATTCAAAATCTGCATATTTTGGAGAGAAGCTGACAAGGCTCCAAAGGAGCAGGTTTTATTCTGGTTTTTACTTTTGGTGGTTTGTTGGGTTTTTTTCCTTCTGGAGATTGTAGCCAGCATTTATCAATTGAGTTACTTCATTTTGTATTTATATTCATTGTTCTGAGACAATAAATTCCCTGTGGCAAGAGTTGCTAAAATACTTAAGTATGGCATTTGTTTCCCTTCCTTGACTAAAGAAAAACCCTCTAGTTTGTAATCAGTCTTTGAATAGTAGTCCCTGACCCAGGGAAGCTAATTTCAGCAACAATACATGCTGCATCTTTTGTCCCTTCAGAAAATAAAATTGAGGACCTTGGAAAGTTCTTAGAACTTGCTGCTGACCAGTCTGCAAACTCAATATGCTTCCTATTTCTGTCACAGTGTTGAGAGAAGAAACCTCTGAAGTCTTCTGAGACCCATATGTATGTAGTCACCTAGAACAGCTTTTTTTTAATTTTTAACTAACTTTTCTTTGTAATGCAGTTCATATTTCCTTTGTAATATTATAGCAATTTTTACTAAAGTTTTGGGAGGATAGTAGTTATATTACTTCTACTGGAAAAAACCTTTCCACCAAATTTTAATGTATAGCATTTCTGTAGCCTGGAGGGGACTGTTCAGCCAGGTTTATAAGGAAATAGCCAATAACAAGGGTATTTTACTGTTCAGCTGGAATGAATCAGTCTGCTCCATCATCTTGTATCTAAAACACATGTGACTAATCATCATTATTCTTTTTGTCAGCCAGTACTTTGTGCTTCCCATCTCAGCAATACTCATTGTCAAAGAGCAATTTCACTTGTTGATCCTCCTCCTATCTCCTGCTGAGGTAGTCTTTTTGGCCTGTTTCTGATCCAGCACTTTCCTCCTTCTCTAGAGACCATGGGATTTGAACTTTGAACAAAACTTTTCCCATTTGCCTCCTTGTGTGGTTAAAACAAACAGAAGTTTTTGGCTTACGGAGATTCACCTACTACAAATTTACCCTTAGATTACTACTGATGCAAAATTGCAAATTGCTTTTTGAAGTGAAAGTTCAGTGTTTGTATACTAATATTAAGTATGTTGATGTTTTACAGTTCAGTACTCTGTCAACAGTGTTAGGGTCCTGTCCCATGAAATTCCAAGCCTACCCTGTAAATTTGGGCTTATAGTCACAGTGTAGGCTTACCGAAGGCATTACTGTATCCTACCTAAGTGGTTAACTTAAGGAGAAATCCACTGAATCTTCTTGTCCCAGAAGTTGGAGGGAGATCAGATTAGCTGAGAAGTAATCTGGTCCTAATAGAATGAGATCTACTGTCACACCTTAACTGACATTGATACTATGAGAGCTGAAAGACAGTTTTCCACCAGCTGCTTTTGGGGGAGCATTTCTCTTGGTAGCTTTGACAAGGTTATCCATGCTTCAATCCATTTCTGTGTTTATGTGGGCATCCTTTGTGAGATACAAAGATACACTATTGGTGCATTCATCAGACAAATGTCCAGTGCTACCACTTTTCTTTTACTTGACTTCTAAAGATACCTAGTTTGTCTTGGGGTTTTTTTGTGCTCTGCTTTCTGTCAACATCAGGAAATCACCACTGACAAGTTGCCTTGTTAGAAGCAAAACCTCAATGCTAGCTAACTATTCTGCTGCTTTAGAGTGGAACACTGACAGTTTACTTAGTCTGGAAACAAATTTCTCTCATCTTGAGGTCAAGTACAATGACTGTTTTCTGCTTCCACCATGAAGGACTATCAGTACCATTACTTATCGGTTAAAGACATTACTAATCCCTGTTACTACTTTTTTTCAGAACTACCAGCTAAGCTTTTTCTATGATCATTCTCTAATCCATTTAAATCAAAATTATGTGGGTTACCATAAGCAACTCCAGTAGCAGGTATATACCAGTGCAGCTCATTTTAGCAGAAGTGTGTTACAGGGAAATTGTGTGAGTTAGGTGGAGAGACAGCATAGCCTCTTCAGCTGGAACAGCTGCAGTCAGGAGTGAATTCATATATTCTAGAGACAGACAGACGTTTGCCTCAGCTTCCTGTTAACTTCTGGTATCTCCAGTTCCCTCCTCAGCCCTTTGTGGGATGATCAAAATTGCAAAGACTGCCTTCATTGCCTTCCTCAGCAAACCAGCACTTCAGAGGAGGAGCAGTTACATTTCAGTGAGTCTGTGTCTCCTCCAGTTTGAGTTTTAAGATGACATGCAGTGAGAAAGTGACAAGGAGGTAAAAAGCTTTGTGTACAAAGGATATATCTGTGGTATTTGCCGCCACCACCACCAATTCTCTAGGCCTTGACAGCAGCAAAGCATCAAGCTCTACTTCTGGAGGGATACAGCAGAAAAAGGGAGGACATAGTGTATTTTCAGAAATCAGCTGAGCAAGAGCAAGGGTAGCAGGCTCTCAAAAGCTATGCCAATAGGTAAACCAAATCCTCTGGAATATCTTCACTGGGGACCATTACCTGACATGAGATATTATGATCAGCCAGTTTGAAGGTGTATGACTTTCAAAAGGCACAGTCAAGCAACATATGCTTGTCTGCAGCCTGCTTTGAGAGGGGGATTTGAATGAACCATGGCTTCACAGGACAATAAATCTGTTTTTAGTGCACCTAGGACTGAGTCAAAACAGAGCAGTCTCATGATACTAAGCAGTGCTTTATTCAAGTTCACTCTGCTAGATCAAATGTATTAAAATTTTGCTATGCTGAACCAGGCATAGCATGTCTTCCTGCAGTAGGCATAAACACCACATCATGTGTTCAGGCTAATGCAACAGAAGTAGTCGTGCTCATGAGGATCAAATTCATACTGCCAGGTAAGCTGAGATCAGTGAATTTAGAACCTTGGCCTGGTTGTTGGGAGTGACAAATGAGAAAATTTCTCTTGTGATTGTTGACCAGGTTACTGTTCTCTACTTCAACCTGGAAATGCTTTGTGGATGTCTGAGCTGTTCAGGAATTAGGGCAAACAGCCTAGCTGTCCATCCCTGTAAAAAAAGTAGGGTATTTACCCTGCAAAATGGTGTTGTCATAATATTGCTTTGGAAACATAGCACTAAATTTTGTTAAGTCATTTATGCTAATATGGTTTCTTTGCAGCAGTAAGCAAATGTCTGTTATTTCTGGTTTTATCTGTAAAACTGCAAATTTTCCATCAAAATATTTTCTTGTCAAAAGTCCCAGACTAAATTATCCCACTTTTTAATCAGAGTTATTAGTTGGACTTTACACCTAATCTGGTATAACTAGGGTTTGGTGTGGAAAAGTACTTCTTCCACTGCTGGCTGCATATAGCCTCTTTCTCCCCTTGCATTGGATCCAGAAAGCGTGTGGTACAAAGTGGGCTGGTTCAGCAGAAAATAAGTCTGTCAAAACCTGAGTTTTCCTTTTGGCTCAACCTGTTGAACTGATCTGCATGATCACTAGATCTAATGAGAGGTGGGAGGGACAAGACCTGCCTGGGGCTTTGTCTGCCTGCAGTTCTACTGGATTAGAGGAAAAACCAAGATGCTCTTACTATTAACATTTTAGTTCAGGAGTTATTGGTCAGTACAGAAAAACATTCTTGCTTTTATATTCCAGCCCATTAGACCTGGCTGCTTCTTTCTTTTTCATAATTATTTGATAAATTACTTGCTATTAAAATAATTAAACCATGACTCTTTACGTTATTTACAATTTTTCTCATGTTATTAAGCTGTAATTTGACCAACAGATATGAGCATAATTTACCTTATGATTGCATAGCTTTTAATATGTGCTTCTGCAGTGAATAACAGCTATAAAGCTAAGTGGTTTGCCCTGTAAAGTGATGTGATGTCATAATATTTCTTTGAAAATATAAAATTAAGTATCATTAAATCCTATAATTATGTAGCTATAGGTTATCTTTGCAGCTTAGAAAATGGAGTTGGGTAGCCTGATTCTACTTTCTGTAGTATTCCAAGAGTTCTGTCAAAATTGTACAAGAACAAGCGGCATGCTTTACCGAACATGAGAGATACTTCCCCAGCCCTGTATTTCAGTATAATTCACTTCCTTTGTTCTCTTTTCTTTCCAAGAACTAAGTTTTTCCAACATGTTTGTAATAGCAAAGTGAATGACTGGCATGTTTCAGGGGTGTGTATTCTTTCTGAAATAATAAAAATAATCTATCTATAGTCTAGTGTCTGTTTTTCTTCTTGTTTAGAAAGATCCTCTGTAGAACCTGGTAACCCATGACTGTCTCTGTCATGAATGATTTATACAGAAGTATGCTTGGAAGTATGCCTGTAGATGAACTGATTCAGCTGCAAATATTTAGGCATTTTTGGCATTTAAAAACTACTCATTCTCTTGTATGCTGGATAATAAGACTGTTTGCCTTGGCCGTGAAATGATGTGGATTTCATAGATGCTATTGTATTATTGGTTATAAGCTGTTAGATTTTTTTTTTGCTTTAGGCAAATATTTAGAGCTCTTGATTTTTCGTTGTCAAATTTTCTTAAAGTTTTTTAAAGGTTTGATTATTTGCTGTTTCTTTTAAATCTTTACCTGGTTCTAAAATAAATGGTTACCTTTTCCCTTGTGAATTTAACCTGACTTGTATTACTTCTTCCCTTCTAAAATTGTTTTTTTTTTCCTAAGGCACAAGATGTTTTAGCAACTGCTGTAATTGTTTCCTGGTGTTTGTCAGTGTCATCTACAGTCACTTTTTCATTAATTTACCCAGTGAAGTTAAAAGTTTCACCAGCCTGTTTTTCTCTTGCACTCCTGTCACTGTGGGGTCTTTTTATGTTAGATTCATTTTTGCAGTGTTGAACAAGTTCTTACTTGGTATTTGAGATCATTACCAGTTGTTACAAATGTGCAACGAGCCTAAAACGTAGATGTATTTGCTTGCTAATTTTATTGCAGGATTATTTGCTCTCAACATGTATATAATAGAATTTTTGTTCAGTGCTGTATTTATTATTTTAAGTATTTTTAGAACTAGCTGTTAATTTATTTAAAGATTATAATGTCTTAGGATTGACTGCTCTTAAGTTAGAGGGATGTATAATATGCTATTTTGAACATAATGGGTGATTCTCTGATTCTGTGACATTACAATAAATATTGTGGTGAACATAGTGAAATAAATGCTTTGTGCCATCTACTGGTTTGGATAGGATCTGCATTTCAGTTCAGAGACTGAATTGTAACTTTAACTGAAGTTTACAGTGTGGAAAAAGAAGGAAACTCACCATAACTAATTAGCACTGTTTTTTATTATTATGTCTTCTCTGTATTAAGTGCTAACTAATGTTAAACATGTGCTAATTCAAAGTGCAAGGTAGTATATTAACCCTTTTCCCACCCCTGCCTTTCCAACCATGCCCTACAACTTCTTTATCCTAATTTTGGTAGAGCCTGGGAACATTTCTTACAGGTAGGTCAGTCATGTTTTAACAGAACTTAACAGTCAGTTGATGCTGTGGACTGTGCTGTGAATGTGAACACTGTTTGTCTAGACATGTTAGAGTCATACTTTCCTATAATTATTCATAATTACAGTATATTCCATTATCACTTATAATAGAGTATAAAATGCCCCCCACATTCTTCCGTATGGATTTTCCCTGATGTTTATTTCAGTGTTAAGCCTGGAGTAATAAAGCTGCTAGTATGGGGGGAACTTCAGTGTAGTACAGTACAGTGTTACTTAAGGCCTTTTAGCTGAAATGTCTTTGTATCCTTCAGCCTAATAATAGGCTATTGTATTTTCTCTGATTTTTATAAAGCTCAAGTTTTCACATTCAATTCTTAGTTGTTTCAGTATCAGTGTTATCACTTGTGTATTTAATACATTTTGTGTACATTCTGATTACAAATACTATTCTGCAATGAGCTTTGTTTCTTTCATTTTTTACTAATTTATCTCAAGGGCATAAACAGTGGATCCACAAATGCTACAATGTCCCTCTCTAGTTATCGTTGTTCTATACAAAGGGAATAAATCCAAGAAAGTATTCGTGAAAAAAAACTTTACACATTAGGAAATTGTATGCTTCAGTATGATGTTTAGAGGTCCAGATACTTCACTCACATAATCAAAGACTTATTTTCATATGAAGTATAGCTTACAGGACAGACAACTGGCCTAGAAATGTGGAGGCTCTGAGTCTGCTTCTAGTAAAACACTCCCCTTTGTGTTGCTTCAGTTCACCCTGTCATGAGATAGGTATTTACCTCATTTGCAAAGGGCTTTTAGATTTGTTAGTTAAAAATACTGTATAAACAGCTAATAATATATTTTTGAACTGGTTTTGATACATACTATATTTGATCTGATTATATGTAAGGTGAAAAGTTGGAGGGGAAGAATATTTAAATCCATGAAGTCCTACTTAATTTGGAATTACCTAAATGCATATGGATATATTAATGTATGTACACATTACCTGCTACAAACACAGGTACAAAAATCAATACAGTAAATTAGCTGATGTTAGATTACACTTGAAAGTGTAAATACCAATTTAAGCAAAAATAGTATTGATTTCAGAAGGGCAGGATTTTAGCAAAGTATGAAAACATGGATTAAATGCAATTGTATAGAAAAGTATTAGTGTTCAGTTTTTCAAATTTTTTCTTCTTACAGGTAGATGCCCCAAAGAGTCATCTTTGCTTCTTTGTGACTGATTCTTATGCCTGGGAAAATGAACTGCAGTAAGTGCACAGTTAATGTGAATTTGGGGGAGGGAGGATAGTTAATTTTTCTGACATTATAGCTACTATGATCAGAGTAATGACTCTTACAAGTTACATGGACAGTTACATACTTGTTTGAAGTCAGTTGGGTTCCAACATTATTGTTCCTGTGTATACCTCTTCTTAATTTTTCTTTATGTATTTTTCCCTTCAAAGTCTGCTGCAATTCGCTAGGAGGTTTTTTTGTATTATTGTTAGAGGAAAAGATACCAAGTCATATCTGACAGCCTGAGAGAGGCAGGTCTGCTGCAGCTCCATGTCTCTAGCTCCAACCAGTAGGAAGGCTGAAAATGTATTTTCAGTAGGACTCTGGCACATCTCACTTTCTCATTGTCTAAACCAGAAGAAGCTCCTAATTCTACCTTCTTTCTTATCACCTCTTTAAAGGCTTTTCTTAATACTCTTATGCTTTTTCTAATATGTGAAAGGCTGTGAATTTGGGTTAGTTAACTACAGTGGGCAATATTATAGACAGCTGGTTTCGGCAGGAATCTAAATCTAGCCTACTTCATATTGCTGGAAGAAAAAAAAGACTCCTTTACTCTGGACAAGCTGGAAACAGCTTCTTAGTTTTAAAGCTAACTTTTACCTTCTTTAATATACTAAACATGCTTTGTCTGCGGCCTCCTGAAAATTGGGAGAAAACAGCTATGGATGATCCAAAATTTGCAGGTTTATACAAACATTTTCTTGTAGATATTACTGCATCACATTTATTGAAAAGTAGCGGTTTTTAACAAATTTGTGTACACAAGAGTCTTGCTGGCTTAAGTTCCAAAGAGTTTGCAATTCAATCTAATTCTGTGGATTTACAAATACCTATGCAGTACAGTTGCACCTATTCATTGCAATAAAAGACTCTTAATAGGAAGCATTATTTACCTAGTTTCCAGTGAATTCATGTCAGATGAGGAGTGCTTTTTCACTCAATTTTGTTTCTTCCTAAATTACAAATACATTTTCTGTTCCTCTGCATTTTAGTCCTGTTGTCATGGATATAATTAGCAACACTTCCATATAGCTTGCATATACTATGTGTACATATATTTGTAAGGTTTTTTAATACAACATGGACTGAGTTTCCTTTTGAGTGAAATGCCTTAGCCCCTCGCTTTATGGGCTGTGTCTGTGCAAAGCACAGTCGTCTTGCATGTGCCCCAGCATAGGTGGATTTATGGTGGTTTCTGTAGTATTAAACCAGGAATTGAAGCAGAATATAACCTTAGACCATCCTTTAGGAATTCCAGGAATGAAGAGTGAGTTTATCTTCTGCTAGGTATCCTTCTCTGATCCTTTCTTCTGGGTGGGCATATCTTTGAAGCTTTGCTGACTAATTTTTACTTTGACTTCTGCAATCCCCTCACTGCCTGCCCCC
>JANZLQ010000086.1:13071067-13086031 GCA_026212715.1 Elanus axillaris
ACCCCCCAAAAAAGTCAAAACCCCCCAAAATGACCCAAACCAAACACAACCCCACCAAGTATAATTTGAGAGGTACAAAGAGGCTCACAAAGAATGAAATAAAGCCACAATGTAGACAGCTGACAGTGCCAGCTGCTAACATCTTTGTAGTCCTTCCAGTCCAGGGGCACTAATGAGTTGCACTGTCTGAACACTAAATAACTACATAGGTAGGATGTTTCTAGCAAGTCCATCCATTTCAAGACAGTATGGTAGTAAATATATTTCTTTTGTATTGTTTTTGTGTTCACATTTAACCCTATCCACAAGTCCTTGTTTTCTGATGGGATCTTTTGTTTCAATGTCAGGTCTTCCTTTTTTACCAAAGGGATATAAAAGTGGTACCTGTCTCTAGACAGGCTGCCTTTGTGACAGGAACTTGCAGGTTCTCATTAATTCCAACAGCAGGGTCCCAAGGTCCACTATTGCTGTAAAAACATCTGCAGAAGGATTAATGGTGCATAGCAGGCTTTCTTCTTGCTAAGACGAGAAAAGAAGCAACACCAACCAACTCCTGACATAGATTAGTCAGCACACAGTTTATTTTGTACTGGGGGAACATCATGGAGGAGACTAGCATGATGAAGACCAGCTAAGATACTGCAGAAGGCTATGAAGAGCCAATTGCAATGAATCTTAATACCTTCTATCATTTAGTTATGAGGTTAAAAGACAAGTTAAATGCCCTTTGGGAGGAGAGATGATGGGATAGTACTGGTGCAAGGATTTATTGTAGAATGTAAGAATCTAAGAATTAATCATAGAAATTACTCTCAGTGGAGAAAATATGCCCTTAGAACAGAATCAACTGAGTGCTAGACCTCCTGAAACTATAGGGCCTAAGAGGATCAGTAAATAGAGAAAAAGGAACTATGACCTATGCTCCAAATTCACCTGGTGATGCAGTGTATTGCTCAGCTATCAAGTACTGGACCCATTTTCAGGAAGGGGATCAAACAGGTGGAGATGCTCATGTTTTGCATTGGTGAGAGCAATCAAAGGCAGAGAGTAGTTCTGGGCTTTATGGGAATAATTTGTTTTGAGGGAAAGAGTCTATTAATCATTGTGGATCACTGATAGCTAGGAAAGTTGTTCTGGCTACAATGGTTCCACCACAGATATAATTCTGGGCTTTGGCTACTGTCGTTCATCCTAAAAGAACTCTGTTAACCAGAGAAAGGACGGAGAGCCTTGGATTGCGAGAAGTCTCATGCTGTTCCCCACGAGTAAAATATTGACTGCTGTAACTAAAATCAAATTGAGTTAATCTCTCAGATTGTTTTGTATCTGAGAACACAGTAGAGGCAGAACACTGGACATGGTAAGGCAATGAAGTATAATGTCTTATGTTTCTTTTGTCATTAAAACTAAGCTTTGCAAAGGCTGAGTCTCTAGGCCTGAACAAGCCTGGGGACAGCCTCCACAAATCTTGCATCAAACCCTCATCTCTGTCTTGATGTCTTCCCTGATACTGTGCTCATTAGGAGGCAAACTTCCCCATCCCACTGAAGTGAAACTTCCATTTTGTATTTTTTGCCATGTTCTGTACTGACTGTACAGCCTTGCATCAGGCAGAAAAAGTGATCCCAAGCTCCTCCTTTGACCTCACATGGCTTCTGTTACTGCTTATACAGCCAGGTCTTTTACATGCCTGGTATGGCACCACCACTGCTTTCTATGTTCCAGGGAGCAGACAGATGGCTTTTAAAGACCAGCAAACTCTGAGTCAGGCTTCTCTCTGCTCCTAAAATTTAGAACCTTGATCCAGGAGCTAAAAGGAGCCCTTTGAGGAAAGCTTGTTACGTGAGAAGGTAAGAGAAGGAAAGGTTAAGCATGACAAAGGACTGAGCATTTGTTCAAAGATGACATCT
Source organism: Elanus axillaris (assembly GCA_026212715.1). Lineage (NCBI taxonomy): Eukaryota > Metazoa > Chordata > Aves > Accipitriformes > Accipitridae > Elanus > Elanus axillaris. The sequence goes on from JANZLQ010000086.1 coordinate 13,072,978, forward strand.
AATTCTCTTCATCTGGACTTGAGAGCAAAGCCCTCTGCATGGTATGAACAGTGTGTGCAGCCCTGCTATTCCCCTGGCTCAGCCCCTCTTCTGGCTCCCTCTCTGTTTATGGTGGGGTTAATAGCACAGCTGGGCATGCACTGGGTGCTGTCCCTGGGGGTCTAATGGGATAGGGAGTAGGAGCTGGATTTTCCACCTATAAAAAGGGAAAATTTGGTGGTAGGATGGACAGGAAGGGAGAAGTATGTGTATCCTTCCTTCTAAAGTTGTCTTTAAAAACACAGTACATGGCGAGTTATTTAAAAAAAAACCAACCAGGCTGTGCTGATTTAAAACATTTCTACTCCCCTCAGTAGAGGGCTCTATTTAGAGCCCTAATTTGCAAAAATCAGTTACAGGTCCACATGTGCCAATTCAGTAAGAGATTTGACTGAAAAGATGCATGTTCTCAGTGTGCTCTGTGGTCATGACAAAGTAACTGGCTAAGAGCCTGATTATCCTTGATTTATAGTAACTGCAACACAAACTTCACTGGTTCAACATCTTATTTGTTTGCAGCAGGAACCGTACAGCAAATCACCATGCTTCTGACTTTCATCTCCTGTTTAAATTTTTTCACTTGCTTTTTGTCTTGTCAATTTTCTTCCTCCCTGCCCCCGTGGTTTTTAACCTTGCGCAGGGAGCGTGGAGGGCTGCTGGAATGCACATAAAGACGGCAAAAAGACAGGGGCTGTGCTGCTGAAAGGTCAGGCCAGCCTGGCGGCACACAATGAGGAGCAGGCTGGGCAGTGGAAATTTACAGCCCTTAGCTGGGCTGCAGATCGCTTCTCTTGCAAGAGCTACCCCACTTCTTGGGAAATGTGATACCTGCTCAAGAGATTCAGTGTATCTTAAGTGCTCTTGAAAGTTTTGTTGCAAAGGTCTGTTTTCATTTGAGGAGAGTTCCGGGTTATCTATCACATACTTCTAATGAAGGAAATTTGCATTAATAACCCTAATCTAAATCTGCTATTTATAGTGTCAAAATCAGCAAACATTTGTGTTTTACCTATATTTGTTCACTGAAAACTATCATCATCTTAAGCATGATAATTCTGCAGAAAAATGATAGCAAGCATGACTCTGTATGAGAAAAGTGATCTACAGAAATAGGAATGCGCTTTGGTAAGAACTGACTTCAGTCTTTGGTCCTTTACTGTGTAGTGTATTGGAGCATACATACACAGTTATGCAATAATACTTGCTTGTAGCTATTTGCGTTTCACAGGGATATGGAGCGGTAATCAGTGCTAGTGTAAAACTGTCATTCATCCACAAGAAAGAGCTGTTTGTCAAAGAACTTCATTTGCTAGACACGATACGGAATTTATCTTTCTACTTACACTAACTGCTTTTAATAGGAACTTGTTCAATGCTGTTTAATTTATTTTTACATGACGTTCTAGTAAACACTATCAAAAGATCTGGGTGAAGGGTCATGACAACAGTCCAGCTATTTAGCACAGTTTTTCTGTAAACAAATCAGTGAATTGTTTGACCAGCATGAAGTAATAATTCTGCAATGCATTCTGAATGAATGTGCTACAGATACAAAGAAGTTTCATTAACTAGTGTGAACCTCCAGAATGAAAAGGAAGTACAGAAAAAAAACTTGTAAAATGCATGTTAGAATTGTAGCTGGAGCTGTGGGTCATGCAGCATGTTTTTGGTATGGCTGTTTGGAAAGGGTGGGTTTCTCCTTACAGTAAGCTGACTGGTTTTGCTTACATTTCAATAGTGCCTTAAGTCTGAACTCTCATTCTAACAAGAGTTGCCCTGTGACAGGCATACTATGACATTATTTTTCTTGCCACAAAATGTAGTTTAAATTAATGAAGTACAGCGTCCTTATTCCCGTTTTGAGGGGATGAGGAACTAAGGGTCAGACATACCAAGTGATGTTCAATCAGTATCATGGAGTCTGTAGAAGCAAGCTCTGGGCTTTGTTCTGGTTCCTCAGCTGCAAGACCTTCTGCTTCCCTGCCCATCTTAATTTAGTTGAAAATAGTCATCCACAGCCATGTCACATGGCTTAGAGGTGTAACTGCTGTGTGGGATGCAGAGACCCTAGACATCTCCCACTACATCTATACCTGACTCACCTTTAGCTGAAGTCCTGCAGAAAATTAACCTGGAAGATAATTTCCAATGGAGAAAGACCTGATAGCATAGGCTGAGGATTGGCTTTTTATTTAGATGGCTTGGTAGTAAAGAAGGGTTAATTTTCCCTTTTTCTTATTCTATCATTTGGTGTCTTCAGGAACACTTTCAAAGTGTTCATGAAATGCAGCCTTTACCACAGTCAATACCAAAGACCTTCTTGCAAAGTATGTTAATTCCTGATAAATATGGCTTTTCGTCTTTGCACACATTAATGATCCATACAGTTCTTCAGCAAATATACAAGCTTAACCAGCTTCCCACCCACCCCCCATCTGTTCTCCCAGCCATGAATCTCTGGCAATTCACAAAGGCAGTGATAAGACAGGAAAGTGGTCAGGAACTTACTGATCTTAGGAACCCTGTGAGGCCTAAACTAGCAGTAATCTATTCTACCACGAAGCTGAAAGTGGTTTGGCTGTTCTGCTTAGATGCACCCAATCATATAGACATATTTTATGGTGTTTTTGAATAGCTGCATCTTTGTAGAAACTCTATTATCAGAAAAGATAAGAGTTGGAGCAGTTTACAGTTTCAGTCAGTCAGGGCATGTTGTCAGTTCAGGGTGATTTTAAAATACAGGGCAACTGGTACAGTTATAAGTATGTGGAAAGTACATCACTAACTGATGACTAAACTCTTATGCAGCGAAGACAATTCAAAATACCAGCAGTCTAGATTATCACCATAGATGTGATTTACAGTACTGGTCAGAACCAGCTGATAGCAGACGTTAAAATTAGACCATATGGACAAGCTTTGGGAATACACGCCACAAATGTCTTGCAAACTACTGAAAAGTAGGATTTATCACTTGCTACTATTTTGCATACCACTGCTTTGTGAGAGGCAGCATGTTAACACTGAGTCTGGGAAAGAATTACTTGACTCACTAATGACAACCTTATGCAATAACTGCAGCATTTAAAATGTAACTTCAGTGCTTTTATACAATGCTTCTAATCTGCTGTTTACCCAGAAAGACAGCTTTAGGTGGCTAATTTAGGCTAATTTAAATGGCTACCCAGCTTTGTGGTAAAGGGAGCAAGAGAACTTCTAGACATCAACCCAGCTCCAGACTTCTCTACTATTCATCATCTGCACTACCCATGAGATTCTTAGCCTTAGGCTTTCCTCATGAACTCCTCCATAAAATACCATGGTGGTAAGGTCAATGAGTGACCACCAGGTGACCAAATGGAAAAAGGGCTGAGACCTACTTGCTAGTCTTGTTTCTGACCATTTGAATAGACACCAAATGCTTTTCATGAGCTCTATTCCCATATCCGTGAAATGGATAAAAATAATATTTTGAACTGAATCTCTGTCCCCATTTACTTAAGTAAATATCTAATCATACTCTTTCCCATGAAGACTGAAGTAAAGACAACGTTTGCTGCTTCATTGTGAAGTCTCAGTACATGCAGGGAAGTGTGCTTTCTGAGAAACCCACAGGGTAAAAAAATTCCAGGCACAAATGATGCCATTTAACCCCTCAAGCAGCTTCCTTGCTGCGTGGGGAATCCCATTCTCTAACAGACCAGTCAGTTACATCATGTGGAAAGATAACTTTTGTCCAGCAACCAGATGGCTAAAATGCAAAGAGAATAATCTCCTTCCTCTCTAATCCTTCTCTTTCGTGGGGACTAGATACAAATTATTGTTCAATTTGAAAACCTACTTCTCAGTTCTGGCTGCCCTTGGTAGCATCACCACAAATTTACTGTAGTATCTACTGATTATAGAAAGATATGTCAGAATTCCAGGACAAAACATGTAGAGGTGATATTGAAACATGCCAACTAGCTGAATATGTAGCTCCATTAAGAAAGGTAAACAGGAGGGTGATCTTTTGTTGTTCTTTGGAATACACTGGGCAAGCTCTGAGAATGTTTGAAGGCAAAGTCTGTTTCCTTTTCTTAAAGCTTAAACAGTGCTAGATACCTTCAAGACAAAGCAAGAAATAAGCAGCATGCAAATGAGTGTTACTTTTCCAGTTCTGAACATGCTCTCTGCGTGCTGTCAGAGATGATTTGTGACCTCTGTCATGACTGTTTCAAAGGAGCTTCAGTTGCCAATATTAGCACAGGCTGCTCTCAGAGTAACTTGGATACTATCTGTGTACATGAGGTTGTTTAATGCAAGTCTGGCAGAGTGGTAACCACTTGCAGGGGTTTGTTTAGCTTTCCTCAAGATTGTAGAAGGTCATCTTTAGCAGTAACATAGTTTATTGCAGTTCACTTCTATGCAGTTCACACTATGTTTTGGCTATGGGTTTTACTTTAAATCCATTCTTGGCCAATAAGTGGCCACAGATGAGAAGAATAACACACTGGTACTGATTAGGAGTGCTCTGTGACCTACTTGGGAGAGGTAGAAGAGATCTACCATGAGTCTTAGCTGGAGAATGGAAAAATTAATTTGAATTTATCTCTATAGTCAGCCAGTGGTCTGGGAAGAAACCTTGTTTAGGGGAACAGATTTTCTCAAAGTAAAAAAATATATGCATTTCGATGGAAGACTTCTAGTCTTTTAAAATGGACCACCACCCCAAGAAAACCCAAAATTTTCTATTTTCTTACCTTTTACTGTATCAGAATAACTTTGTGATTTCAAGTCCAAAATAAGCATCTCAACTCCAGTTGTTTTTAAACAAACAAACAGTTAGTATTGTGTACTTGGAGCCAGGAAGCTTGTAGACTAATGCAGATTTCTTCTCATGTGTTCACATTTCAGGTTTTTCTTCCCTACTTATACCTCCTTAGTTCTTTACGGATTTCATCACAGTGATGTGAAAGACTCTGAAATTCAGAGTTGATTCATAATGTTTGTGCTTCCTGTAGAAATACAAAATATTAGTACACTATACTGCTAGCATACTAGTGTATTATTATATTGCAATATGATATACTGTCCCCTGAGCCTGTTGTGTCACAGTGTCTCCCATGATGTTCTAAATGCCCTCAAACTTAGCACTGTGGTGACTGCAGGGCGCTGAAAGAAAAAGAGCAAGATCAGGCATGTTCTGCATTGATAAACCCAACACAAAGCCTGTATGGAAGAAATAGTATCTAAAAGTAGCTTGGTTAACTCTACATGGCACTATGATGGGTCTGTGAAGTAGCAAAGTCTGTATTTCCTTTAGGTTTCTGTCTCCTTTTTAACTGTCAGTGCTAGATGAAACTTTTCTGTCAATTGTAGTATTTGATACCCACACATCTATGGAGTTTGATGTTTAACTGTATTGTATGCTACCTTTTAGCAAATTCTGAAATGGCTGAATCAAAATACAGTCACGGGACTAATGTGAATTTTTGTATTTCTTTTGTTGAAGAACACCATAAAATGTTGCTTTTCAAATTCTGAAGAAATCTAAACAGCTACCTGTGGGGCTTCACTGCCCCTCTCTTTGCAATGCAGGGCTGGTGTTCTGCAGCTCTCAAACATTTCAGGCATTGAGTAATGCAACATCCCTTGAGAAAATGGCTTAATAGTCAGGGGGCCTGATACCTGCATTTTAAGGGAGAGCTGCCTGACCCACCCATGTAATTTTCTGTTGAGATTACTCATGCTTCTGGAAGAGCTAGCCAGCTTTTCTCTTGAGCTGGCCATAATGCAGGTACAAATTAATACTGTGAAGTATTAACTTCAGCTCATTTTGTGGGTGAAAAGCTAAAGAATTCTGTAATCTGGGTTCATGTCTGTGTCCTTGCCTGAAATGTTTTTGAGCCCGAGACTAGTGATGTGTGCATTTTGAAGGCAGAGGATTAAAGGTAGAAAATACAAATTGCAGCATTTTTATGCCCTTGTTGAAAATGTATCCCATCAATTCCAAGAGAAAACAGCTCTCACACCAAGAAATACAACTGTAGAAGATGCATTCATGTGTAGTCAGATCCAAGTAAAACTAAATCCAAAGTGGCGATAGCCCAGGATGAAACTTGATGCTAATTGTACATAAATAGCAGAGGGACTGTCATATGACAGGCTATAATCAATAAAACACGCCTGTTGTGACAAATCTGCGTGTCAGGTGTCCTTACTGAGACACAGTGTTGGTGCTGTTGTATACGTTGCTGTCTCTTGGCTCTGCTGGTGATTTGAGTGTTGTTACAGATTTATTCCTCACATAGAATTAATTTATAGTTCTTTCCACCAAAACAAAGAACTGGACTGAGCAAATTAATTAAACACTCTATTATGCAGATGCTACATGCTGTATCTATAGCTTTGCTAAAATAATTTATGTCCAGAAATGCATTCTTTGAACAAAATTTATTTTTTCCCCTAATAAGAAATTTAGGATCTCTTGTTTTACCCAATTGGTAGTCATTAGAACACTTTGAAAGATTGGGGTCAGCCTAGGTAGATACTATTCATGCTTTTTTCTTTGTACAATGTTACATGTCTGGAATTGTTCCAGGGGACAAATGTGTTTAGCAAATAAATTGGGGTTTTTTTTCCCAACAGTTTGATGTTTTTTGTGATCACATCACAATACTACTGTAAGAATTTGTTCATTTTTGTATATCCTGATTTCTAATTTTTTGTAGCTACAATTGCTTGTAGCTCTAATACTGTAATTGCTTCTGCAACTTAACATGTAGAGATTTTTTTCTATTAAAAATATATGAAGCTGTATTAAGATTAGGAGGGACAGGAAGTTTGTGGTGGCTCCGAAGAAAACAGTACAACAAGGGTTAAAAGTAAAGGCATGTTGTTAATGGGCATAGAATGCCAGATCAGTGATTTCATTCAAATGAAGAAGAAGAATAAACTGAAGGTAAGGTGCCAAGAAGATGGAGAATTGAACTGGGGTCATAAAAATATTATATGCTGATGAAGAAAGCTCAGTGCTTGTGGGTATTTAAGTGTGAGAGGATGAGTGAGTAAAGACAGTGTAACCAGAGATTTTTTTTAAATAAATACCATCTTCCATTTCATAAGATCTCATACAAAATTTTGCTACTCAAGTTTCCTACAACCAGGTTAAAATATTAATGTACAAATGCTTGGAGGGCCACAGAATTGACTGAAAATTGGTACATTATGGAAGGGGATGCAAGAATTTTCCTCCAGTTTGGTAATTCATTATGGCAATTTTAAAATTAGTTTTAGTTCACTACAGCTTTTGCTAACAAATTCCAACCATGGAGGAGGTCTCTTATTCTCCACATAATGTGTTTTTGTGGCTTGCAGGTAGCCAGAGAAGCACTTGCTAGCAGTCTGTACAAAATCAGCCAGTCACCTTGCTTTGGCTTTCTCTAGCATGTTAAGTGAAAGTGCTTGACTACTTCACATCACTTTTCCACTGGAGGAACCAGAGATGTTGGCTCAGGAGTACTGAAGAATCACAAATGTCTACACACAGGTTTAAAAGTGGATCATGAGAAGTACTATTAGGAAGTGCCCCTCCATGTGACAATTCTTGATAATGCTGTTCTACCTTGACTTTGGAGAATGCTTTTTACATACTGTAGTTTTGTGGATTGCTGTACACATCCAGTCCTCAGCTGACATCTAGGTTTGCATCCACTTCTGGAAGTAGGCAAAAGTCTTCAGTAATTAGGACAGAGCAAGTCTTGAGGTAGTGTAGGAGCTAATGCAGTGTGTTCTCAGAATATCCTGTATTTCTCTCCTTTTCCGTGTTCTTGTTTTCCCCTATTTCATGAGTGCCAGCTGAGGCTCATTTGAAATGGAGCACGGATGAAGGTCCCTGAAACCTCTAGCAGCAGCAGTGGCCCTTTAGCACTTCTTGGAGGGGTACAAATAAGACTTGAAGGGTACTCTGATTTGGGCCAGGCAGGAATTTATCTGGGATTTGAGGAATCCTCAGCGATTATCCAGCTAAATATCTAGTTATGGAAGTTCTTATTTATACCACCATTTACAATCTTACCTACTGAGTCCCATTTTTAAGATTATATTTACTATACCTTCTATTATATCCAGCTTCCATTTGAAATCATGAAGATCCAAAAGCAAGAAAATCTCTTTTTGGTTTTGGGCAATGCTGTAGTCTCTTCCCTGGCCCTCTGAGGAACATCTCAAAATGCAGTGCCCCCATCAGGTTTCATTCATGACTACTTTTTCTTCCAACCAAAGAATCCCTGAGCTCTATTTCCTCATTTCCCTTTTTTTAATAGTCCATTTTCCTTTCTCAGCTTCTCACATTACTGTCCTGGCATTCTCCTGGATGTGATATTTATATAGTTCTTAGCTGTAAGTGGATTTCTTCTGGACCTTGAATGGTCTGGGAATTGCATTACACTTCAAGGTGACTTTCCCTTTAGTTACAGCTGTGATCTATCTTCTAGCAGGCTGCAAAGTCCTAGCTCTACCCTGCTATTGTTATTTGATGCATTTTTCCTCTTAAATAAGGAAAAGAATTCCCTTGAAACAAATTTATATTCGTGGCTTAAAATCGCTGCACAGTTTCTGATGAAGTCACATTGTGATCCACCTCTTTCATCCAAATGGATGAAGAAACCATCAGCATTTTACTATGAAACTGTTGATGTTCGGCTTTTAGAAAATTTTTGCTTCTGGGATTGTTATGGGTCTCACCTTCACTCCTGGAATCCTAATGTAATTCTGAAAGGGGAATACAGATTAAATTAAACAGTGTGAAATTAAAGTCTTCCCTTTTCATATAATAATCTCATTAGAACTGAGGCATTGTTTTACCTTCATAGGAGAGATTTGTAATAGGTTCTTGCCTCATGGTGTTTTGATTCAGGTTTTTGTGCAGTAAGTAATGTGAATGCATCTTGATATGGTTATTTGGACAGCTATTTGATCCTCTATTTCAGCATTATTAATGCTTCACTAGCAAGAAAGCTCCTTCTAAAGACTCAGAGGTTCTGTTTCATTTGGATAAACATATAACATTTCACATCATCTCCACAGTGCAGTAAGAATGTTTTTCTTGGGAAATTTCTCATCCTCTTTCTTTACAAACTGGCATGAATGATGAAGGAATTATGACAACACTCTGCAGATCAGTCTTAATTCACTGTATAAATTTACCTGTGTTACTGGAGAAGGGTTGGTGTCTGAATTATGATGTTTATTTTTTCTAGGAAAGATTGGTTTACTTTACAAATTTCAAGTAATGTATTTAAGCTGGTTTAAAGAAAGGATTTGGTTTTGTACCTTAGATCTAAGTGATAGGCATTTTAATTAGGTCCCTCAGCAACACAAACATAAATAATATTTGGAGTAGGGAAGGGATCAAAACTACATTAACTTCATCTTGAAAAAAGATGAAGTGGAGGATAGCACAATTCCTAGTGATGACTTGTGTGAGTATTTACTACTTCACATTATGTTGAGTTGTTTGATTAACCTATTTTGTCTCTCCTGATTTCTTTGTATGATAGACCACAATGAAGAATATTTTAGTGAAGTTACTGAAGGTGAGGGACCTCACTCATGATGACTGAAACTTGTGAATAATTATGATCTTTGTGAAAGTTAATCACAACAGAATGTCCCATCTTATTTCAGCATCTATGAGAGATGAGAATTCTTCTGTTCAAGGGAGTGGGATACAACAGTGATACCACTCCATGCAGTAGAAAAGAATTCCACAAGATCCAGACAAACTTTTTCTGTGTGTGTTTGTCTAGGCCAGTGGTATGGGTGTGCCTATCCCATGTCCTTTTATTGCATGCACTGTGAACTTTTCAAGGCAAGAACAGAGTGTTTGGAAACTGCCTGGCATGTTGTGGGTATTACTGGAAAAAATAGAAAAAAAGGATTTCTTCTTTTTTAGTATGAGGCAAACTTCTATCAAATTTGCTGTGGAAAGTGCTGACCAAGCTGAAATATGCTTACATCTGACCTAGGATCATTGGTGTTAAACCTTAAAAAATGATTACATGCTGCTAAATTCACCCTTCAGGGAAAATGACTGGGAGGTTGGGGCCTGTTGTTTAACACAGAAAGAAGCAGGGCACAATAAAATTTTCAACATCTTCCCCTTAGGCCTCAGGGCTCCAAATCTTGTGAGAAGGTTTGTTTTTGCTCAGTGATGGGTTTGATGATGTTGCAGTCACTGCTCAGAGAGGAGTTGTTAGTGCTAGTGCTGAGATAGAGCTGGGAAGTGGCGGGGAATCCAGAGTCCTAAGGATCTCCTGACTCTTCACCTGGATTCAAAAAATATTTAGAGAAGCACATTTTTTGCAGCAGTAACAAAGGTGAGTAGCATTATGTTGCTTGGTACGAGCTGCAGATGTACACACTGGAGCTATGGTTACATTAATGTTCCTGGAGCATGCAAGATGTGTGGCCTTATTTTTATTTCTTGCTGCATGCTACCTTTGACTGCATCCATTTTTTGGCGGTAAAGCAGACCTTTTATTTCCTTTCTTTTCTACTCCCTGTAGAACTGGAGCACATGCTCCACTAGGTACTTTCAAAGTAGGTTAGGGCATTGTCTGATACATAAACATCAAAATAATGTTGTGACCTAGTAGGTAAAGAAGTGGGTTTTGAGGCGATTGTGTGATTCCATGTATTTCTTGTGGAATGGATGTACTTAGTATGATCAGCTGCTTGGATCTTCCTGCTTTGGTAAATTATCTGTTAAAAGGTTGAGGCCTTGCAGAGCATTAAGAATACAGATGAGTAATAACCACTGTGATCTGTGGTAGTGCTATAGTGCTTATGCTACCCAGCTTTCAATGTTGCTGCTTGTTCATATTATCCTGCAATTCATTTATTTTGCTCTTTTGCTTGACTCGGACTGCAGCATAGTTCTGACACAATTGGTTGCATCTCAGCCAGGATAAGAAAAAAGTATTTTCAGATGTCACTAACTAGCACCTTAGTTCATACAAAACTTAACTAAGTCCCTTCACAAATCTCTCTGCTGGTAATAAGGGCAATTCTGCCAGCTGTTACCCTGTTATGTTTTGCATGCTGTGAGGGGAACAAGTGTAGACTTTTCTGGACTTGAAAATGGGGTGTTGCAATGAAGATTACTGATACCCACAGGAGTGGTGATGGCACAAGGAAAGAAGTGCACTCATGGGAAGGACATAATTGCAGAATTTCCACCTATGTTAGAGGACAGATTGAAAATGTCTGCTTTTTGTAGCTTTGTGGGGGGGTTTTGAGCCTTCTCTTGCAACTAGATTATTATAAACATAGGAAATATGCCATTATTTTTGTCAAAATAGATGCTGTCTGTTGCTAGCTCTTCATTTATACACAAGTCTATGGTGAAAGAACAAGTGATTTTCTGTGCACGTCAATTCTAAATCCTTCTATTTTGGTTCTTTTCATAGAGCAAGCAAAAGGATACAAGAGAATAAAGTTCAACGGAGGGAGAAAAATAATGGAAACATCGTGCCACCAGTATACCTATGTATGACTGTATTAACTGCTTATTGGTTTACCTCTCCTGTGATTTTGAAAGTTGGCCTGCAAACCTAATGAGAAATTTACTTTCACATTGAGAACTGGAGCATATGTAATTTGTAAACATTTCATAACATGAACTGTAGGTTCACTCCAGGTCTTTTTACTAGTAGTAGTTTTTGCATAGCTTGAGTTTTCTTGTGGTAACAGATATGTCACTTCTGAGGTGACTAACAGCACAGAATACTAGAGTGCTTTTTCCCCAGACAGCCAAGGACAAATCAAAGAAGTATGAGCAGTCACACCCAGTGTTGCATATTTGTGATCATTATATACAGGGCACTGCTCTTCAGAATATACTTGGAGACAGGGTATTGTTTCCAACACTTTTTACTGTGACCAGAACTGGATTTAAATTTTTTAGTATTTCCCATTCCTAATATCTTTTAGTTAAACACCGGTTAAAGGAACATATTCACACAAGAAGTTCCACTGTTGTTGCAGAGACTGCACGCGTAAGTAAGGATATTTGTTTGAATGATCACTTGGAGGTTGAGGCCTTATGTTATAAGGTATCCAGTGTGTCGCTCAAGTGCTGAGCATTCGTGTTTCTCCATGAAGCCAATGGCCTTGCAGGACCGGAGGCTGGATGAGCACTGCTTTAATCCATGAAAAAGCACTGGTTCTCTTGCCTGGGTCCCAGTTCAGACTCCCATGCAGGTGCCCTGGCACCTGAGAAGCCTGCAGGCAGTTTACAGGGCTGCCATGGTCTCTAAGGCCAGGTCTTCTGGGTGGCCAGGCTGACCCCTGTCTGAGCCACCCATCAGTGTGCCTGGCCCAGAGGGGAGATGAGGCACAGCCCCAGGCTGTAGCCTGTCTGCATGTTGCATGGCAAGGCCCTGCTCCCCAGAGATAAGCTTATCTGTGCCAGCTTTGCAAGGAGGCTCTTTCACTTGCCCTTCTTTGTCTGACATATTTTTGCAGGAAAACTTTTTTTTTTGCAAAAAATACTAACCAGAGATTTTATGCAATATGTTTGCAAAGAAGTATATTACTTAATATATAACTGTATTGGGTTTCTGTGGCAAGGCTTTGGTAGCTGGGGGGGGGGTTACAGGGGTGGCTTCTATGAGAAGCTGCTGGAAGCTTCCCCTTTGTCCGACAGAGCCAATGCCAGCCGGCTCTAAGATGGACCCGCCACCAGCCAAGGCTGAGCCAATCACTGATAGTGGTACTGCCTCTGTGATAACATTTTAAGAAGGGAAAAAAGTTGGGGAATGGGGGAGAAATGGCAGCCGGGGAGTGAGAACATGTACGAGAAACAACTCTGCAAACACCAAAGTCAGTGAAGAAGGAGGGGGAGGACATGCTCCAGGCACTGGAGCAGAGATTCCCCTGCAGCCCGTGGTGAGGACCATGGTGAGGCAGGTTGTCCCCCTGCAGCCCATGGAGGTCCACGGTGGAGCAGATCTCCACCTGCAGCCCAGGG
>JANZLQ010000086.1:13086131-13113802 GCA_026212715.1 Elanus axillaris
GTGAATGATCTCTCCTGTCCTTATCTCAACCCACAAGCCCTTTGTTATATTTTTTCTCTCCCCTGTCCAGCAAAGGACAGGGGGAGTGGTAGAGCGGCTTTGGTGGGCACCTGGCATTCAGCCATGGTCGACCCACCACAATAACAAAGTGTATTAAAATGAAATGCTGTAATTCAGAATTGGGGACTATTTTAAAGTTGTGTGTGGTCAGTATGGGATCTTACAACAGCTCCTGCTGGGCAAAGAGCATTGCAGGAAAGGCCTGTGGTCTTTTTCTGTGCTTAACGCTTTAAATACCTATTGTGTGTAAGGTAGATTCCATATCACTTTTTAAAAAAGAATCTTTTTTCTTCTGTTTTATTTTGCCCAATTAAAAGTGTCATTCAGTGGTCACATTTTGAGATGTATTTAGGCACAGAAAGACACCTCAGTTTTCAGAAGCACTTAATAGTTAGAATATGATATTTTTCCCACATCCAAGTCTCTATGTCACATAAAACAACTGCTGCTGAGAGAAAAGAGCAGATGGATTCAAGTACTTTATACCAGTGACACTCTCGCTCTTTAGCAGATGTTTGGCTGAAGTGTGTGAGGCTGTTAGAGCTGAAATTGAGAACAAGTTCTAATTCATTGTTTTCTTCCCCGGGTCTCTAGGATCATGAGGAATAGGTACATGTGTTTGTAATTTGAGTACCACTCTTTAGTCCTATTCTTTATAGCAAGACTGACAAGAAAACTGCTTTAGATCATGGAGGAACTCTCAAATTCATTTCAGCTGCCATGCAGGGATACTCCCTGCATTTATTTAGTAGCACTTTTTGTTTCTGAACATCAGAATAAATTGTTTGCAGAAGAAATTAAATTTGTGATAAACATGAACCTGAGGTCTCCTGCTGTGTAATGTTTAGAATTGAGAGGTAACTTTACTTACTGTACAGATCACATTTAGTTAATTTAAATATTTGACAGATCTTTTAGGATGTGACATTTTAGGTTTCTGATTACGTAAGCCATATAGCTTATTGATGAAAAAAAACAAAGGCTCTGATTTACAGTATACATTTGCTTGCTGCTACAATTACTACAGAATCTTACATTTACAAGCCAAAGAAGTTAAACACTTGAAGTGAAAGATTGTTTATAGAAGTAAAGAAAATACTGGCAGAAGTTTCCTTTCACTGTGTACGTGGGTGTGTCTGACAGTATGCACATTTGCTGTAGTCATATCCATCAAGATGATTAATTATGGAGTTTTGATGAATTCTAGTGTGACCAGAGACAGTAAGTCTTGGTAAATATTACTAAGCTTTGTGAGGTTTTTTATAATTATTAGGCTAACAATATTAAGAGTTCATATTAAAGCTACAGTTCCTGGAATTTGATTCCCCACCCCCCACCCCAGCCATGTATCTGGCATTTGTCATAGAGAAGACTGTAGAAATGGGAGTGAGACGGATGGGGGATATCTGATAATGGGACAGTAATGTGAATGTGAGCTTTTATGAAGGAAATCACAGAATGAGAGAGAACTTTGTAGGAATGATTGAAAATGGATGAATTGGACATAACTAATAATTTGTTGAATTTTGGAGGGAGCTAGAGAGAAGCTGAATTGATGCATTCAAGGTATCAGACCAAATATTTAATTATTAGTCTGCTATCATAAAATCTTCAGTTTTCTAGGCATGTAAGTATAATAACACAAGAAGTACATGTAGGTATGTTCAAATTTTTAAACATTTCTGCTTCTAAAAACACAGTAGGTTAGGTGAGTTCTTCCATAAGTGTTCTGTTTTAGAAAACATTGAGTTATGCATTAATTGAATCTATCTTGCTCTTTTCATGTGGCTTGTTGTCTGACTAGGAGCTGGTGCATTAAGAAATACATCTTGTCCTTTTATATTGACAAGATTTGTAAACAATAATGCATCTGTACAATAATGTGCACTATCAATAATTCATGGAGCATTGTCAGCCTTCCAACTCTTTTCTATGTCAACGCTAGAATAAATTTGGCAGTAGATCACAGAATCTCTTTGGAAGATGAGGCCTTACATGGGCTGAGAACTACCTACAAAACGGCCCATTTAGCACTATTTGAGGGTGTGATTTTTATGGTCAACAGACACTGATCTCAGACTATCTTCTCTGGTAATGTGTTCTCATTCCTTCACTTGTAGGGATACTGATTCATGTGCAGCTGTGCAGTAACTTGGACCACCCCTTGGACTGAGTCCCCAGAAAGTATTTTTCTTAAGGAGGGCTTATTTTTCAGCTGAATTAATAGGCCAGTCTGTCTAACAGGCACACAACTGCATAAGTCAACAGGAAGGTGTGGGCGAGAATGGTTGATTAAAGGTAATGAAGACTTCATGGTATTTTGTTGAGGGAGGGCTTTTGGATAGTTGCTCTGCTTCTCCCATAGTAACAACAGAAAAACATCAGAAGAGAGAAATTTTGAAAAATTCCAAGATTCAGGTTTGAATAAATAATTGCTCAGCAATTAGCCCACAAATGTTTTGTTACATGTAAAACATCCTAAGTACCTATTTGCTACAATACAAAGTAGGCTCCAGTCCTGTAAGCTGTTTCTTGTCAATAAGACCTTGCAGCATTGGAGGCCCCTTGTGATGGATGTTCATACAGACTGACAGTCTGTCCATCTGAAATAATTTAAAGGATCTGGGCTTTAAGGTTTAATTGTATTAGTATGGTATAGTAAAGCCTTTGTGCAAGCTGTCACCTACAATGGACTGGAGGAGTTCAAATAGATTTGAATGACTACAAAGGTTTAAGGTTGTAACAGCTGCTGTAAAGTTGGGTGATGTCACAGTGAGTAGTGTTTTGAATCTGTAAATGTGATTTGTAATTAGAACAGTTTTCTTACTAAAAATCACACTGAGTGTGTAAGTAGATAGCAAAAAATTCCTCTGTAGTTCCTGAGGAAGTTTCTTAAGATCCCTCGGTGATTCAGAAATACAAACTCCCCTGAAAGCCACCTCTGAGCTTTCAGAAATCTTCTTTTAAATGTTTGTACTATTTAAGCTTTTCAGAAAAGCTACGAGACCCTCACTAAAGAACTGCTAGTCTCTATTACAGAGAAAGTTTTTCACCAAGTGTCAAGACTGGGACCAACAGGCAGCAGCTCTGAGGTAGCTGTAAACAGTCCTTTTTCACCCCGTTGTAGTGTAACTTACTATATTGACATTAACAAAGTTAAACTTTGACAATTATTCTGCTGATGACTCTTTCAGATGAAACACCAGTTGTTTCTAAAACTGAAGAACTAAATTTTATCCTAATCTGATCCTGCTGGCTTTTTTATACAACACTACCCTCTGGTCATTTCTGAGGAGTAGTTCTTCTAGTAGAGACAGGCATCTATCTGTTTTATAGCATTTTTATATAGGATGAAAATACCTCAAATATTCTGCTTTATATTTTAATCTTTAAAAAAAGTAATCTACCTAGTTGTTGTAACCCTAGTTGGTCCGCAAAACTTAAACAAGCTATCTTGCTGTTGACTGAAGATCTGTGCCTTTGCAAAAAGGCAGTTGTGTTAATGGCTTAGCACATCTTACAAACTAACCCTTAAGCGTCACCTTCTTTGCTTGCAGCAGCAATGTCAGTAATTGCAGTCTGTTAAAACTGCATGGAAAACTACATTCAGTGCAGCCATTCGGAAAAGATCCATTTTCCCCTGCAAAACAGAACAGGTCAGGTAGCTGTATGTGTGCTGGAAGAAAGTACTGCTCTAGAATGACCCGTCTCAGCTCCAAGGAAAGGTTTTGGTTCAGTCATAGACAAGTATAGATTAAATTATTTTCTAACATTTCATTTACACAGGTTTTCTTCCCCAATGGCCGTTTTCAGTGATAGCACTGATTGGTTATTTGGGGGGGGTGGTTGAGTTCTTTAGGGAGTAAGATACAAATCCATCAACTTCAGTTTTGCTGTGACATTGCTTACATCTACAACAATGTGGAATTTTGCAGGAATCGGTGCAAACTACTGATATATGAACTTGTGGGTTTGGATCCAAGAGCTTTGTTTTCAGTCTTGGATATGAAAGAATCGCTGCCATCTTCAAAATAATTCTGTGGTTTCCAGCTTCCTTAGAAGCCAAGGATATCTAGGATCATTTGGATAAGAGGTATAAAAATCACAAATCAGTCATAAACTGAAAATGGCACCCTGCAGTCATTTAAAAGTGATTATTGAATATTTACTGTGGGCTCTGAATTGTCTCAGTAAAATATTTTTCCTTTTATGCTAATTTATTTATGCAATTTTTAAAAAGCAAGAATCTAAAACACTGAGAAGTTACTAACACCACAGTAAATACAATGACACCTTGTTAAAATAATAATTTTAGCAACAGGTCTGGTGGTGGACACAAATAGGGATTTCTTATTCTAAAGGAAGGGTATTTTTGAAAAGAACCCTGCATTATCTGGAGCATGTTAATTCTGTTCCAGATGTTACGTTGTACCTGACGTTCATAGGTTGTGAAGTGAAAGAAATATACAGACAAGAAGTGTAACTATTACTATTTTTTGTTGATCTTATGAAGGTGTGTGCTCGAGTCAACTACAGATGTGTTCATATTGTCCAGGAAAACAAGGGAGCAGAAATAAATGGGTCAATCCATTGTATAAGAAAATCCCAGATCTATAAGCATTCTGTCCAAGTGAGGAACTGAGGATTTTAATCCTCAGGAGTGGTCAGTGCTTTAAATAGTTAATGTGAAAAGGTCATATCAAAGTGGCTTGTAGCCAATATCAGTTATCATGGTTTTTACATTCACTGTCTGTCACAAAGAGGGAACACACACATGCTGGAAGAAGGTAACTGTTGTAGATTAAAGCCCCATGCAAAATGAAAGAGCCATCAAAATTCTTTATAGTTGCTTGGCATGAGTTCTGATAATACAAAGTTCTCTTTTATTATTATTTTAAAATGCAGCTATCTACCACAGACTAAACAAAAATCCCACAAGACAATAGCACCAACCTGTGAGTATTGTATGTTTAATTGCTGTGCACAGCTGGAGCTGGCAGGTGAAAAGTAGACATGATTGCTTGTTCAGATAGGAAGATTTAGGTTTCTTCTACTTTTTTCCTGTTTACCTTCATTTCATAATTTAGCTACATTTAGGATTTTGTTGTTTTGCCATATTTTAGATCTGTCTACCTGTTCTTATTTATTTTACATAGAGAAATATTTTTGTTTTCTCTTGCATATATCATTGGCGAGAATAAAAAAGGCACAGTTCTCTAGTGTTGAGGTCACAGTATGCAAGACTCATCATCATGAAAGCTTAAAAAATAATACTCATGAAACATCTCTCTTGTGAAACTCACACGTAACAACATTTTTTGACTTACTGTAATTGAAGCCAAGCCTATGATGACAGTGTTAAGACAGATGTATGCACTTGATCAGAGATCCATAGTTCATAATTTTCTTTAGGGTTGTGCTTAAAATACCAAAGAGTTTACACACCAAGGAGGAATACAGGACACTTTCTTACAATCACATTTTCTCTCTTGCTGGTTGTTTAACCCCAGCTGGCAGCTAAGCACCACAGCTGCTCACTTACTCCCCTGGTTGGAATGAGAGAGACAATCAGAAGGGTAAAAGTGAGAAAACTCATGGATTGAGATAAAGACAGTTTAATAGGGAAAGCAAAAGTCATGCACGCAAGTAAAGCAAAACAAGGAATTCATTCACCACTTCCCATGGGCAGGCAGGTGTTCAGCCATCTCCAGGAAAGCAGGGCTCCATCACGTGTAACAGTGACTTGGGAAGACAAATGCCATTGCTCTGAACGTCCCCCCTTTCCTCCTTCTTCCCCCAGCTTTATATGCTGAGTGTAACATCATATGGTCCAAAGTATCCCTTTGGTCAGTTGGGGTCAGCTGTCCCAGCTGTGTTCCCTCCCACCTTCTTGTGCCCTCCCAGCCTCCTCGCTGGTGGGGTGAGGTGGGGAGCAGAAAAGGCCTTGGCTCTGTGTAAGCACTGCTCAGCAATAACAAAAACATCTTGGCACTATTAATGCTGTTTCCAGCACAAATCCGAAACAGAGTCCCATACCAGCTACTACGAAGAAAATTAACTCTACCCCAGCCAAAACCAGTACATCAGTCATCAAGTATTATGCAGTAACATTGCTTCTTACATTTAAATCGACCAATGCTGTTTTGCACAGGTATTGATTCTTCTGTGTTCTCCATGTTTTACGTGCTGTCTTAGGTCCTGTTGTTCCTGTTTGAAGTCAATAGGTGCTCTTACTGCACAAAAAGTCCAGCCTTGAATGTTATGCAACCAAATTAGGCTTCTACCTGCCCAGTCCTCAAGAAAACATGAACAGTTGGTGATGGGAAGAGGCCTCATTATTAAGAGGTAATTACTTTTACTTTGGTGCTTTTCAGTGCATTTGTGAGCATATTATGGTCAGCATGATCACACAATTAAATTGCTACAATAGTTGTATATATAAAAATGATGCTAGCAGTTGTGAGAGGTAACACTGTAGTTGAGATTTTATAAAACGGTAAAAGAAATGGTTTTTATTTATAATGCATATATAGGCATATATATATGCCTTCTTTGAATAGCTTAGGACTGGGTGTTAATACATAGCCAATGTATACATACATGCATAGATACACACAAAAAATGTTATTTTCTGTATCTGTGCATTAAAGACAAATTATGATTGTTGATGTTGAGAAACTCAGAACATTTACTTTCTTGGGCTTTGTGTCTGCAAAACCCCAGGCACAATATTGTTGGCTTTTGTCTGATTCAGATTAAGGGCAAAAAAATGGTAATGTTATTGGTGGTTTATGTGCTTGTACAGCCAAATATATTTGAAAGCATGCTCTATGCTCTTTGCCTGAGTGTGTACCATGCCCTGTGAATAAACTTTTTTAAGTCAGTGTTGCCTGGTTCTAAATTGCTTCAGGTTGACAGATGCTGTCATGCATTGAGTGTGGATGGAGTTCACTGAGATTTTGAAGTTTCAAGTTACCAAGTACTGAAACTACTATTACAGTATTAACAACTGTTTTAAGTGATAAAAAGCCCTAGTGTTACAATCAAGTATGTAAATGCAAGATGTTCTCCCAACAAACAATCGAAATAAAGTACGAGTAAGAAAAATCTCTCAAATTTTAAAAGAAAATCTTTTTTCCTAAAAATGAAAACGTCAACTGGACTCAATTTTCCACTTGAATTTCTGCCAAAATAATTCAAAATTTTTGCCATTTCCCTTCTGTATATTTTTTGATTCACACAACTGTGGAGTTTCCTGTTTTGTTTCTGTTTTGCTAGCACAAAACAGTCAAGGTCATTGTAGAAAACCAAACTTTCAGTAAAATTTGACCAAAAACTTGACCTCCTTCTGTTTGCTCTTTCTCTGTTCTCTGACCTACTATTTTTTGTGGTGCTCTAGTCACTCCCAGAATCTGCTTTTTCACTTGTCCTCATGTTTCTTCCCCTCTCCTCTCAGTTCCTTGTTTGCTTTATGGTGGGAACTCTTTTGATTTTGCTCTTTCACCCATTTTTGTCTTCAAAGTTTTCTTTTTCCTTTTTTTTTGTCAATCTTTCCTAGTTCCGTCTCATTCTCTTTCTATTCCCTTTTGCTTCTTCTGTCCCCACAGCCCCCTTGGCCGCAGCCATAAATGCAAGGTGGTCTAGTTGCCAAGTGGCAATAGCTGGGCATGCCTGAGGAGGGCTTTGTCAAGGGGTCTGATGATGCCCCCTGTGCTTTTGCCCGTCATTGCATATGGTGGGTACAAGGAGGAAGTTATCTCACTTTTCTGGGGACATCCCTGGTGGGGTGAGGCAGGGGACCACCTGTGGGAAATGAGGGGGTGATAACTGGAGAGGGAGGCTCATGTATTGCTGAGTGAATTCCCTCTCAACTCCATACAAGGCCAGCAGCCCCAGGTCTCTACTTTTTCTTGAGGGCTTCAGAGTGTCCTGGCCTCATTTCTTGCCTGCAAGGGAGCCATCCTTGCCCTGCCAGTAGCTGCAAAACCCCACAGCTGGCAGCAATTGGGTCTTGTTGTTCACAGTAAGCCCTATTTCTGTTTGCAGGGAGCAATGCCTATTCCAGCAAGGGATGTATATTTTATAATTAACTGCTGTCCTTATTTGAAGAGATCTGTCAAAGACAGACCCTGTACTTTCAACAGACTTCTGATTGTTCCTTGGCGAGTACCCATGCATAGAAATCCTATTAAAGTTGTGTGATTTTCATTCTCCAAATATTTGCAGCTCTCATTGGTACAACTGTAACAAACTGCTGGGTGAGAAAACTTGAAATTAGTTCAGATATGCTTTAATTTTTGAATTGTGCATGTTCACAGATCAATTTTAGATTTAAAAAAAGAAACTTTAGGTATTGAGATTTGATTTTTCCTTACCTGTTGCCTTTGTTGCTATCTCTACCACCCCACCAATCTATAATTTACCAAGCCTGTAATGAGACAGTTGTGTTTATTGTAGGAGTTTACACATATCTTCACTACCTTCAGACTGCTCGGGAGTAGAGACAGGACAATCAGCCTGTTACGTAGTTCAGTGGTAAGCATAGAGACCCCTGGATGTGGAGGTGCTGTGAGTTCAGAGTCTAGCTGTGCTGCACAATTAATCTTTGTGAAGGTAAAAGACTAGTGATTGTGTTTGGTAGGAAGTGCTGCAGTGGGGGCGAGGTACGTTTTTTAGGTATGTTGTGTGGTAGAATGCTTGGAAAGTAAGAATACGTCTATATGTCTTTATTTTCTTGGCATCTGTTTTTCTCTGCTGTTTTCTTCCTCATTCCACAGGACCTTCCATGAAAGGTACAATCGTGGGAGGAATTGATGGGTTAGAACTAGTTTTAGTTGCACCTGGCCCCCAGCTCTTCCTGCAGATACACTACTCTGTGTGAACCTAGGACAGGTAAGACAAATGTCTGTCACTTGCAACTCTACACCCAGTGGAAGGGTTACTGGCCTTTGATGAGCAAGTATGCAAAAGTAAAGTGAAGATGAGCTAGGGAAGTGGGATCTGCTTTTTTGAGTGGAGTGACTCAGTGCTAGTGTGGAGGGGCTTGCAAATACAAATATCTGTGTACATCACCCGTTTTTAAAAGATTTTAAAATTGTCTTCTATTATGTACTTTGAAATCTGCTGCTTTTCTCCATCACTACAATTAAAATTATGTTTATGGTAAGTGCTGGAAAGCGTATTATTAGTTCTCTTCCTCCTCCATGGAAATTATCTGGCTTTTACCCTTGCCAGTGGGATATAAGACCACTGTATGATAATAATAATGGCTTATTTAATCATCCTTAAAATGTAGTCCTTTCTGTTTGTTTTTAAGAGGTTATTCAGCAAATAAGCAGAGCATCTGGAGAAAATATATTTGCTCTCAATATAGCTTAAGTGGATATTTGTCTTCCACTGTTAAAGCAACAGTTGGGAGGAGGAAACCTTGAAATATTTTTGGTTCCTTACTAACTGTTAGGCAGGCTTTACTATGGTAAAGAAAGATCTGAATCTGGAGATTTACAGAAATAGTAGAGTGTCCATATTTTCATGTAATTGCAGTAATTCTGTATCGTGTGGTTTAGTTGTTCATAACATTCTCAAGTCTTTTTGCATTAAAACTGCTGACAAGCATATATATTTGTTGCTTGCTTTGTTGCACTGTCTTCTGCTTGCTTTCTCTGAGTCCATGGTTCACATACTAGACATCCAGGTGACTGCTGTTACAGTCTCTCAAGGAAGTGCTTCTTTGATACACCATGACATTTATTCCAGAAACCTGGGTGGTGATGTGAGAACGCAGGCCTTGAAAGGTTCATCTTTGAGAGATTTATTTTTCTCATCAGGGACAACTTGTTTGCTTTCTGTCTTGGTTTTGTTGTGGTTTATTTTTTTTTTAATTTGGCAAGCATAACGCAAACCTTGCTCATAGCTTGTAATATATATCTTCTTGTCACATGCAGATGTTGTGGCAGAATAGAGTAATGGGTATGATGTTGGTCAGGCTGTTCTGCTGAGTTGTCAAGTCGTAAACAAGCTACTTAATCTCTCTGCTTTTGAGTTACCCCTTCATTTGCCTGGACCACCCTAGAATGGAAAATTCCCCCCTCTCCCTTTCACTGGCAGCAGCTCTGGCATGGAGCAATGGGCTGTCCTGCATAGACCTCCTCCTCCCATGATGCCGCACTCTGGAGTGACAAGGATACTTGGCTCCTGCTCCCTGCCACATAGCTCAGTGCCTTTGAATCTGGCAGTAAGTCCATTGTATTGAAATACCACAAATTATACAGATGTTGCTCTGGTTTAGGCTGCATGAATGTTGTCATTATGTTTCTAAATAGCATAATATGTCAGGTGTGTTTGCTGTTTAACTGAGTGCTAGGATAGGCTATGGGGATATCTATGCAGGCACAGGGATTCTCCCTCTAACATCACATGGCTGGGGAATAATATCAGTCCTCTCTTTATGGTCTCTGGCAGAGCTTGTTGCAGGTGAGGAGTCACCATGCAGCCTGAGACCTGGGAGCATTTACCTGCCACTGCTGTATAACCAAAGCCATGGTCCAACAACTCCTCCATAAGTCAGAGTCACAGGGCTGCTTGAAAGCCCCCAAAGCCTCAGGATCCTTTCCTGTGGCCTCACTGTGTTTTGTACCAGGCCTCTGCTTAGAGTGAGTTTGGGGAAACTGGCACACTGTTCTCGCTTCCTGAACAAGGGCAGCAATTTGACAGCACACCCTTTTGGTTTTGCTTTGTGATACCCATTGCGCAAACTTCCTCTGTCTGTGGCTGCTTGGCAGGCCATATAATTTATCCTAGTTTAATGTGAGGTATTAAGCCTTTTGTGTAAATCTGACTGTTCCCTTTTAGATAGGACCAATGTTTTGTAAGAAGAAAGGCAACAAAGTAAAGATCATTACATATGTTGTGCTTCCTGCTGTGTTTTAACTAAACACCATCTGCTGAAAGGCTGAATCCCCTTTGGAGAGACATCATTCTCCTGTTGTCAACTGAAGAACTTCTGAAAAACACTTTTTTCTTTTAAACTGGAGACTTGCATTTGGATAGTCTTTAAAGGAACTTAAATGGTTGAAATAACACTTGTTCTGGGAAATACTTCATACTGTCAGTTGTTATTTCAAGTGTTATGGGGTAGTAGGCACTATAGAATAGAGGAGCAGAATAATAGTATTTTGAAAATCCAACAGGAAGGATACTAAATAGCTCTGTGAGCATGTGCTGGTCCTTTACATCCAAAATTTCAGAGGGATCCCCTCACTCTGAACACCTGAATTTACATGGCTAATCTTTTTCACATACATGTCACTACTGTTTAAGTATCTAGGATAAGTAACAACAATGGATTGTAAAAGCTGGATGAAAAAAATGCACCCCAAAAAAAGCTGCTTCTGAAAGTGTTGGCATTAACTGCTTGGAAATAATAGAAAAGTATTGTGCTGACTTGTTAGGCTTTATCAATTATTTGTAAACAGTCTTAAGCAATTGGTGCTGAGGAATCAAAGTATTTTTCTTTTACTGCTATTTTTCAACACAAAAGAGGCCTCTTGGTCTAGCTAGCAAAATAATTTCAAGCTTCCACTAGTTGTGTTAGAAGAAAATATGACTTAAGCCACTGATTACTGCCTGTATACTAATGGTTATTTCAATAACATGCATGTTAAATTCATAGTCTGTATTTGTTGTTGATGGACTAGCAGTAACAATTTTGAGTTCTCTTGACACTGAACTCCAACACATTCTTGGGGTCAATCCTCTCCACTGGCTGTCTTATTAGCAGTTCTACTCAGCTATTTATACAAACTTTTTAGGTTGCCAACAAAATGATCAATCAAGTTCACAGCATGAGTAGTCTGTGAAGCAGGCTAGGAACTTTAGGAGAAATGTCTTGCTGATCAGAGATTACCTGCGGGTTACAGTGAATCTCTTTTTATTAGAAAGGTGCAAAACCTTTTTGGCCTCTTGTGCCTGTAAATCCCCCAGCCTCAGTGGGGATGTCTGTGAGAGTAAGGGCTGGGTAGAGCTGGAGCGCTGGGGGACAAGATGTGATTCATCATATCACAATCGGGGTCAGCAAAGTCAAATAAGGAAATGAGAGAGAGTGAGAAATGTCTGATACTCCAGGCATGCTGGCTGCCAACATTAAGCAGAGCAGTCCTGCAAAAATATTTAGTAATGTGCTTTGCTGGATTTGAGATCCAGTATTTTGCAGTACTGGAAATTTGAGTGTTTAGTGTCTGAAGCAGGATTTTTTTGGAGGAAAGATGACCCCCCTGTACCCACTGAAGACGTTTGATGGGAATTTTGTTATAATGACTGTAATGAGGCTAAGATTTGTTTGCACATATTCTAGTTCTGAATTTCTGGGGCAAATTCTTGGCTGCATTTATTCTTGTTTGACCTTCTGAAGTCTAGAGGAGGCAATTCTGGCTTTTTGCCTTTGTGTCAGCATTAGCAAATACGGCATCTCTAAAACTTCTTGAATTCTGGGTATTTCAACAGATTATTTTAAGCACAAGGAAATAGAAAATCACTGACGCACCTAAATCATTCTGTCATTAAAAAAATAATAATCTGTAGTTTGAGACCATTTTGGTGCATTTTGTTTAGCTAGAAAGATGACACTAAGAACTTCCTAGAACTTGATACAGTTTGCGGGGGGAAAGTCTAGGAAGACAGAATGCATTCCAGACAACTGTGGAAACAATTACATAATTAGGTTGTATTTAATAATTGTTTACAAATAGGCATTGCCTTAGTTCCAAAACTTGCTTCTAAATTGTTAGCTTGCAGCATTGTTGTACCTGATAGTAAAATAAATAGAGCTGAGCTTGATCTAGATTTGATGTTTTATTGTGCTATAATAGATGAGGTGCCTGTTCCTAAAATGTTGAAGCAAGAAGGTTTCTGAGGTGTTTGAAAATAAAACTGTACAGGAGAGGTTAGAAGGAAAAGCTTTGTGAATGACTTATATTCACTGTCAACACTTGGGAAAACTTGTATTTTTTTCTTCCTAGTAGTCTTTTATAGTATTTATACTATATTCTGAAGTACTCTTTTGTTATTTGAAAATGACACCTTTAATATTTTATGGTAAAAAATTTTCACACTTCAGTAGGCAATCATTTTCTCTTTCCTAGGTTTCTTTTTTCAACCAGGAGCATTTTGCTGCTTATTGTTATCTGTGAGCCTTTTGAACAGCATAACATATTCAATAGCAGTTATGAAGCACACTGAAATATTTTCAGCACTAGTGTTCCTTGTAGTGCACACCAGACAGGATAAAATAAGATGCACGTGAGAGAATGCATAAGGTGACTTATCTAGCGTATGGCCTTTTGAAGGTGGTAGATGACCCTCTGAAGGGTGGTCTGATATAGGAGTGCTTCCACATTATGAGATTAAATTTCACATTATAGCTGTTTATGGATATGCGGGTGGCTAACTGCCACTGGGAGGGCTCATCCCCTGCCTTGCACTGGCTCTGGAAGAAGAGTGGGACAGTTTAGCAAGCTAACTGGCAGAAAAGTTCTTGTGGGACTTGTTTCTGACCATTTAATTGCCTGAACTAGCTCCTTGAAGGGATATCAGGTGAGCAGTACAGCCAGCACAAAGGCTGGTATAAAAGGACTGGATTACATCTTGCTGTAGCAAAGACAGTGCTTCCAGTCTGAGAAAGATGAATGGCATGGAGAGGTACCAGTCAAGAAAGCATCAGTTAGAAGTGGGGAGCTTTAAGCATGGCTTGTTGAGCTACAGCTTTGCAGCACTAGAAATAATGAGTTGCAGGGGTATCTGATCAAAGATGGTGGATATGCCAGAAATCCTGTGAGTATTGAAACAGATAGGGTTCCAAATTTGTGCACCTGCTACTGATGGAACTTGCATACCCATCAAATGGACAGCACTTAAATATAAAATTGGATCCTGTCTTTTTATTAAAAGAGGAGGTTGCATCCTTATCTTGTGTCAAAAGCTTCTGTCTGCTCCTGTAGAGAAGAAACCTGTTCCCCAATGCTTTTGGTGCTGAACAGAAAAATCCAATGGATGTGTAAAACTAACTGCAAAGTAGATAAATCTTCAGACTGATTTTGGTTGGATTTGAAATAGGTTCAACAGGATCAACCAACTACCACATTGTGTTGAATTCAGTAATACGGAAAAATTCTTGTGCTGGAAAATTAAAAGCTGATCTCCAAATAATTCTTATGTATTCAGCATCAGGCAAGAGGGGAAAAAAATCCAAATTAAACCGTAACATATTTCTCATCCAGGAAAGTTATTCCATGGTATTTTAGAGTATAAACACGATGAGCTGATTTCTGGAATCATCACACAATCAAATTACAGGGCTATGTATGCATGTAAGGCTATGTGTCTGGTCCCAACTCCAAATTTCAGTAAATCTCAGATTAAATTGAGATGTGTTTTCTCTGAATTTATTTCCACTTACTGAACTTCTGCTGTCTTTAAATTCCCTGTCTTCAACTTGGAATTCTGTGACAGCAGGAAATGGATCGAAGTGGGAAGTCTGGGGACAACATGCAAGTAAGGAGGCATGGACACCTTCCTGCCCCTCTTCAGAAAGCTCAGTCTTGTCTGGTATAATTTGGCCTTTTGAAACTGAATCAAAAACATTTTTAGTACTCACAGGGTGAAAGGGATTTTGGTTGCCATATCTGGAGAACACTGTAAATGCATTCTAGACTTCAGGTGCTGGTGCAAAATGGTGATAGTTTCCCTTTGAGTGGTAGAACCCTCATGGGAACTTTTAGTCCCTCCTATGCTCTGTCATACAAAAAAAGCTTATGGCATTGCTCCTGGCTGGCTGTCTCCCTTCAGGCAGTGACTAAAGCAGCAGCTTTTGAAAATCTTGTAGCAAAGGCCTAGCACTTGCCTCAGCAAAGGGGTTAAGGTCCTGACTCCTAGACCTGGGAGAAGTGAGGAGCCTAAATGCTCTGAGTCTGGGCCAAGTGCTCTGTGATGCAAATCTAGGTTGTTCATCTGACAGGAGCCTGGTGGATTTTGGAGTGAAAAATGATGGCTGGCTTATAAAGCAGGCTGAATGTCACTCGGAAATTACACTTCCACTTATTAGCTTGGCCAAACTTGTTTACAGGAGGCTGTTTACTATACGTCTCAAAAGCTGTACAGCAGAAGTACCTTGAAAACTCCCTCTAAGCTGTTTGCAAGTGAAGTTTTTCTTTGTCGTATCATCAGAAAATGCTGTGTAAGAGTTACTTGCACCTGCTGCATCTCCCATAATTATCCTGAACTCAGCACTGGATTTTGTGTTCCTATTTTTAAAAGCCATCTTGCTAAATACATGTAGAGAATCTTCTCTTTGGAAGAGTAAGTGAACAGCAGTGCAGCATTAGGGAAGCACCATGGACTTGGCATGCCTTGTATCAGCTGAGGGAGTGAAAGGAGGAAGATAAGAGAACTGAATAAATTAGTATGGGGTTTGTGTGCAGAATACTGACTTGCAAATCTGACAATAAGAGACAGAAAAAACCTCTTTTTTAGTCTCTTTCATGTAGTACAGATCACCTGAGGGGTAGTTGGAATCTTTTCTGAAGGAATTTACCTTACGTACTATTTCAGATGGAATAGTTAACGAGAGGGAAATACCCTTGGCCTGCAAGCATTTGAAATAAGCGTCTACAAAAATAGACAGCAAAGCAGGGATATCGCAACCAGAATTCTGCATACTGATTGCCAGGTTTTGAGTCTGTTTATAGAAGCTGGCAGCCTTGCATGAAAAAAGAGCCAAGTAGTTGGTTACAGCTTTCGAGAAAGCAGAGAAAACAAAGCAAAGAAAGAGACATACAGAGCTCCTGTTTGGATATGCTATGTAAGATTAGATGGAGATTTACAAACTTTGGGGCCATGTTTTACAGTTTGCATGGCTTATACTCAGTTGAGTTGTGCTCAGAACATAAGGGGAGGGCTGTGAAAAGTTGGCTGTCAGTCGTTTGCTTGGCTGTATCAGTTCTGGAGCCAGCTGGGGACTGCTTCAGTCTACAGTTCAATTTAGTAGAGGCTTAGCCCAGCCAGTAGTTAAAAGCACCTCCTGGCTGCCAAAGCAAGAAGGGCGTGAGTAGTAGCAAAGGCTGTGCTGGCTACATGTAGGAAGATATTACATCTCATAGGAAAATACCTACAGCAAACCCATCCAACAGCTACTTGCAATATCTGAATGGCTCAGTACAAAACATGCACACCATCTGAGAAGCAGGATGAGTATGTTTGGGCAATGAAGGGGGAAAAAGTAAAATCTCAGTGGTTTTTTCCCTCCCCCAATCTTTTTTTTTAATATGTGTTCAGTAGAAATATACTGCAGGGCTTGTCTGTGCTTAAACTTGCCTGGTTTAATTAAACTGATCATTTAAATTGGTGTTAATACTGGAGTGTGTGCCTGTATCATTTTGTGCTTCTTTGTATGAGTTTTGTGTGCCCCTGTAAACTATAGGGCAGATTTAACTGGACTGATGAATATTGCCAAATGTATTTGGAGAGTCCAAATTACGATGGCCAGCAACCAGTCTTTCACGTTCTTTTACTTAGTATGTGGGTAAATGTTCTGTTTTGGGAAGACATATTGTGCAGACAGTTCATTTGGGATTATTCATGGTTGTGTAGAGTTTCAGTCTGAAACTGTGTAAGTAGTAGGAAGTCTTACTCTGTCTCAAACTTTGAGTCTTTTCTTGATTTATGTTTGGCCTTTGGGAACCAGGGAAAGACACTAGACTGGAATTCTTGGGAGAAGGAATTGCTTGCTTATGTTTATTTGACTTTCTGTAGTCTGCGTGAATATAAAGCAAAGCAGTCTAGAAAATGTTATTGATTTCTTTTCCACCATGAGACTGATGGCAAGATTGCAGATATTGGCTGCTGCTTGGCAAAATGTTGATAATGATGTCAGAACAGAAGATGCCTCCCCATGTATATATATTAAAAAAATTAAGAAAGGGGTAGCTATATTAAATGAAGTGGCTTTTAAGAGAGAAAAGCAATAATGAATCTAAATAAATGCTGCAAAACTCCTCTAAAAGGATATTAACTTAAAAATATAAGGGTGCAGAAGTGTGGACTATTCCAAGGCTATGATTTAAGAGTGTGAACCCATATAAGAAGAAATGTTTAGACAGAGCTGGAAACTTCTAGTTGCAATGAATAGTATCGCTTGAGAACAGAGATAACATGGAAGAGTACTCATCACTTGTGGATCTTTACAAAGGAGGAATTTGCATATGCAACAACATGGGGTTTTTTTCATACTTGTACTAATACAGAGTCATGTACCCAATGTTAACTAACACAAGTATGTAATACTTCATATTCCAGTTACAAAGTGGCAGACGCACAGCAGGATGTGCTGCACCTAACAGTATAGTAGGATAGATTAAAGTGAGCAGTAGTAGAAAATTACTGCATCTGGGTACATGGGTGATATGAGTGGAATCATTTCAGTGTGTAGATGAGGAACGTATCTTCATCTTATCTAGATGAATGAGCTAATTTGACTGGAGGCTATTATTTGCTTTTGCTTGTTATATATTTAATGAGCATTTCAGGAGGGAAATTGATAGGAAAGCAGCTGTGAAAGGTCTCTACTTTGTTTTCTAAAATGAGCTAACCCAAGTTCCAGACCTGCATTAGTCTGCTACCACCATAAAAAATTACCACTTTTCTTGTGATTAAAGAAAATCACCAGTAAAGCTGTGTTCCATAGGAGGTGTCAGTATATGGTGAAAAAGGCACTGTTCACTGGTTCAGAAAGTAGTTCCATATTTTGCTTCCACACGAGGTGGCTCTGTACCCAGGCTGTCTCCATACATGCAGGACTTGGAGCAGACCTCAGCCTAAGTCGTGGAATGCAGAAAACAGCTGTTTTGCCTATAAATAAACCAAGAGCCCCTTCTCATGTGAGACTTTTTTTTACAGATATGCTATAGAAATGAACTATCACTTTAACTATTGGTGTTTAAAGTTAGAGTACGTGGTAGTAACAGGATTCACATTCTAATGTATGAAAGTCACACTGTGATCAGGTTTCAGTCTTACCATACTGGTATCATGTTATAGTGGAACCACTTGTGCTGCAAGAGTTAAATCTGTCAGCCTTTCTGTTTGTAAGCCCCAGAGTGTCAGAGGTTTATGTCTTGGGTAGAAAAAACTCCACTGGATTTAGTCAAAAACATCTCCATGCACCAGTGATTATTTTGTTGTTTCAATCTCTTGTCAAATGCTTAAAATTTTTTTTGTAAGTTAGCAAAGACTTTTACTGTGGGGGGAAAATGCCTGTTTTATCTCCTGGACTCGTTGTTTGGGTTTGATTTTGGGGGTTTTTTTGGCTTTGGTTTGGGTTGTTTGGTTTTTCTTTTTTTTTTTTTTCCCCCCCTTTTTCATGTGAATCCACAGAGAAGCAGCAGTAGGAATTCCACTGATCTTGTCAGCTGGCTCAGTCCCTTGTGACAGCTTCAGTGACCAGCCAGTTCGGGTTCTTCTGCTCAGCCCTTGGCCACTTGCACATGCTATTGCCAGGTAACTATGTGGAGTTGTGGTAACAATTAAGTAATGTGAATATTTGTCATACAGTGGGCTACTGTGGCAGTAAAGGGGCATATGACTAGCACCCAGGAATTCTAGCACCTATTTAATTGACATAAATCTATCATTTCATTAGCCCCAGAACAAAAGGCTTCCAATTTCCACTACACTCAACTCTAATCACTCATTATCAGTCAGCAGCCTATGCTTGGCTGCTCTCATGCTAGTGGAAAAATAGCAGTTTTCCTCATCTCAGAAGAAAAGCAGGAGCTTTGACTTGCAAGGATATTTGCTCAACTCCCCGTCCAGCTCTGTACCAGCCTTGCTGAACCCGAGCAAGCTGGGACAAGAACAGAGGCAGCAAAACTACCGATAGAGAGTGTTAGATCCGCCCAATGTGAGAGCAGCCCGACACTCCCTTTTCCCTGCAGTGTAGAGCAGCAATTCCTACAGCCCTGGGATCGCAGCGACTGCTGTCGGAGAGAGATGGGCAGCAGCCAGATCCTGGCACCAGCCATCTTCCTTAAACACTTCTGGCTTCCTTTTAAGAGGCTGGCTTGGGGCCACAGTTTGAGTTTATGTCAACTCATCTCCTGATTGCTTGGGTTGGAGGGAGGGGAGCAGCTTTTAACCCTGAGCATTTCTGTCCCGTTTCCTGAGTGGCAGCTGGAGCAATTGAGACTTTAAGGAGCGCACAGCTCTTTTTAAAGGAGCCTGTTACCAGGTTTGGGAGATAAGGCACAACTTCTTTCTTCAAAAGAGCTCTGTACCAGTTCAGTCTTTCTCTCCCCCGTCTTCTGAAGAGGACTGCCAATCCCCAAAATAAAAGGAAAAATGTTTGAATTATGCTTAATAGGCCTTGGCATCATTGTATTTTCTTTGTGGTTTCTGAGATTTGGCATTCTCTTGGAGGAAAACTCGGCGTCTGTAGTCCAAATCTTCCTTCTCTGTCTCAAAAAAAAGAGTAATTTTTTTTAAAAAATCCACAGTTGATGTTTTTCTCAATTAAAAAACCCAAACAAACAAAACCAAAACCAAACAAAAAAAACCCACCAAACACTAAAATAAATTTAACCACAGTGGCTGCTCACCTAACAAAGTTGGCAGTTGCAGTCATGTAGCAACCCCCTGTAGTAAGTGGCCCCTCTGGTTACCCACACTGCTGGAGCAGCAGGCATGTCCGAGTCCCATACAACACAGGCAGCCCTACCCAGGTATTAGTTCTGAATTTTACACTAATAGCTCAAAAAAGTTTCTTTAAGCTTTTCATCTCAGTTTAGCCAATCAGTCAGTTCTCAGAAAGCAGCTTACAAGCTAGCAGCCCTGTCTTCAGGGGTATGATTTCTATTTGCTAACAGGATATTTAGTCTTTCTCTGACAAAAGAACCCCTCCCCTTCTCTGATATGACCTCTCTGTGTCAGAGATGTTAATGAAAGTACTTTTCTGATTACAGTTCTCCTGCATTAGTTAAAAGGGCTTTTCAAATAGCATAATCTCCTTCCAATAAGGAGAGGACAAAATGGGCCAAATTTCTCATTGCACATTTTGTCATGGGGAGGGGGAATTGCTTAGTTCTCTGCAGCTGGGTCCAGCCAGACTTCTCTCTGGGACAGGTTCCCTGAGCAGACCCTCTGCTGAGGCCAGCAGCTGTTGCCTTTCTTGTTTGTTAGTGAGAGGATATTAAATGCTCTCCCTGCTGGTCCCTGAACAGAATGTATGCATAGTCAAACAGTTAGTAACTGAGGATGGTAGCTAAGGGGGTGAAAGATGCTCTATTGATGAGGGTAATGGGCATCTGCAGGCCTCTAGGGAAACTTGCCAAAACCTTTTTCTAGTAACTGCAGGGACTATCTAAAAATCAATAATAAAGGCAGCAACCAGGGGAAGGAAAAATACATCTCCAAGGGAAGCCAAATTCTGTAAGTGTTCTATGAGAGCAATCATGGCAGGATTTAGTGTAATTGTAAAGCAAATCAGATTGAGGAAAATTGTTTTAAAAGAGACCCTGAGCTGGCAGTAAGGACCATATGTTCTTTCTTATCTCTGCAGAAATATCCTGCTTTTTTAGCATACTGACCTATGTGAGTAGCTGTGACAGTCTTGATTTTTTAGCATCTACAAATATGTTTGTAGTGAAAAGAATAAATTGCTGAGTAAGCCACATCAATCTTTGTGGTTTTAACCTTGCTTTACCTCTGCTAGTCTGTAATGTGTGTCATCTTATTAATCTGTAATATACAGGAACATTGGGATAAATTTCATTATGTCAGTGGAACTCTATCATTTTATGCCAGAAGTGATATTGGCTCATCATCTATTGCTTCACGTTCTTCCTAGCAGATGGTCTGTAGTAATGATGTAATCTCTTCTCATGGCACTTCAAAATGCTGGTTTGGTTTGTGTGTGTGTTTTAACAGTTTATCATTCCAGAAAAGTGGTAATTGCTATTAATACTGAAGTCTTATATTGTCTGTGATGCTCTTTAAATCAGGAATATCAACTGTTGAACAGAACTCTTTAATTATGTAAGTTCAACACTGCCTATAAAATTGAATCTGGGTAGGACTTCAAAAACACCAATTCCTATTTCATTTCTAGGGGCGGGATTTTTACTAAACTTATTTCATTGTAGTGTCTAGGAATGCTGGCCTTCAGGCTACCATGTGTTTAGATTCAATACATGAAAGGAATACATAGGAAATATTTCTACCTCCTAGTAACTACTGACCTGTAAGGGATATTTGTAGCCTTTTAAATGTCTGCTTCTATAGAGTAAGTGGGAGTGTTGGCCCCATAGCTGCTTTGTAAAAGGTTAGACTTTGTGTTTTGAGGGTGTGCAAGCTGAGTGTCTACATGCTGTTAAAAATCTGTCTATTAATCTCACTTAGAAGGGACAGGAAATTGTGTAAGCTTTTTCTTTTGTTTTATCCCGACTTTGTTCTTAAAGTTGTGTGATGCTTGGCAATTTTGTATCAAATCTAAAAAAATTTAGCAACTAGAATTTTGAAGACAAGCTGCTGGCTTCTAGCTTCTAGTCTTCCCAGACCTGTGCCATTAGCACTCTTTCTTTCCTTTTTTTTTCTCCTCCTTCTCTCCACTATTTATTTGAAAGATTATTAAATGAAATAAATTTCAACCTTCCCTTAGCCTAATTCTTTCCATTTTGTCTCTTCCCTGACTTGCTGTGTCCCATCCTGCAATAGTATTCTTAACCCCATTTTAACTAACTCCTCATATGAAGTGCTTTCCTGCAGTCCAGACTGATAAGAAAAGTGATTCTTCTAAATATAGGTAATAGTAGATCTAATCTAAGACAAATGCCTGCTTAGCAGAGAACTGGTCTTTTACAGCTCTGTTACATTATAAATAATTTTTCATACTAAACTTTTTACAAAGTATGTAACTTTAAACTTTGCAGGTCATCAACACTAGGTTAACAGATCCACAGTTGACTGTGTCATGTTTTCCTTCACTTCTTAAATATAGATGCAATATTTGTAACACTCATCGTGTGATACTACCCCCAAATTATTTTCACTATTTAATTCTGGATCTGTAACTTCATATGGCAGTTCTTCTAGAAGTCTGGGATGGAGATTGCCTCACACTTCCTTTTAAAAACATTAAGATCTTCAGGTTTTACTTCTACCTGGGAAGTGGTAATGTGTATAATCTCACTCTGGCCTTTGTCCCGCTTACCACCTTTAACAATTTAAATGGTCACGTGGGATTTCAATGTTTTATCTTGATTTTGAAACCTGCTTATCTTTATTATCATTGTTTATCTTTGATCTCTATCTAGCTTTGTTCCCCCCACCCCGGTTTCAATTCTGCTTTTCTTGAGTTAGTCTATTAAAAGTGCAAAGAATTTACTTCTATCTTCTTTTAGTGACTAATCCATCTTTACTACTGGAAAATCTTTTATTATCACACTTCCTTATCACTTTAAAAACTTAGACTGATCACTGTATCATCAGTAGGGTTTTGTGCCTTTTGAATACTTAATATTTATTATTTTCAACATGGTTATTTATTCCATTTGTTCTGGACACTTTCCTGCATTTTTATTCTCTTCTTGTTAAGGATACAAGCTTGAGATAGTTAGGAATCTTTATTCAAGGAAATTCTAAGCTTTCCACTTTTGACTGTAGAAATTCTTTATATTATAAAATATTAGGTGCATTGATTTCCTCCGTGGTTGCAGAACTGTATGTAATGTATCCTTCATTTCATCTATTCAGATGCCTTAATTTCACATTTAAGGCCTAAAGTGCACATAGGTCTTTGAAGCCAGACAGCTGGACAGAAAATTACTAATGCAGTTTTACAAGCATAGTAGTGTACCCCTCAGTGTTTGATATAGGATACTGCTGGCCTAAAGGACTTATTTTTTTAATATATGAAAAGAAGCCTTAAAAATGCATATTTGTTTACTGAAAACTATATTGCAATAAGGAGACCTCCAGGTATGTTTTGAATATGGACTTTGGCATTTCCCTAATAGCAGGAATCTTAATAAAACACTAAAGCATTGATTAAGAGGTACTGCTCCTATTAAAAGGTACTGTTCTTAATTCCTTTTCTTTTTCCCTGGGAGGAATTAGTTACACTGTAGTATTTTCCTGAATTAGAAGGTAAAAACACTGATAAAATCAGTTTGGAATTATAGATAAGTTCTTATTAAAATATATTATACTGTGCCTATAAGGCTTATTTGTAATAAGAATGTAGCTTTTTCTGTCTTAATTGCTTAGACTATGAACTCTTGGGAACTATTTTTATACTATGTAGTTCCCAGCACAACTTCAGGCTCAGTGGTCATAACATACTTCTGCTATGTAGATGCAATTAATCATGATAATTTTGCCATATGCAAACCTTTCCCATAGAGCAATCGTAATTTGGTTTAAGATTTCAGAAACATCATTTCATTTGGCATCTTTTTTGGACAGATGTGAACAGGAGACCAGTCTCACTCAGGGTACTGTCAGGAGCAGTTCCACAGAAATACAAGACCTTTTTGGGCTATCTTATTTAAGGAAGCAGAACTTGGTTCTTGGATGATGATCCACTGAAGATCATAGCAAAACACTAGTTTTCTTCTCTGCAGAAGTGCTTCTTTCCTTGGGCTAGCTAATACTTTTCTAGTAAGTGTCACAGAAATAATAAGATAATATATACCTCTCTACTCATTCTCAACTCCAAAATGGTTTCCCTAGTGTGCTAATCCTAACATTTCTGTTGTGAGCATTACTGCTGCCATCGCTTTTTTTTTTTTAATATGGGTGAGCCTGTAAGACAAAACCTTGGAAGGGATGTGAAAAGAGTGCAAGTGTCTTGCTCTATATTCCCTGAAATGATGTTGAACAGTCTTTGTCAGTATCAAAACTTACACACATCTTTTATTTTTTCGGCTCCCTTGGCAACTGTTTTTATCACTTCTTATGAGTATGAAGCTATGTCTGTAAAGTGAGATGGATCAAAAATCAAACTATGAAGACCTCCCTAATTCAAGATAGTGCTTTATCACGTTGGTTTTTTTTTTTCCTGTTCCTGGCAATGTTTTTGCGGCCGATCATGAAAACTCATATATTTGTGTTAGGTGGCTTTTCCAGGTGAGTTCACCCAACTTCTATGGAATCTAAAATATTTCATCTTCTTATGAGTAGATCTAAATTAATAGGTTTAAATGAATACTCCCAGCTGTCTCTAACCCCTGTTGCTTTTATTTCTAATTATAAAATGTCACAAGTGAAAAGTGAGTTAGGTATGCATTTCTCATGTGTATAAATGTAGGCAGTATGCAAGCATATGATGTAGTTTCTTCCTGAGTCTGCAAAAAGGCAGCCTTAGAGCCTTTTCTTTTGATTAGAGCCTTCACATGATGCCACACAGTTAAAGCTATGTTTTCCTTGTGTTAAGCATAGGCAGCTGCAAAGGTGGCAAAACTCAGAGCCTTCTTACCGTGCTTGATGGGAAATTATCCATTCTAGAAGAGTTCGATGTTTATGACGCAACTACTAACTGCTGATTTAAAAACCAACTAGAGCCACCAGAAAGGCAAAAAATGGTGTACCAGCAGGACTTATAGCATCCTTCCTTTTCTCTATAGCTGTGAGGAGTTTCATCTCTCACCTAAGTGCTATTTTAAGACAATGCTTTTCTCCCAATCTCACCTCTTAATTGGCCCATAGCTAGTAAGTAATAGTTTGCCATTTAAGGGCTTGAAGATGAGAGAAATATTATTGCAATTGCATAATGTTGAACTAGGTATAATGTGCTGTCCTTCCCCTGTATGTTGCAAGAAGTGTGACTAGGCTGAAGACAGGACCTGGAAGTAACGCTGGGTATTTCTCACCCTGGGTTGGAGGCTGAATGTTAAATATCAGTTAAAGCCCTTAAATGGTGATTTTATAGTGCTGTAAAATGCTGATGCAATGCTGTGGTGTTACTCTAGTGACTCTGATTCTGATAATCCTATGACAGGGTGTATGGAAATAATAGTAGGGCACTTCTCATTTAGGTTAAATTCATTGTGGTTCTGTAGCAGATGTGAAGCTTTCTGAAATAAAACTTGCTGTCTAATGAGTAGTACTTCTGTAGTGTCACTCAATCTGTATAATGTGGCCAGTTCTACAGATGGATGCTTTCATGAGGCTGTATCTTAATTTGAAACTGAAAGTTATTTATGAAGAAAGTCTTTTACTGACTTGACCAGTAGAAAATGATCTCCGTGGAAAGTATAAATCACGGTTCCATGAGACATACTGGATTTTATTATTATCATTCTGATGAAAATCTTTATTGATCTTCTGCTATTTCTGTTTTCATAGAAGACAAACTGTGCACTTTCTACTCAGAAGAATCCAAGGTAAAAAAAGGGGTTACATGAAAATCCTAATGAAAGAAAGGTAAAGCCGAAGTTTTTGCCATTAGACTAATTGTAATCGAATTGTGGTAAATATGCTTTGTGTTCTTCCAAGAAGCAACAAGCTGGGACATACACTGACATGCTGCTTGTGTTACATTTGAAAAGTGTAATTCTGTTCAGTTCAAACTGCTATTTCTGACTTATACTTGTACAAACTGAAATTTTTATAAAAGCTCCATAAGACCAAGCTAAATGTGAGGCTGTTTGTTAGTCGTGAGGAACAAGACTGTAAAAAACCCTACTTAATTCTGTTGGTGCCTCTTATTTTGTTTTGCTGGTACGGGCCATCTTCATCTGTCACAAAAATCCTAGTGTTTCCCTCATCTTCTCTTCAAAAATAAGGTTTTTTTCCCTTTTTTGCTTTTATACCTGTCATCTGTTGATGTGGAAGATGTGGATTTTTCTGCAAATGAGACCAGCTGATTGAGGGACTAGCAGGAGAGAGGGAGGCCTGTACTTTGAACTCTATTTTCTGTGTGGACTAGTTTCAGGAGACCTTTGGCCACATTCTCTAATGCTTTTTGTGATATATAGGCATCTGCACTTATGGGGCTGTAAGTAATGTCTAGTCATAAGGGAAGCATTTTGAACATTTGAGTTGAGGGGGAGAATTTACTCCCTGCCTTGTGGATTTATTTTTTTTTCAAGAATTCAGAAGGGATACTCATAGTTCTATTGTGCAGGGATTGTTGAGGGCATGCTGAAATGAGTAAAGTTGCACACACATCTACTTCTGGGTAAATAGATGTTACCGGAAGATTAGGAAGGCTGGAGAGGTGTTATCAAAAGCATATAGGTGATTGCAGACTACAAGCCATCTAGATGCTTTAAAAACTCTGCCCCTGACTTTTGTTCCCAATTAAGCTATGGATTTAGAGTATAGATTGTGAATCTATACACCACAGAAGCCATGCAGCTTCCAAGACTGTTTTCCTATATATTTATATATAAAAAGAAAAAAAAAGTGGTTGTTTTTTTTCTGTTGCTCTGTGAATGCTTCTGAGAGAAACAGGTTTGCTACCTAGATGAATATGTGTAAAATTCAGTGTTTAGAAGTTTTACTTTTGATAATACTAGAGAGAATAAACTGGAAAACAAATCCAAGTTAGTTGCCCATTTCAGAGATCCCTTCAGAAAGACCCACAGCTGAAGCACTTCAAGGTTCATACTGTCCAAACTGCAAAGAGCATAGAAGGAACTGGAACAAGGATAAGAAATTCATTTTGCAGTCCAAAAGAGACAAAGGGGCCTTGCAGAAAAGAATTGTGGAACTGGAAGCTGAACAGAAAAGATGCAAACATGAGACACCTCCAGACCAAGAGAATGAAGGGGTCTGCTGCTTTCCTTTTCTGCCTTTCAGCTCTAGAGGATTGTACCTTTTCTTTTTAATTTCCCGTGCTTGTTGTCAGTGTACTTTAGAGTGTGTTTCATGACAGAGGCTATTCTACATACAAATGGCTATATTCAGTTCTATATGGAGTCATTCATCCCTTCTATATGGAGTCATGTCTTGCTCCAGTCTATGACAACCACATCTTTTCTCATTATTTTTGAGACAAGGTGAAGGGATAAGAACCTATAGTGTTGATGGTATGGATAGTGTCTGCTGGGTATTTTGGTTTGTTTTCTAATGGGCACTCTTAAAGAATTAAACTCAGCTGTTTGTCAACATTTTCATTTCTTGATGACATTAGTGGTAACAAAAGGCTCATAGTTCATTATTTGTTTGGTCTGCTGACAAAACTGATTACCTGGAATAATACCACTAAGTTTTTCTTATTCTGTAAATGCCATCTTAATAAAACATTTTTCAAAGAATAGGTAAAGTGAAGGTTAGATGTTTCTTCGTGGAATGATTGTGTGCTTTTACACTGTTAAGAAAATATTTTATCCATAACATCAAGTAAGTCTTTCTGCACAGTTGGTGCCTGCTTTGTTTGAACTTCTCAAAATGAGAAAAATAAGTAGATAACTGTGGTAGGTTGACCATGGCTGGACGCCAGGTGCCCACCAAGTCATTCTATCACTCTCCCCCCCTCTTCGCTGGACAGGAGAGGAGGAAAAAAATAT
Organism: Elanus axillaris; assembly: GCA_026212715.1. Taxonomy (NCBI): domain Eukaryota; kingdom Metazoa; phylum Chordata; class Aves; order Accipitriformes; family Accipitridae; genus Elanus; species Elanus axillaris. The sequence goes on from JANZLQ010000086.1 coordinate 13,113,746, forward strand.
AACAAAGGGCTTGTGGGTCAAGATAAGGACAGGAGAGATCATTCATTAATCACCGTC
>JANZLQ010000086.1:13113902-13138067 GCA_026212715.1 Elanus axillaris
AATAACATAAAGCTTAAGCATTTTTTTTTCTGCATTGTCTTCCTCTTTCTTCATTCTCATCCTTGAGCCCTCTGCCAGAAGTGGGACCTCCTGCTCACTCTTTGCTGTTACTGCTATCAGCAGATTGCCACCTGCTGGATGCCCTCCACAGCGTCCTTGGTCTGTACTGGACGCTTTACCTGCATCTCCATTAGCAGGTGTGGCACTCAGGAGATAACTCTCAGTGCAACAACCTGATGTTTGATCTGCGTGTGTTTCAAGGGTTTCACTTTTGACTAGCTCTGTAGTCCTCGGACCAGCTGCCCAGTGGTGGCTGGGACACAACTTTTGGCAAAACAAATCCAATTTGTGTTTTTTTGAGACTACTCAATGATATGAACCACAGTGCAAGATGTATGGACAACTGGAAGATTTGCATCAAGTGCATTCTGCATCCAAACAGAGGTGGTGATGTGGAAGTACCCTTTAATTTGTTTCACCTTTTTTATGTGCTTCAAAAACTTGAAGGTCAGTTTAGTTCTCCTGAAGCATGCCTGCTGACCATTGTTCAGTGGATGACCTGCAAGTATGGAACAGCCTCTGGCAGGACAGCCTGTGCTTGTCAGCGTGTTCTAGGCCTGTCTTTGAAGACTGCTCTGAGCTCTGAAGGCAGTCTTCCAGCCTAGTGAGACTCTGCTAACACTTCCAGGGAGGTCTGATGCAGACAATCCTGTCTGCAAACATGTACATTCTTGCCTCACTGCCTCTTCTAGGCAGAAGCTAGATTTCTCGGTGGCAATGAATCTCCCCGTCTCTCCCCCAGAATGTCCTAGCTAGTACTTCTCCATGTGCAAGGCCTTTCTGCCCAGTAATCTCATTGAGTATTGGGAATGTGGATGAATATTATTTGCACTTTATGGATGGAGAAGCCAGAAAGCCACTATCCTGCCACCCATCAGTGGGTCAGAAAGAGAAGACTGAATCCTATTTACCTGCTCCATAGATTCTGTGGGTCTCTGTATTCACTACTTTTAGCTTTGTATACCAGCCTCCTGCTCATTATACAGGGAATTCATAACACTTTTACACTTCTGTTCTTTTCCCTGTAGCTGTTAGATGCACTTCTGAGAAGGAAAGAACAAAAGAAGAGAACACTTAAAATCCTAAAACACTTAATGTCAGGCAGTTAGACAATATTAATTATACATGTATCTGTGTATTTAGAAACTCAATAAAACTTTTATTTCTCAATGATGCAGAGGAACAGCTTGTTCTGTAAAGGGAGTTTTCTAACTATAGACAGGTATCAATTCCTCTATTGACTGAATTGATTTCTTCCTCTGCTAATGTGTCTACTATCCTGCACCTCCTGATAAGGTGACTGACATATAACTTTACATCTTTGATAAAAGGGATGAAGAAAACTGTTTTGTTCACAATGCTGTCAGTGTACAGCCACTGCACATTGGTGCTTTCAAACAACCAGTTGTTTTTGTCGTCCTAAAAGTTCCCTGATATCTGTTCACTTAAATAGCATACCACTCCATATTCTATTTTTTCTGTGGGCCAAATATATTATGAAAATGAAAGCAGTCTGTCTTGGATAGTCACCAATGTTATTTTTGCCTCTGACCACGAATTTAATTTGTTCAAAAGCTGATGAGCTTTATGTCTTTGTGGTGACACACATACTAGAATGAACTCCAGCCTCTCCTTGTTTAGGAAGCATTTGCCAGAACTGATAATGCCATTAAGCAGCTGGGAGGAATTCAAGTGCAGGTGAACTCTAGCCTCTGTTACTGTTGCTCTTTAAGGGAGTGGTATGAGCAAGTGTAAAGTCAGTCTTGGATTTTTAAACGTAGGCTTACAACTTTTTATTTTAAAGGAATTCAGAGGTTTGAAGATCCAGCACCATAGTCTTAAGGTGACACAGGACATGAGTACACCTCTTGGTCAGAGTATTCCCCTGCAGTGCTGGGTAATAAGGAAGTTGGGAAGGAATCTTAATGGAGAGTCAGCAAGAGAGCTAGTGAAGAGCTACAGTCTCCAGTGGCCTGCAGTTGAGATCTAGGGGACCCTGGGCATGAAACTTTCCTGCATATCTGGAGAAGGGTCTCTCTTGTATTCTGCACAGCTGGAAAAGAGGGGAATCACTCAGCCTTATGGCATGATGCTTGCTGTGTCTGCCAAAAGCTTCCTTCTTTGGAATGTAATTAGCACTGGACTTGGACAGATTCAGGAATGGGCAAACATATACATTATTTCATTAATATTAATGGACTTGCTAAAGAGGAGTTCTATGTGTTGACAAGATAATGCACAGTTTAAATATATCCAGCTTCTAGAGCTGGCAGGGATTGTGATGTCTTCCTTGTGGAAAATGCCCAGCTATAACATTTATTTTCAGTGTTCAAAATTACTCTTGAAGGAGTTGCAGGTGAAATCCTAGTCCCTGTTTCAGTTAAAGCACCCACTTCTCTTACTAGGACCTGGCCTTCCACTTCACTTTTTCAAATAAGTGTTCAGACTCTTGAGGCTGAGCAGAGAACATTTGAGCTGTTGTTCAAAATGAAGATGGAGCATGTGGTGACTTTTCCCCCTATCCAAGGCAGCTTGTTAATTAAAATGGAGTACTGAAGAGCCTGTCTGGAAGGAACTTGGTATGGAGAGGAGGTGCAAACCTAGAGGACTGACATGAAGGATAGCAAACTAGTGTTTTTTAAATGGAAGAGTTAAAATCCAAGCTGAAAAGGACAAAGAAAAATCTTGATTCTGGAAAATGAGAAGGTGCTTATCAGAGGAAATGTGGATGTGTTGATATATGAATGCCAGTGTACAGCAGTTTTCTCTCCAGTTCTATGCTTACCCTGAAGTTTTTTTTGACTTTTGAAATATATTAAAGAAAGGTGGCTTGTTGCTTGTTTCCTGTATTGGGAGACATGAAAAAAGAAGAGGGAGCAGGTTTTGCACCACTGAAATTGTGGAGGGTAGAGGGTTTCCCTTAATGTCCATTGGTATTGAATAGAGAGAAAAACAGCCTTTTTAGCTTTGTACAGTAGAAAATAACTGATGTGATCTTTTGGCATTCCTGTTAGGAAAGAATTATACCTCAGTGTGAACTTTGTACTTGCTACAGTGTAAAGAGGAACACTGTTGTTGTTGATAGTGAAGATGTATTCTTCCTGGCAAAACACTGGGGGAAACACTTAAGACACCCTAACACTTCCATGTTATCCAGAGCTGTGAGTTTGCAGGTCACAATGCTGCTCTGTGACTAAGGGGAGTGGAATAATTTTTTTTCATCTAGTGAATTCTTGCAGTTCCTGTAAAGTCAAAGGTAGGGGTCTCACTGGGAATAAGAGTGCTTGGAAATGTGCTGCTGAGGGCTTTTCTGCCAGGTATCCCTTTTATCAAGCTGGGATCTGGGCCTGATCAGCAATTGGTCACTGAACGTGCCCCACTGCAAAACAGACAACTTTATCTAGAGGGTTGAGATGTTCCAACAAGTCACCTTTGCTTTCAAAACCTGCAGAGCTCTCTAGTGCTGCAGCTATTGTCAGAGTTGTGCTCTAGGAAAACATACTCCCTGAAACAGCTATGTTAACCTCTAGCAAGTCCCTTGAAATCTGTGGTGCTGTCCCAGACATACAGTACAAACAAAGCACAAGTTTCTGTAGTACATTTGTACCAGGGTTTCCTGATTCTAAGGGCAGTGAGATGTGGCCTAAAATGAACCATTGTTATAACAATGACAAAAGACGCTGGGATAAAAATCATGTTATTTCCTTTGGAAAGAGAAGAGTTCTATTTTTAATTAATTTTTCCTTAGTCTTTCTATTTCATTCTACCAGTGTTTATAGTATAGAGTACAATACTTCTTGTTATGATTGTTCTTTGTGTGACTGGGACATAAGTAGAAATTCTGCAGCAAAATGTCTGGGATACAGAGGCCAAAGAGCTTGTGCTGCAGGAAGTTCTAAAAAAAACCCCATACAATCCCCTCCTACCCACCTACACCCAAAAAACCCCAAACAAAACAAACAACCCCTAAAAGACTCGTAGTTCCCATGTGGAAAATTATTATATCCTTTGGAATGTAGCTTTCGTATCTATTCTGTTAGGATTCTTTTTTTAAAAGGGATACTTCCTTTATGGAAAATCAGATTTGCTCCAGAACTGAGGGTATTGATTTTGATTGCTAAGAGGAAGTCTGCCATTGGCAATGTTTTTGCTTTTTTAGTGTTGAATGGCTGGCAGGGTTTCTGTTTCAGTCATTTGTCCTGCTCTTCTGTACAGCCAGTGGACCCAACCAGACCCCTGTGGCTGCAGAGCATTGAATTTGGTTGGGTTTTTTTCCTCTTTGCTATTATTCTCATATCTCCCTTGTGATGGCACAAGCAGCATGGCTGGCAAGGGAACAGATCATAAAACTAAACTGAGTGAAAATTTGTAGAAAGTTGAAAGAATTAAACTAAATTGAAGAGCAGGGGAAAATAGAAAATCTCTCATTCTCTGTCCACCTCCTCTCCCCCACCTTTCTGGGGAGCAAAAGTGCATTGGGGAGGGGGGGTTTGTTATCTCATTCTTTCTAAATTTCAAAGAATTTTAACCAGTGCTAGAGGGGAGGCTGGGCTGCTTTCTTGCACCTCAAAAATCACTTCATCCAAGACTTTGTGGCAGGACAATGTGAGGTTGCAGTCCTACTGTAGATGAGATGATATACTGTAGATGTTGCAGAAACACAAATATTGTCTGTTCAGCCTCTTCTGTGGGTACTAAGGCTGCATCCAGATGAGGAATTCCAGGGGCACACTGGCATAGCTCAGTGTACCTTATGTGGCTACTGGCAAAACTGCCTTTCACACTAGTCTAGTAAAAAAAGAAACCCCAAAGTTATAACTAAGTATGTCTTCCAGCAACACACAGTATTGCTTGTGAAAAAGTTGTTATTGTGTGCATAGTTATGTGAGTGACAGATCCTATTTTGACTCGTGCCTCTCAGCTGGTCTATTTATAAGGGAGAAGTCTGTAATGAACTCCAAGGTGGGATTTTCAAAATGACTGTAAAAAAAAAAAAAAACCACCTGTGCAAGGCTTGTAGAAGTCTGGGAAAAACAACAGTCAGATCCCTCAGTATATTTGAGAAGTTATTCTTGTAAAGTAAACAAAAAATAAGAAACACTTAGGATGTCTTTGTATATTACAGCTGAGACAAAATAATACCTTGTTTTCTTCCCCCACCTTTTCTAGCAGTCATTTGATCTTCCCTCCCCTTGTGCTTGCACTGATACCCACCAAAATGGCTGGAAAGGGCTTTTGTTGTGGCGTGGAGTGTTTTGCTAAGATTATTTCTATTTTAGCAAGTCGAATAGGCTTACTTGGGTGCTCAGAAGGACTTTTTGATCTGGACTTTACAAGCCTTGGACCCTGTTCAATAGTAAGTGGCCAGGAAAGAGGGGGGGGAGTGCTCCTTTTCACCTGAAGCAAATTTCTGATTCATTTCAAACTGTTCTGTGAAACCATACATTGGTTAAGTAAAAAAATTTCGCAAGTACTTTACCGAGGATGTCATGTTGCCTTAGCCCTTTGTTCTCATTTATGGTAAGTAAATGGTATCCACAGACATGTATGCACAAGTAACAAATAATTTACCAAGTTTTGATAATTTCCATTATTTTACAGGATGTCTGCCTGAAGGAAATAGCAGAGCTGAAGGCCTGTGTTGAATGGGACACGTATGAAAGGGGCTGTCTTGGTGGTGAGTTAGGTTGGAATACAATTCACAGCAGAAAAGGGAAGCATATTTTCAGCATCTCCAAGCTATTGTTTAGATGTGTTTTACTGAAGTTTTGATAAAACTATTATTAGGAAAAAAAAAAAAACCAAATCTTACCACATCATGGAAACTACTTGGTTTCCTGCAAGGTGATACATGAACATAGATGAAAAATTCTGCTGTGCAGCTTCTTTGGATTGTTTTGTGGTCCCTTTTGAGAAACCATTAGGATTCTCACCTACAGGTTAATTGCTGTGAAGACAAACTTTAATCTTTTTTCCTAACACTTGGCCCTTCCAGAATTTCTTCTGCCTGAGAAATTCAAAGCTTTTTACAGGTATTGTAGGAGTTTTCTGTGTCAAGACACAGGCCTCGCGAGACTGGTGTGGAAGGTGCTCTGTAGGCTGCATGTTGGAAGGTCGTAAGTGTACCTGGGTGTTCCCCACATGGGTTTCCTTCCCCTTCAGCTGCCAGCCATAGCAGGGGATGGAAATTCCTTTGGGATGTGGCAACTCTGTCCTGCATACAGGAGTTACGCGGTATTCATTTCACAGAAACATTTTCATTTAGTGTTAAACTGAGTGTGTTTCACAGGTAAACACTGCTGAGCTCAGCTGTGTGGCCTAAAATGGAGTTTGGCCTGCATTTTAGAGATACTGGCTCTGTGTTAGGGTGAGGGGTGGCAGACAGTAGACTTTAGTGTTGTACTGTCTGTGAGGTGTCTACAAGAGAACTAGCTGTTGAATAAAACTGAGCAACTTTTTCCTAGTTACTCTTTATACCAAGCTGAATATTACCCAGTATATTTACTGCCCCACTAGTGCTAAATGTGTCAATGACTATGGGTATTCTCCAGCTAATCCCATTTGGAAATGAGGATGTCTCCATCCAATATGAAGTGGCATAATTGTGCAATATCCCTCTGTGTTGTAACTTCAGAAACATAACAAGCTCAGTAGATAGTGTTTTCTTTAATGTGCTAAATGTATTAGTACCTCTGGTTTATAGATAAGAACAGAAAACAGTTCACTTCTGGAGAAGATGAACGACAGAAAGCCCTTGAGAAAGTCTCCCTTGTGTAGCTTGGCCTCAGCTATTCGTAAGATTGCAGAGATGTTACCATCTTCCTGGCACAGACTGCTTGATGTTGGGTCAGGTACACAAATGGTAGAGGCAACGTTGTATGTGTTCAGAAATACGTACAATCACCAAGGTAGCTTCATTCTTCCCCAGACTCAAAACTGGTAGCGTTTGGTTGGTGATTATTGGCTTCTGAAAGGAGCAGTGCAACTTGGCTCCTTGTTTTAAACTGTTTCATTATTTCAAGCATGCACTTATATTATCCAGTGAGGAATGGGTGTACACAATAGCTCTAGCTATTATAATCAATTAGAAAAGTCTAGATACTCCTGTCAGAAGTCGCTCTGCCCCATTAGTGAAGTTGCATGGCTGGTTTGAAGCTGAAGGCTATTTCTGTGCAATGTTGAGCTGCCTTTCAGTGGGAAAGGGAGGAAAGGGAGCTGTGTGAACAGGAGGGCCTGCACACTGCAAGGGTAGCATGCTAGTTCTCAGGGTTAGAAACAAGCTGGAGCAGGCAAACAGGTACCCAACCAGCTACATGAGGAGAGTTAAACTCAGCCTCAGCTTGCTAGGCCTGAATAAAATCAGCATTAACAGAGTATGAGGAGAAGGAAGGTTTCATCCAGGAATAAACTGTGCATTTTGTTAACAAGCAAGGGATATGGGAAATTCCCCCTGAGGAAATTAAATGGACAGGGGTTTGCAGGAAGTAATAGTTTTTTCTAGTCTTCAGAGTGGGCAACTCTGCAAACTTATTTTCTAGTTTTTATTTTAAGTCTTAATTGCTTAATATCTCAGCTCTGGCATTCACGTGCTTCTGGTCTGACTGCTTCAGGCAGTATCACAGTTTTGCAATATCATCAACTTTATGAACCCATTGGAGGCATTTCTTAATAATGGATATTTTGCACTGGCATGATAAGCAGGCCCTTTGTGTCCATCAGACTAGCCTTAGCACTTTGTGCTGAGATTCTGCTGTGTAATATTTGGAGTTGCTTTTTTTCTTTAGAAAACTATTTGAATTCAAAACCCCAGACTGGTCATCATCAAGGAATGTGTTAACTCACATGGAGCTGTTTGTGTGGCCCCTTCAGTATCAGATCTGAAAGCTCATTGCTTGACTGTCTGTGATGGTGCCCTTGGCAATTCCAGTACCTTCAGGGATAAAGGTGTTACTGGACTGAGCTTCCCAGAGCAGAACTTAATCAGAATGAGACACACACATTAACAGCTGTAAGAGCCAATCTTTTGTTCGTTTGCTTTTACTACCTATTATAAATGTAATCTGCATATCTTTTATCCATTTTAGAAAATGTAGGATGGCATGAAATATGCATTAAAAAGTACAGCAAGTTAACAGAAGCCCTGCATGAGAACTGTGTATATCTGTAAGTGGAAGGCTATGTTTGAAAACAGTGATGACCTGAATAATGTGGGGTAACAGGATGGTTTGTAACAACTCACCGTGTTGGCAACTAGAATTTCCTAGCTGTGTTGGTAGTGTGGTTACTTATTATTAATCAGTAACCTGCTTACTCTTATTAACCTTCTTATTGTTAACCTGCCTAACTATTGTTAGTAATCAGCTTATTGTTAGTAAGCTCTAATTACTACTAGCAAGCTTTGAGCTGTGCAAATGCAAATATGTTTGTGTTCAGTCCTGTTAACAGCTGGCTTCCATGGTACCATTTGTGTTCATGACATTAAACATGGTCTCATTTACAGTCTTAATTATCAGAAAAGCAGTGTATTTCTTGCCCGTAAACATCTGTCTTCTCTGTACTACAGCCACTTAAGCATGTGAGGGATTTTCTCATGTGGCTAATCCTGGGATGTAGTTCTGTGAGATGCTAATCATAACTGGCCAGCACTAAAAGGCTGAAGTCCTGCTTGTCCCTGTCATCTCCTAACCTCACCCCCTTCTTTTGGCTGGGCTATTTTAGTGAGTTAATTTGACTCAATGAAAGGGTCTGAAAAACAAGGAGGAAAAGAAAGGATGGGGAGGACAGAGCTTGTGCTCTTTTGGCACAAGCAAGCTGGTTTATTTGCTCAGCTGTCTTATGAAAGGATTTACTCTGTGAGTAAACATGATGTACTTCCTCTGAAATATGCAGAGATGCCTGGTAAGACTGGATTGGGGGATTTATTTCTGTGTGTTTGAGCACACTTAGCGCAGTGGAAGCCTCTTAATGCTGTTATTCCTTAATACAAAACTAGTATCTAAAGCAGTACATCAGGTCCTACAACTTTGTGCAGTTTGCCTTACTCATGCGATCCTCAATTTCTCTGCTTCTTCACCTGACTGCTAAGTTTTTTTAGTATACAATAGGGACCGGAATTTCCTGATACCATTGTAAGTCTTAGTTCTGATCTGGCATTCCTCAAATACCTGAAATTCCTGTTGAAGAAAGAAGCAATTTTGAGTTTTGCTGGAGTATGCAAGGGCACTTTTTTTTCCCCTAAAGCTAAGTAATTACCAAAATATTATACTACCAGTTATGTAAGACTGAAATTCCACTGAAGGGGGAGGTGGACAGACATCAGACTGTTTCTAATTTTATCTGCATGTTAACATTTGTAAGCATACAGTTGCTATAATGTAATAATGGACTAGTTAGTATTCCTAAACAAATGTATTCTGCATAGAAAACTGTTTGACTTAAATTTGTGGATAACTGTATGAACATACTTTTAGAAATAATTAACATATATTTTGATCTTTAGAGTGCCTATCAATCTGCTAAACTCAGGCAAGTGTTTTGCTTTCTGTCATTCCAGAAACTTGATGATTCTAAATGAGACCATGATTAAATAATTTCAAAATAGTGATGACTTTTAACTTTTTGAAGAAAACGTTTAATTCTTTTGTTATCCTCTTCATTTGGAGCAGCTGTAAAAGGTAATGATGTAATAGTTTCTTCCTCAAAGGAAAAGAAAATGCAACCTCCTGCTTGATGTTGTGGTAATTATGTACACAAGAAAATGATTTCTAGAGGAAGGGGTACCGTATACACAAAGAACACTTGAGAAATGCAGGTAAATTTGGAAGGCAAACTGAAAGATAGAAACATCCCCTTAAGAGGGGAGGTAGTCTGGCCAAAACTCAAGATGTTTTGTAACAGTCCACAGTAGCAACTCTTCTTGCTCCCATAGCCCCAGAGGAGTCCAGCTGGGTATGGGTAATAGGCTTTTGAAGCCTATTTTTCAAAGGTGGACACTGTTTTTAGAAGAAGTGTTCAAGTGACACTTTTATATTAGCTTTCAAAATTGTTACTGACTTTCCTCAGAACAATAAAACAACTTTGCATTGCACCTAGAAAAAGCATGATATCCAAAACTTCTGGTTTCTTACTTTAAAACATAGAAATATATATAATGATACAGATAAATATAGAGAGAGTTAGAAATATATATTAACAGGCTTTATGTACAACCCGTCAATATTAACATTTTAGGACTGTATTCAGTGCAAGTTAGATGGCGTGGGTGCTGAACAGTCACATGGGGCACTGCATCTAGCTATTACTTAAAGTAATTTTTATTTCTCTATGGGCCTTGTACTTCTATTTGGTTTACTTGGCAGTGATATTCCTTTTCCTGTGGAATTTGCTACTGCTAAAAATGTATCATTTCTGATGTCTCTAAACTATAGTAAATGCAGATGGCTTATTACAGTGTAGGTCCTGTGACCTTATAACCATTTTCAGCCTGGGCTTGCCAGACACTAGAACCTTTCTATAGCAACTGCACTGCCTACGAACACTCAACTTCCAGAATCTGCATCCGTTTCCTGGAATGTGTATCCCCTACAAATTATATACACTTGCGAGGCAGTGCCTTGCAGCCAACCAATAACGCTGACCCTTCAGACTGCCTGTAACATCAACTTTCTCCAGTATGGTGGATATGGCTACAGCTTATCTCAGTGGGAACCTGTAGCCAATGTCAGCAGATACACAGAGCGGGAAGTTAAGTACAGAATTTCCAACCAAGGCTATTGCTCACATTCATGATAATCACTTAGAAACCCAGAATGAGATCTGTAGTGTTTGTGGACTTACAGGTACCACCGTTCTTCCAATCCTGCTGGAAATATTGTGCCTGGCACATCCTTTGATTCTATAGCCTTTTTTTATGATCAAATGTTGTGGTTCGGTATCTGTTGCTCAACAAGTCATCTGGGTCTCTCTCCTACAGCTTCAGGTCATAAATTCCCGTTAAAAGAAATGTTATTCTTGCACTTTTAAAATTCATATTTAATACTACAGTCTACGTGCAAAGTTATCCTCCTCTTCCCATGTGGTATTTTCAATCCTTTTTTTGGATACACCTTTCTCATTTTCTTTGCAAATTTTTGAATGTTTCTACTTTTGTGCTTTTGCCATTAATTAAAATATTAAAGACAGAATATTCAATAACCTGTGAGAAACTTTTCTATTCATCTCACTCCTGCTAGGTAGCTTCCCTGAAAGCGTAACTCATCATCATTTCTCCTTTAATGAGCTTTTTACCTTAAAATGCTTTTAATGTATTATCTTTTGTGAATCAAATGACTTTTTTTTTTTCTTCCATGTTAATCACATCAAAATGTTTTGAGTTCTGACAAAGTACTATGTATTCTATTCTCCTTTCCTATGATACTACTCTGCATCTTGGTAATTTACCAAAATCTCTCACCTGGATTTGGATTTTCATGTTGAGGTTGTTGAAGTTATTGAGGTTTTTTTCTTTAAATATAGTAATTTTCATTTCAGTGCCATCATCCTAGTAGTTTCTTGCAGCTTTGTCTACATTTCAAATCATCATCCTGACAAAAGTCAAATAATGACTTGGGTTTTAGGCCAGCCTATTGTTCATCTCATGACAGCGTGGTGTCCATGCCTCTTATTCTTTGAAGAATTTTCACTGCTGTACTCTGCTTCATGAGGTTTAATTCATCCTGACCTGTGTCTCCCCATTTTTGTTCTGTCCTCTGTGATTTTTCTTTGCTATTTATTTCATTCTTAATTCCTTACTGGAATGTTTATCTCTTTCTTGTTTGTAATGCAATTTTTGAACAGTTTTTTGACTTAAATTTCATGGTTCTTCCACTTTGAAAATCTGTACTACTCAAAGTAATTTCCATAACTGGTTCCTTTAATATCTGAAAGTTCGAGCTCTCATCTTTTCCAAATTAAAGAATCCTAGTATATATTGTCATATGAAAACCACACTACCTTCTTGTCATATGAAAACCATTCTTTATTTTTGATTGTTCTTACTGCCTTCTTCCAGTTACATAATAAATCCCTTTTAAGATGGAAGGACCAGGACCACATACAGTATTCAAAATGGAATTGCTTTTTTTCAGTGCATAGTATTGTATAGTTTAGGAATATTATACCCTCATGTGCATTTATTTGCACTTCTTAAAACTGAAGTATATCTGTTCTTCTTCTATCATTGTCACAAGATCCTTCAGCATGTTCTTTGCAGTCAGTTTCATTTTTTCACAGCATTGAGTAACTCTGAGGCCTCAGCAAACTCTTTGGAACGGATACTCCAGATCCCTTCTGAGTATGCTGAACAGTTTTAATCTCACTGAATGTCTGCCAATAACTGTATTTACACTGTGAAAACTGGTGTTCTCCTTCCTGAACTTTTCATTGATTACTAATTAATGAAGACCTTTCTTTTCCTACTATGAGATTGGTTTCTTTAAGATCCTTTGATAGCAAATTGTGTCAAATGCTTCCTGGAAATCTACATAAATCCTACCAGTTGGATCCCCTTAGACCACATGATTCTGCTTGACGTTTTCAGAAATGCTAAAAAAGTTGAGTCCTAACCTCCAAAAGCTGTACTATCTCTTCCTTGTTATAACATATTTGTTCATGTTCATTAATTCTGTTCTTAGTAAGGTTAATATAGCAAAAATTCAGTGAAAAACTCAATCTAAGTTATACACAGGTCTTGAATGCCTTCTTCTAAAACCTTAAAAAAAAACCCCACATTGTTTTTGCTACTTGCAGTTCAAAGGAGTTTTAGCAATATTTTTAATAGTTAAACAATTATTTATTTGTTCTTTTAGAACACTTAGTTGAGTGCTGTCAGATCTTAAACGGATTTGAATTTTTTCTAATTTGAAACTTCTTCAAATACTCTTTAAGAAAAACATAATTTAGAGCTCCTCTGCCTTCTTTCAAAACAGGTTTGATTTACTAAAGAGACAAATAACAGCAACATGTGACTATGAATTCAGTAACATTGTACAACGCTTCAGAATTACAAAATACTGACAAGCACAAGCAAACCAACCTTGAGTTTGTATTGTGAGGTTGTCGGGTATTACTGGAGATTGTAAACTGATTTTCCTTGTTAAGTAAGGATTAGTATTTTCATTTATGACATATATACAATGGATATTTTATTTAAGTAAAAAAAAAGTTTCAGATTCATATTAGTGATGCTCACACTTAAAAAATAAATCAAAGTAATGATGATAAAAATCTTCCAAACAATTGTTACACAGTTTCTCAAAGTCAGGAGGAAGAAATAGTAACAGATTATAGTTAGTGCTCTTGCATGCAGCATGGAAAAAAAAAAAAAAAAAATCCTTATTGTTAGTCACTGCAGATGCTTTTGCAAACCTGATAGTTTTAACAAATGCATTTACTATTCAATTAACATGTTTTGAGTACCTGTGCAATGTTGCGTTGTACTCTGTCCAGACAAAAGCTTGTTTGAAATCCTTGTTTGTGGTCTCTTATTACGTGGATGCATTCTTTTACTTATTATCTCTCCTAACATTGCATACGACAGGTTAGCAAGAAAGCTTGTAATAGTAGGAGAAGGTACTACTGATATAAAGAAGAAAAAAACCCAAACCAACCAACTCAAACTTTCCATTTGCATTCTTTGTTGTGTAGTAACAGAAGTCCTGAGTAGCAAGTGTGTACAAAAACATAGTAGAGCACTTCTTTCCATAGTTTCATGCACCTTGATTTGCCGGGCTACATTTTTATCTGATGTAGTAAGATTCTCGCTTTACAGTGTATCTTTACTGTCTCAGTAAAGAAATTCGAAGATTAATGTCTGCACTTGTTACTATATTATGAAGAATGGTATTACCTGACCATGGGATGAGCTCTTCAAAACAAAATGGAGATGAAAGAACAGTTTTGGGGCTTGGTTAGACAGTAATACAAGATCTGCACTGTAACATACTACTGTACTGACTTACTCTTCTACCTTAATTGTCTGTAAGTGTTAAAAAATCTCTGTGAAAGTTTAAGTGGTTGCTCTCAGTGTATCCTAGATATTTTCTTGTCTGTGGGGAGAGCCTTCAGTGATGGCAATACTATTAATATTTTAGCTGGACAAAGTAGTTGAGTTGATACAACAGCTTGTTTCCTCCAAAAGTAGTAATCTTTTCTGGCCCTGGCACTCATCTGACCCATCTCTGAGCTGATTCAGCTCACTTAAGTGGGCAGAAGATGGACTCTATGGGAAGAGGAGAGAGGAATTGAACAGATTAATTTGGCCATATTGTCTAACTGCACAGCAAGCTGTCTTCCTAGCAGCTGCTCTGCTAAAAACAATCAGAGGTCTTGCACAACCAACCCTGGTCTGTTCACTGCTGCCCTAGAAGCTATCACAGGAAGAAACCCCAGAAGTACTGGAATGTTTGAGACTGGGAAGTCCTGATAATGGCAAATTACTACTCCAAAATCTCATCTGGCTTTGCTAGCATGCAGAAAGAGCCGGACGTATTAAGACCTCAGTACTTACCAACACAGCGTGCAAGACATTATTATTAAATAGTGGTTGCAATTCATTTTATGAATGGAGGTGCACTAATATCGCAGAAGATTAGAATAAAGATTAATATAAAATTAAATTATTGGTGGAAATTAGCAACTTGATCTTTCTTACTGGAAAACAGACAACATTTCTGCGCTGGCAAGACTGTTAAGCTTAGCAGTTTAAATTGACAGAATTTTTGTATCAGCAGCAAAGTGCAAAGTTTTTCTTTGGTGTCCATTTCACTGCCAGCAATGAAACACGTTCCTGAGCCCCAGGCCATCCTGTCTGCCTTCCTTTCAGTCAGCTTCATCATCGCTAGGTTTCTCTTCTGAATCATTTTCATATTCCTCATCCTCGTATCTGAAGGCACCCTGAGCTTCAGGGTCAGACTGACCTTCCTCTTCACACTCATGGCACTGGCCAGACCAAGAGCTGGGTCTTGAACGATCATTGTCCTCCTCCTCCTCCTGGGAATGGCCAAGTGACAGACCTGCCTTTGCTTCATCTTCCTCCTCCTCCTCCTCCTCCTCTTCATGGTACTGGTCAGAGGAGGGGCTGGACCCAGCCTCCCCTGCATGGCAAGACTGATGAGCATAAGGGCTGGCTCTTGCCTCTTCTTCATCCTCTAGCTCACCGGACTGGCCATCCTGGGTGGAGGTTTTGACACCTTTTCTCTTCTCTCCCTCTTCTTCCTCCTCCTTGTCCTCCCCACAGGACTGCTCAGACCGAGGACTGCTGTCAGCTGCTTCCTCAAAGGATTCCCTTTCTTTCACTTTATCCTCAATGACTCTGAAAAGACAATTTGTATGTGCGATTTTATTTTCAGGTATGATGCTTTCCAGTGGGTTTGAAACTACCTTCAGGTAATCTAGGACAAATCCTGGTAGACTTAGCTGGGGTGGAACTGGGGAAGGAAAAGGGAGGGTGGGACACTAGACTCTCCTTTTATGCTAGAAAGTAACTCAACAGTATTGCTTATATATTTCAATTTTTTTTATTTCCACTTCTTTTTAAATTGTAACACCTAATGGATATTGAAAATTATTTTTTATAAGGCTTATTTTAAAAATGCAGTAAAGGTAATGCAGAATTAAGTGACTTACTAGCAACCTGCCAGAATTTTTGGTGAAAGGAGCAAATAAAAAATGCTGTTCTTAATTTTTCTTTGAAGTGAATTGCATAACATATCCAGTGCTCTTCTCTGTTTTATGAAATAATATTTAATTAAGGAAAAAAAATTAAAAATACATACTAATGCTAACATTAGTAAAGCTAACTACATAGTCAAATATTTACCTGGGAAATAGTACAAATAATTTAAAAAAAACCCACCCCAAACCCTAAACCTACGCATCAAAAATTACTTTCTAATTACTAGGTAGGTAGTGGCAAAAAAAAAAAAAAAGCCTTTAGTAATCTCTACCTTTCTCTGGCATCAGCGGAGTTATTAAAATCTTCAGCACTGGAGCACTGTAGCAATTTAGTTGGTTTTCCTTTCTTTGAAACAAACTCTGGGCATATCCCCAGAGCTCTTAGTCTGCTAGAATAATGCTTTTCTGCAGCTATTCTGGCATTTTTCTGTAGGAAAATCACAATGGTTATGTGTTATCTAAATGCATTAAATGCCTGTCTTTTGATTCTTTTGTTTGTTTGTATTAATACTCTTTCATTAATTGCATCTGACAAGTTGAAAGATTATTCACTGCAGGTAAGAATGGCAAAACAATACTTGAAAACTTTACCCTAGATTTTCCTTTTCTGTACTAGTTTAAATCCAGTTTGCTCCCTGCGCCTATTGGCTAACAAAGAGCTATATATTTTGTATATTGCTATTGAGGGAGGAGGGGGAAGATGTGGGCACGTAGAAAATCAGATGGTCTTTCTAGGGCTTCTCCCTTATCCCCTCTCCACCTCCTCTCTCTTCCCTCTCTGGGAGCTGCTGCCCTAAAAAAAGTAGCATTGATTCGCCTTCTTACAGTGCTGTTTAACAAACTAAACAGATGTGTATCTCTGCCTCTGAAACTGAGGTGTAAATTCTTTCCTCCATGTAATATCTGAGCGAAGAGGACTTGTTCTCCAATCTACACACATGCTCCTGCCCCGCAGTGATGGCAGATCAGGAAACCCCCACAGAGAGAAGGGACAAGGGAACCAGTGATCTATGACTTTCTGCCTCTCTGGGTTTGGAAAGAGGTCAGGGACCATGCTACCAGCTGTACTGAAATGGACAGAGAAAAATATACTGTATCTGAGCCTTACAGTAGACACTAAGAATACTTGAGTTTTCTTATCACTTCTTTCCCAGCTTAAACCTCTCACATTTTTTGCTGTAATTTTTTGTTGTGTTTAGAATTACTCATGTTGTAACTGAATTGGACAACACATTAACAACAGCCATCTCTGTTCCCTGTGCAAGCATGCCATGAATGCTTGGTCACAAAAACTTGCAATATTTGCATGGAGATGGGGCAACAGAGATTAAAATGGCTAAATACTGGTCTCAAAAGTGTTTTTCAGATATCTTCTTAAAATATCTGACTACAAATGCCTTATGCAGTATTTGAAGAGAAGATTAAGTAATACAGAAGCAAGACAACCTGAGTGACTCTTTCAAAAAGCAATGGCCTTTGTTTTACTCTTTCTTCCATTTCTTGCAACTCTTGCAAATATTCTTGCATTCTCTGCTTCTCATAATTCCTAAGGGAAACAGAATACAAGAGAAATTAGTATTAATTTATAATGCAAGAAGTAATTTTCTACAGCAGCTAAATTGCTCATAACAAACTAAATACTATACTTGAAGATACGTAAAAGGTAAATTACTTTATGGTGGTTATAGGGTCTGAGGTATATTGTCTCATTTTCACAGCAATTGCTTGCCTGTAAGTACTGAACAAAACTGTCTCTGATGTAGTCACTTTGGATAAGCAGAAAGGGGTCCTGGCTAGCGAGGTTAAGTAGAGGCTCTCTGAGTTTGGATTCTTAGGGGGTTTTTGGATACTTAGGGTTGGGTTTTTTTTTAATTTGGATAATTAGGGCTTTTTTAAAATGCTGATTTAATACAGATATTCCAATTGTTCTAAGTAAAATTAAACAGAATACACCATAGGAGATTAGTATCATTAAATAAAAATCAGTACTTTAAGATAAAGTTTGATGATAAGAATCTTGCCACATTACCAGTCTGTCTGACAAGAGGGGTGGCCACATTCTGGATCACAGTGCACTTTTTTCTTCTAGTTGGTTTGTCAAGGGCCCAGTCAATAGAGCAGGATGATGAAACTGTTGATTCATCAACTGAAATGGTATCTTAGATCATAGCAAGTGCTAGATAATCCAGGTAGCATGGTGTGTAATCCTCAGCGTGTGAACAAAGACACCTCTTTGTGATGCTGCCTCTGTACTGGGCCAGCTCTAGCACTGCTAAGTGAGACACTGAAGGGCGAGTATGAGAGCTAAGGAGCATTTTACACCTCTGTCTCCTCCTGCCTCTTTCCCTTACCATCGTCTGAATTTCTGCAATATGGCTGTGCATTAAGGCAAGTTATTCACCATTTTGAGGGAGTGAGCTTCATTGTTGCTACTTACTTGCTCTCTTGGGCAGCTTTCTACAAACCTAATTAGCTGTTAGAAGAGCACTTAAATTAATATACCTTATTATCCAGCCTATGCTGAAATAAGCATTATCAAGTTAAGCGTTTGTACCAGCCTTAATGCATCAGCACTAGGGAAGTAATCTTGCTTTGTAATAGCATAATTTTATGCGCAGACAAGAATTAAGCATGAGAGTTTTACAGTACTCCTGAAATCTGATTAAGCTAAATACTGTAATGTGAAGTTCGCTGTTGAATGAACTCAAAATCAAATCTGTAGACATACCACACTGTCTCTCGTAATTCTCCTCTCTGCTGCTGTTAACTCAGATTGTTTTCTGCTGCTGTCCTAGAGTCAGCAGATCATCTACCCAAGGATACTTACGTTATAAAGCTCCTGGTCTTAACAGTTTCTGGTGGTCATGTTAAAAAAGCAACTGTGCTCCAGCTCTGACTCCAGCAAAATAGTTAGAAGGGACTGCCCTCTTTGACCTGCATCTCTACCACTGCAGCTCTGCTCTCTGGGACCCTGTGTAAGCCCTGCTTCTCATAGACTCCTGCTTCTTCCTATGTGTGCTTTGGCTTCCGCTGTCTTTGGGGGAGGTGGTGGGTGTATGTAGATGTATGCTGGATAGTCACTGACTGCCCACACTGCCAAGCAAAATACTTGTTGCAATGCAGCTTCAAGCATATCCTGGCTGACCCGCTGCACCTCATGCTTTCAGCATGGGAGAATGTACATGCTTCAGTTTCTGCTGCATTTTCTCTTTCTGGTCACAGGGAAGCAACATTGGTGCTGAATAACCATTACAAAGTTTGCTGGTGGAACAATGTGCAGTATTGTCTTGCAGGTAGTGCTGCACTATTTTAGCAAATTTGCTTACAACAGCCCAGAGTTTAAAGTCTATTAAATCTACAGTTTTCTATTTTGGCTATAAAGAAAGAAGAGACCCATGCAAAGCAAAAAGAGAACGAGGAAACCTTATTAGTTACCTTTCAACTCAGCCATAAAGGCAGCCCTAGCTTCCACCCTCATTTCAGAGAGATCTCTTTCCAGGACCATATCCCAAGTGCTTTAAAGTTTAGTATGGTAAATTAAAAGTTGCTAGTCCAAGCTATGAATCTTTTCATCAGACATATCTCATAATAGTTCACCCTTGTATTGTTTTGCTCTACTACTGTCAGTTACTGGCAATTTGCCTGGTTACTGGAAATTAGAATTCTTATTCGCTGCCCAAGAATCCTGCCTGTGCATGAAGTGGCAGGGGCAGAGCAGTCAGTACCTCTCACCATCTCCACGTAACAGCATCATAAATGGATGATACTGCTGCAGTGCCATCATGCCAAGACAGATTATAAACCTCACTAAAGACTTACTCAAACAGGACTATTTTTTTTTCCCTAGGATTATAAAGAACAAGAAGCAGAAATGGTTAAATTAGCCACAAATACAAGGTCAGTTCTGGAGTCAGATCAGCATCAGAAAGCTGGAGCCATCTGGACTTCAAGCTTACAGCACACTGAGAAGGGTCTGATGTTTTTCCCTGTGTACTGCTTTCCTCAGTTGTATAGAAACAGTCTTTGAATTTGTATCTCTACTAAAGGTAACTTTGGATTCCATTCCTCCTAAGCACCAGCAGTTTCCTGGTTAGCTGCTGATACGTGTGCCAAGTTAAAATAATATTCCCGCTCTAATTTTCCCTCCTAAGTGGGGACCTGCTGCGACAAAGAATTGAATTGTGAAAAGTCTACTACTGTAGGAGACAGCTAGCACCAAAGGTGTAACGACACCTTATCAATACAGCAGTGCAAGGATATTCTGAAACTACACTACTCCTTTTCCTTTTGATTTTTTGAAACTTCTTCTCTTTAGTTGGTATGTACATTGAGAAAACACAGGACTCTCCTGTTATCTCATCTATAATACTCTAAGGTGGAACTTACAGATCGAAATCATTAGAACAGGCAACAATTTCCCAGTTGAAATAGCAAGCCTGGCCACTTTTTTTACTATCTTCTTATACAGTGTATAATTTATCGAATGTGTGATTATGTAAACTTAGACTATGCTATTTTTTATATTGTATGTTTAACATACAATGTAGGATGAGAGGTTCAGGATTCAGGGGAATGCAACAAAATACCTGAATGTTTTTAATTTGGATTTAGACATCTGAGCTAGGCTCTGATGTGGGTCATTGGCCTCAGCCCGAGCTGTTACAATTTTCTGGAGTTTTTTCGTTCTTTGTTTCTGCTTTGTTCTGTTCCTTTTTTGTTGTTCTTCCAGCTTTCTCTTTTCCTCAAGTGAATTCCTGGTGGAAAAATAAACTAAGGCTGAATTCATTTTAAGTCAAGAGCAAGACTTCAAAGGAAACTTTGGCAAAGGAGATTCAAAAAAGAAAAACAGGGTGAAAACAGGGTGTGCGTAAGAGGACACAAGGTATGTGCCATTTTAAGGGATTCAGGCATATCCTGGAAAAAACAGCAGTCATTTGTCTCTTTCCTACGGACATTCTACTGTTTCTTTAACAATCATAAATACTAATTAAGTCCTGTATTTAAATATTTTAATTTTTACATTATAACTAAGCCCTTATATTAATTTATTAAGTCATATATGGAAGAACTGACTACGTAGTTAGAAATACAAAAGAGTTCTACTCTTAAAGTATATATAAAATGCAGAGCACCACTGAAGTAGTCACCTTAAGGCTTGTAGCCGTCGTCTTGTGGATTCTGTGATTCTTGGAGATTTAGATTCTCCAAATCCTGAGAGATGCGAATTTGCACTTGAGTGTCTCATTTGAGGTTTACGTCTTGGAGAGGCATAGGGCCAGCGTGTTTCTTTCAACTTTTCTTCATCCTCTTGAATGTCCTTCAAAATCTTCCCCTTGTTTGAGGGAATATATGGAGTACGAAGATTGAACGGTTCACAGACTGTAAGGTGTTTCGCTTGTTTTTGTTGCAGGAGTTGTTTCTGAAACTTCTGGTGTAGTAGTTCAAAATCTGGAATGCTTGATTTGATCTTGGGTTTATGTTCTGTTTCCTTTGGTTCAATGCACTTGTGTTTCTTCTTTTTATTGTTATCTTTTAAAGCTAGTCTGCTGGTGGGTAGAGATGAATTATGTAGCAACTCTTCAGCTCTCATTCTGATCCTGATTTCTCTATACAGCTCTTCCTCCTTTAGCTTGTCGTTAACAGCTGGACTATAAACACATTTAGGAACTGGTTTTGCTTTGAACAGTTTTTTTTTCTTTTCAGGTGCAGAAAGGTCTCTTAACTGCATTGTCCTAATTTCATTCCTTTCCTTCTCTCGTTCAAGGAATTTAAATGGCTTCTGAGAAGCCAAGAGCTTGAGTTTGCTTCTCTCTTTCACAGACCTCCTGCGTTCTTCATTTCGTTGCAGGATTTCATGGTAGAGTGGAAGGAAAACAGCAGCGGGCACTGGATTGGCTCGGAATTTTTTCTGACACTCTTCTTCTTCCTCTAGTTGCTTCTTCAGTAAGTTGTTTTCCATTTCAATCTGTGACTTTGATTTGACATTCTGTTCTTTTTTTCTAGCTTCTCTGATAGTCATCTGGAAGGGCTTGGGCACAGTAACTTTCGGTGACCATGCTTTCTGTTTCTTCCGTATCATTCTGAAGGCTGGTGAACTTGGTAAGTTGTATTTGGTGTGAGAGATGTAGTCTTCCACAGAGAACCCATCCCACATTTTCTCGATCCGTTGCTTAGCAAATGCAGATGATCCAGTTTCACTACCGTTTTCTTTGAATGCTAATTCTCTGTCAGACCTATCAGATACACTTGAGCCTAAGGGATCACTTAAGTCAGAGTCTGAAAAGGATTTGTATAAATTTAGAGGCTGATATGAGCTCTTCTCCCAAGTTGGCCTTTAAAAAAGGAAAAAAAAGCTGGTTTGAGTCGAGTCCAACATTGATGCAAAGCCAGTAACTTCCACTTTAAGGTATCCTCCTTGGAAACAAAAATGAATAGCACTGGCAGGGAAGAGGCAAAGGGAAAAGAGAAGCACACTGGGCACTCACACCAGATCATAGTTTTAAGTAAGTGCCAATCCTGAACAAGTCAGTACTTCTTAAAGACAGGCACCATGCTTTACTAAACCTGTTGCCCAGTCTCTGCTGTGCACACACTTGTAAATCTCAGTCTGTTAGCAAGGTGAATAGGCATTTTTGTTATTAAAACTAACTTTTCTGTAATTATCTGCTTATAGGAAATGGGGAGAGTAACACTTTCCAGTCCCAGAAAAAACCCCCGCTGTTTTACAGATGTCTGCAAAGCATTTCAGAATCTTCAGATAAAAGGTACCACCAAACTTACCTACAAGACAAGTTAAAAGCAGCATTTTTCTGGTCCAAGGGCTGTATTCCTTTTAAATACAGTTTATTCCGATACATACTTTCTAATTTTGCCATGGTCTCCAAATGGGCATTCTTCAGCTCTTCTAACTTCAAGTAATATTCTTGATTTGAATTGCACATTCTGGAAAAGTCTATCCACTTGTCACAGTCCCTATTTAGAGAGAGTGTCTGCTCTCTGTCTGTGTTGGAATCCAAATCAAAACCATCCTAGAAGAGATGTTTGTAAAGCTTTCTGACTGTTAAAAGAAAGGGGAACACGGTTCTTAATATTGCTTTATCCTAATTAAGTCTAATGAGCGATACAGTAACACCAAACAGAGGTACCTGTATACAAATGTTAGTGCAGTTACATGGAATAATCTTATTGCATAATGATTTATATCCTAAAGGTCCTATTTAAAGCATGTAAAATTCCTAAGTTTGTCCCTGTAATCAATACATTTATACCAGCAAATATGATCAAAAGGACTTATCAAAAGAAAACAGTTTAACTATTTTGTGAAGTGTGATTTTTCCTTGGTTACTATGCAGCTCCAAAAAAGCCTTTCTTTAAAAGCAAACAAAACCACAACAGAACCTTCTCTGCCTCCCATTTCTGCAAGCGTTCTAAAAATGAGTCATTAGATATCTTGTGTAAAAATGTTTATTCCCATTTCCATACAGGAATTCTGCACAGCTTATAGTTCCAGTACTCTCTGGCAGCTTGCAGCTGTGTGCAGGTAAGCACACTCTTTAAATATTTTTAAAGCTTACACAAGCTAGAGAAGTTACTAAAACCAGGTCAGTCAGTGTTACAAAGGCTTCCTTTATGTTACTTTTAAGTGCCATGTTTTAAAAAATTACAGGACGCTTCCTTTATCCAAAAATTAGAATAAAGCTTTTCCACACAGAGGTATTTTAATAAGCTCTGACATTCCAACAAAAGGTTGTGTTCATGTTTTGTCAGCTTTTCACTGCAAAAATCTGTAACTCCTCTTTTCCGTAGCACAGTGACCTAATTAATGCAGCACGAACTACATCATCAAAGAAGCAAATTTACGACGCCCAGTGACAGGCACCATCCACCTCCTGAACCTGCTGCCAACTGCCACTGCGCATCAACCTCGCGTTTTCCCTTCTCGATCCGCAGAACGAGCCTGGCCTCTTCCCTGGACTTGGGCAGCGCCAGCTCTTGCAGCCGCGCTTCACCCACCGGGGCCTAACAAGCTGATTAAGAGATTGCTGTCGCCCAGGCGCCGCAGCAGGACCATCTGTCGGGGTCTCCCACGGCCGTCGGCGCGCTGGGGCCACAGGCCCCTGCCCAGAGCTGCGCAAACCCGCACCAGGCTGCTTCGGCCCCTCTCCAGGGCAGGCCTGCGGGGCAAGGGCACGCAGCGCTGCGGGGCAGGCACGGCCGGGTGGAGGCGAGCCCCTCACCCAGCCTCCGGCCTCCCGCGCCTCCCCCGCTCGCCTGACAACCCCCGAGGGGGCCCCCAGGTGGGCGCGGGGGCCCGGCAGACCCCCCACCCCGGCGGTACCTGCGCGGCGGCGGGCGGCGGCGGCGGCCCCCGCTCGTACAGCGCGGCGGGCGCCC
>JANZLQ010000086.1:13139712-13202426 GCA_026212715.1 Elanus axillaris
GGGGGGGGTTTGGGTGGGGGGGTGGATGGATGTGTATTACTTAACCTCTCCCAAGAGTTTCACTGCTGGGGTTTTTCTGAACAGAACTGGGAGTTGACCACCACCACAATGGAAGTGACCAAAAGAATAGATTAAACTGTTTCAGAAAGATGCACCTGTTACCCAAAACTGATTTAAAATAAATCCCTTATTAATATAGGTAAGCCTAGTTCTAGTAATGTTATCTTTGCCTTTTTAGAACAAGGTTTAGTTTTTGACACTTGCACTTCACTGCTGGGTGAAGTACAAAAAGCTGTGTGTACAGAGTGCCCCTTGTAATACGCTGGATCGTGTGATGGCATTAGAAATCACTGCAGACTTCAGGAGGCAAAACAGAGCAAGGAACGTGGTAACAGGATTATTAAGGACTATCCCTGCAGAGATATTCCTTCACCCTAGCCAGTCATAGTTAAGGGAAATACTACTACTCCATTATTGAAAACTTTCAGAGAAGCAGCTCTAAGCTAGCATGTTACTGAAGTGCAAATTCAAGGGTGTTTTTAGAATATATTGCAAGAGCCAATTACTTGCAGTTAAACTTTTCAGAGCTAAGTAGGAGAGTGCAGCACAGAAAAGCAAATGTAACAACAAGTTTATCTTATTTCTAGCAAAACTATAAAGCAAAGGCTCAGGTAGACTACTCCATGTTTATTGATAAACAGCATTTCGTTTTTGAAAACAGGTTGGTTTGTTGGTTTTTTTTTTTTTAAATTAACGTGATAAAAGCACGTAAGCCTTTGTGGACTTTAAGACAATTCACACAGGCGCTTTTGGTGAGGAAACATATTCCAGACTACTGGGAAGGAGCTCTAGGGCACAGTCCCCACTTTCTTCGTTCAGCTTACCGAGTGTTCACCTGCAAGGAAGAGTTCACACAATTAGGCACAGGAAGTCCACAGGACACCCAACACTTACTTCTCCTCTGCTTAAAGATCCTGTTTTTTTAGTCCCTTTCTGTCCTGTTTTCAGCCCAACCGGTAACAAAGGACCAAGCATCTGTTGGGTCACTCCCCCTGCTCCCCTCCGGTGGGACCAGAAAGGGAAAAAGAAAGAAACCCGGAACCTTGAGGGTTGAGATAAGGACAATTTAGTGGGGCAACACAAAAAGAGAAGTTAGAACAATAACGACACAAATAAGAGAATACACAAAACGAGTGATGCACAGTGCAACTGCTGGCGCTCCCGAAAGCCGAGAGACCACCCCCCAGCCTTCTCCCTATATATATATATACACTGGGCATGGTGTCACATGGTATGGAATAGCTCCTTGGCTAGTTCAGGTCAGCTGCCCCAGCTATGCCCCCTCCCAGGTCCCTCTGAAAATTAACTCTATCCCAGCTGAACCCAGGAGACTTTCTTAACTCTTTAAAGGCACAGTATTTATAACACATTTCATTTTGTTCCAATTGCAATTATTAGGCAGCCAACTGGTCTAAGTAGCATGTAAACTGAGAATACTACAGAACAATTATATTTTGAAGCACAGCAAATTAGATGACAGTAACTATCCTGGTGCTTGTGAAAAAAAGATTAAACAAAACATGATGCAAACACTACTCACCACATCATCAATCTTAAGAATACTGCGCACAGTTTCTGTTGCAAGCGTCAACGCACTCAAAGACACTAGCAGTGGCTGGACAACCAACTCCTCCAAGATGTTGGAAATGCCACCCTGTGAGAGAACAAGTAGCTTTTACTTTGTGCAGGTCAGACTACAGTGAAGATATAGCAAGTTTTCTTTTGTTAGAATCCTGAGGACAGTCAACCCTAAATTTTGACACCAAAGGGCTTGTACTTTTCCATCCTCAACAGGAATATTACAGTATGCATCTTCTCCTCCCAAGTGCTTGACAGATCCAGTCAAAATTAGCCAAGATAAAGGTAGTTATGCCAGCTTAAATACGGTGACAATTTAGAGGAAGCTAGCTCACCATGCTACTCTTAACACACGTGCACCTTCCACTGCAGATAATGCTGATGGGTATACTATGTGGGTATGGCATGTAAGTACCTGCTATTATCAATACTCAGGATAAGCTGTTAAAGGCCCAGAGAACAAGGTACAATCTACCTCAACTCTAATTTTAGGGAGAATATCAAACTTGCCCTCTCCTCAGTTTAGTTCTAATGCTAAGCATTTTCATTTCAATGCCCAAGCATTATTTTTTTTAAGCTATGCATACACAATCCCTTGTTACCTTTCTGACGTTAATGCCAGCTGTTTTCTCCCCTTGAGCATGTCTGTTTCTCAGCTCTGTTACCGTTGAAATAGGATTGAGACCTGCATTTTCAGCCAGCGTAGATGGTATGACTTCCAGTGCATCTCCATACGCACGGACGCAATACGAGTCCATACCCCTCAAAGTGCGAGCATACTCGTTTAAGCGCAGTGCCAACTCTATCTCTGGTGCTCCACCTCCTGCAATTAAAGCTCTGAGGACAGAAATTAAAAATAAAAACTCATTTCATGTAAGTGCATACATAAATGGTTAGCTTTCTGTATTGTTAATACACTAAATTACTCTAACCAAACTGAAACATTACCTTTTCTTAACTAAACATCTTATGACACACAGGGCATCGTGAATTGAACGCTCAGCTTCTTCTAGAACAAGTTTGTTGGATCCACGTACCACAATGGTTACAGTTTTTCCAGGGTTTGTGCAGCCCGTAATCTAAAACATAAAACCAAATACTGATTGAAAAAAAACATCCTGGACAAAAAGAGACTTCAGTTGGTATCTGCAAGTCCTCCATCAGTACTGACATCTGGCTAAGTAAAACCACTATGCTTCCCAAGTCAGTGGCTACTCGGGGATTAGAAGTAGGTACTTAAATGTAGTAACTGCAGTAGTAAAACACATTAGTTGTTATTAAAATAATTGGCAGATGTTAAGTAGGTATTAACATTTTTGTCACTGACTCACCTTTATTAGTTTCCCAGAACCGTTCAAGTTGACCTCCTCTGCCAGCTCAGCAGACCCCAGCATGTCAGGAGTAAACTGGTCAATATGAGCAACAGGCTTAGTTCCAATTGTCTGAAAAAATAATGAGGGGTAAAAGAAAAAAAAAATTTAAAAATCCTGAACTTCAGAGTCAGCAAGTATAATGCATAACTTTCTTCTGCATATTACACTAAAATGCAGTTAGGACTATAGCTTTTACATCTGTCCCAAATCTTTCTAGAAACATGACTACTCAACAGAACAGGAATGTTTTTTAGGAAATGTCTGCTCTTACATTCTGGTCAGAACATGAAACTTGTGAAAGAGTCATAATAAACTGACACTGGCTGGGTATTTAGTTTTGGGGTAGACTTTAAACGCTGCTGCTACTTCAACAGCCATTTGTATAACTCACTTTACCTTACATATAAACTCAATGTCATCTCTTTCAATGTCTTTAACCACCATGATCTTCATTTTGTTCAGAAAATGGAGGGCTAGGTCACTAAGAGCATCCCTAAAAACAAGAGGGAAATAGTCAGTCCACAGTGCTATTTTAGTAACCGGGCCATACTAGCCAGTTGCATGCTTCTTACCAGCAGCGCTGAAATCTTCAGACAACAAAGTAGGGATGTCATTAAACTCCAAATACAGACAATACTTGTGCTTTCTAAAGGTATAGTCACTGCTACAGCCAGTCTGACACTCGGCAGAGTGTGATTGTTTGTATTTGGCTTCAATTTTCCAGGTATTCCAAACAATTCCAATTGTTCCCCCAAACACACACAGTAAGCCAGTAAATTGGTATTAACATACCGCAGAATAGACTTCTGAATCAGCAGCACATTGCATCCAGCCTTCTTAATTTGCTTAACTAAATTTAGAATATAGGCTCTCTCTTCACGCAGTACTCTGTCCATTTGAGCATAATCAGAAACGACGATCTGGTTGTCCATCTATTTAAAAAAAGAGAAAAGCAACAATTACAAACAACTACTGACTTAAAAAGCAAGCGTCAAGATGTTCCACATTCTTTACCTTAGGAGCCAGCGTTTCAAAGCAAACAAGCATGATAGTAAAATATGTCTTATTAGAGATCATTTAAATGATGAGAAGTACTGAACTTTTGAACTATTTTCTTTCTTACACCAACCATAAGTTCTCTAAGAGTTATGAACGTCCGTGCATTACCCAGCAGACCTTCAGTATAGCTGTGGAAGACAGCTGACATCACCAACATCTTAAAAAAAAAAGTGTTATCTTTACATTTGCATCTCCCAAGGAGGAGAGCAAAAGGTTGTGCTCTAGTCATAGGTTAACTTACATCTGTCTTTGGAGCAGACAGGCAGAACTGAATGAGGCCAATTTTGGCTTTTTCCACTTTGTTTACACCAGTATTTGCCACCTTCTGAGTCAGCACTAGGCCTTCAACCAGTTCACAATCGTCAATTGTGCCTCTGGAAACAAAAACAATCCATGACTCTAGCACTATGGCAAGCTGATTTCACAGAAACAAAATTTGTCTATTTACAAATTGTTTCTTACCCCAACTTCTTAACAATTTTAATATCTCTGAGGTCCACGCTACTAGCTGTAGTTGGGTCAATCACCTTCATCACTGCATCCACACTCATTGGAGAAAGTAAACTAGAATACTGACACACAACCTAAAGGATTTAATAGTAAAGGAAAAAAAATGGTGAGAGATTTAACACTGATAAACAGTAATTTCAAAGTAATATCGTCATTGCATTTTAGCATTTGACTTCTGAATTTTGAAACAAAGCTTGTTTTCCCTCCCTGTCCATCAGCCATTTGCTTAATATGGCATCTTCTTATCAGCTATTCCATTTAAAGGAAATGGCAGCTACGTTGGTGGGAAAACCTGTGCTTGGGGACTTAAGGAAGAAACCTGAATTTCTGTTTCCTAGACTCTTAAAAGTAAGACTTTTGAGAGCTTCACAGATTATTCTGCTGGAAGGGAAACTAACACACTTCTCCAGATTTCAATGATGGTTTAGGAGTACCTGCCACACAAACAAGAACTGCCTATGAAAAACTTGGCAAAAGCTCTCAGTATCCCACCTCGCTCTTCTGCTGCTGTTTTCAGTTGAAGCTTGTTTATTTTACACTTACAGCTAACACCTAAGACCACCAAGTACTTCAGACTGAAATTCAGTTTGAGTTCTTCAATATACTCTGAATCAACCATGGCTTTCTGAAAGGTCCATCTAAGAGAAGGTAACCAATGTCTGAAAGCCAATTAGATTCATAATGTGCAGGGTAAGTGGACCATAGGATGGGCTGGGAAAAGCCAAAAGGCTCAGCTACTCTGGAGGTATGAAGCTGAAGTATCAGTCAGACCTTTGAATTCAGTGAAGTAGTTGCACTATTCAGCAAGGTTTCTCTGTCACTCAGTTCCACGGGCTGCGCCATGTTGGTCAATACTTCAATACCTTTATCCAAAGCTTTCTGGAATGACTCTGAAATGATGGTGGGGTGGATTCCTGTGGATAGTATAAGAAGGTTGTTAGACAGTTGTGCTTTCAAACCAATGTTTTTTTTTCTTGTTTTCTCCTCACCTTCTCTTTCCATTTTAAGATTAGAGAGACTCATGTCAGAATAAATTGAAGACATTTTAGCAAAATGTGCTCTTCATGAGTAGATGACCTCCCTTATTACTTTCTATTGTTAAAGCTGAGGAAAAAAAGCTATAAAGTTCCCAATAAGTTGTCCTCACAGACAAGTACAGCACATTTCTCTGCAATGTCTGACATCCCAGAAACATACCTTCTCAAAGTTTTGTTTACCCTCGGCATTCTTAAAGCTGCCGATGCTGAAGTTAACACCTGGGAGGAACCCAATGGTGATTTTATTTCAGATTTTCAAAGACTGTTTACCCACAGCTGCGTGTGCAGTTCCTCCATTTTTCTGGAATGTGTGATATACCCTGTATCTTTTCAAAACAGGCAGCTTCTAACTGCCTCTTATGGTAGAGGATGCCAGGCTGCCGGTCCAGTTGTACCACCAGTACCAGGAGAGGAAGTAAACAGAAGCGAACCATTGCTAGGGGCTGGAAAGAGGGCAACAAGCAAAATGGTGTGTATCAAGAGGAGGCAAGTGTAAGTAAATCGCTATGAAGTCCAGATTTGACACAGAAAAGAACTCTGCAGGTTCAGTCATTCTTGCTCTATCTCCAGTGCATGCAGAAGCCTAATTGTTATCTCGCTGGACAGCTAAAAAACCTGCTGAGCTGTATGGAAGCAGACTACAAGAGAACGTCCTGAGCTAACTGAACAGAACCTATACAAACTATTGTGTTCTGTATCTCATGTCTTCTCCTGACCAGACTTTCTCAAGGTCCCTCTATTGTAAGTGATGGGAGGTGATAAATTTGCCAAGTATAAAAAAAAAATAATGTAGAATCACTGGTCCCAAATTTAATTTTTATCTTCTTATGCTCTTTCTCTGTCCATGCAAAGAGTACAACTAAGGTGAGTTTTTACAAGGCAACATTCATCACATTACCTAGGCACTATTTTCCTGTATCAACAGTAATGTATTCAATTAAAAATAAAAAGCTGAACAGATTTTTAAATGAAAGTGGGACACAAGCGAAACCTGAATGTAAAGACTCCAGTCATCTTTCACGTTTAAACTGGGAACAGCTACTTTAAGCTTCATTATACATATGGAAACAGACAGAGAACTTAACTACCTCCAGTCATGCTTTTATATTAAATATATGTATTTACCTTTCTGAAGAAGTCTGGAACAGGCATCCAAAAGAGCTCCAGCAATGACAACAACAGATGTAGTGCCATCTCCAGCTTCAATATCTTGTGCTTTTGACAGCTCTACCAACTAAATGACAAATTATGGCAAAAGTTTACATTTAATGCTACTTAATTGCCAACACTGACAATTAAAAAAAAAATTGAAGAATGCAGCACTACCGAAATCAACCCTAGTATCAGGACTAATCGTGCCTTTTCTAATTTGAAGTTGGTACCTTCTGCACCTTACTTTCCATACTTGTACATCTATATGGTGAAGAACAACTACTGTAAAATAGATTCCTTACAGAAGCAGAGAAGCTTTTCTCCCAAGCTTAAACTGATCACGCCTATCTAACAGGTCTACCTTTTCCTTTCCCGTAGGTGGCCCACAGGAAGCTCTTTTCCATCTCCAACCGCAATCAAACTAAGAGGTCTACATTTAACTTCTCAAAACACAAGACTACTGCATCCTCTGACCACCTGACCATAATACAACTCATTCTTTTCGGTCCTAGTGGTTTTGGACATCACTGACTTTTCTTTTTTTAAATGAGAGAAGGTTTGGGCTAGATTCCTTTATGTCTTAACACACATCCTGAGGGATTATGCACTAGATAAGAACTAAGGACCTGGAACTCTTCAGCACATCTTACAATCAAAATAAATGTTCCTGGAGCATGACGCATAGAATTTCTTGCTCTATTGCTAGTGGGTAACATTCCTCAAAGCCACAAGAGATGTTACTACGTTTTTGGTCTCAGAAGTTAAGCTCTAACACATATCATTGTCTGAGCAATGGAAAAATCCACTTACCATTTTGGCTGCAGGGTGCAGAACCTGCATTTGTTTCAGAATAGTAGCACCATCATTAGTGATTGTCACATCTCCTTTAGCATCCTGAATCTGACAAGGAAGAGGAGAAACAAAGTTCTCATCAGTAACTACAAATCTTTAATTTGATACTGTATATAAAATACTTCTCCTGACATTATTTCTCAAACCAAGATGTGCATTTAGTTCATACTTTCCCTTAAATAAATGAAACTTGGAAAAGAAGTTCAAGGCAAAAGATGGCATCCTATATAAAGCACGTTGGCTTCACAGTATCTCCACTAAACTTAATGTTTTCAAAATTTAAGTGTAAGGATTACCATTTTATCCATTCCCTTTGGTCCAAGGCTTGTTCTAATTGCATCAGCAACAGCTAGGAAGACAGAAAAAAAAATCACATTTGCAGGTTAATCTAAAGAGCTATAAGCACTTAATCCATCATTCTAAACGTTTCTTCTGAAAAGAAAGCGCCTCCCAGTATTAAGCAGTTCCCAGTTATTGTATCAACACTAAATAAGCCTTAACAGTAGAAGGATATAAAATGCTACAATCCCAGGACTGATTTCCATTGCTTTTTTTTTTTTTTAAACAATTAACATCCCATCACTCGATTACAGCCATTTTAAAACCGAGTAACAACGAGGACATATTATATGCCAAGTAATCCGACCAAGGCTTGTGTCAAACACCAAAGATAGCATTCCCCAGCACGCACTGGCCCCATCCCTGGCAGTTTCCTGCCATTAAAAAAATCCCAAGACCACCTCTCCCTAATACAAGGCCGAGCGCCTATCGCGGGGGGAGACAACGGGAACGGCTGCACCCCAGCCGGAAGGGGTCCCAGACCAGAGCGATACACGGTTCAGCTGTCAACTCGAAACGCGTTGCCCCCCTCCAAAACGGGTGCACAGGAAGGCCCGAACCTCCCTCCCCCGGGGCGCGGGGACGCCTCACGAAGGGGGAGGCGGCGAACCCTCGCCGCCCTCCTCCCCTCCAGCCGCCCGGCTCGGGGCGGTAAGAGGTTCCGCTCCTCCAGGGACACAAAATGGGACTCCGTCAGGGACGCCTCAGCACAAAGGAGGCGGGGAGCCGCCGCCCGCCGCGCCTCACCTCACCTTTGCCGGCGGAGATGTTGCTGAAACGGATCTGGGAGGGCTTATCCCGGTCCTGGTAGGTGCCCTTGGCCCGGTTCCCCGCTCCGCCGTGGGCTTTGGCCCCCGTGTTCTCCGGCATCGTCGCCCGCCGCCGATGGACACGGATGGGACCCGCGGTAACCGCCGCCCCGCCGGGAACCTTCCAGAAGACACCGCCGCTCCCCCTCCGCCACCAGCAGGACGCGCCCGGGTCCTTCCGGCCGGCGCCAGGCGTGACGGCGCGCGCGGAGGGCTGCCCGTCGCGCGCCTGCGCCCTCATTTCCTGGCGAACGGCACGGACGCCTAAAAGCACCCGCTGCCGCTTCTAGAATGAGCCGCGCGGGGTCCTCGGGAGGTTTCCCGCCCCGCCTTCTGAGGGATGGGCTGGCTCTGGAAGAGTAGAGGAGCTGGAGCGTTACTCGGGTGTCCGCAGGTGGCAAGTGGCCGGTGAAAGTGTCCGGCCGGGGATGCGGGCTGTCTGAGTGAAAGTGTTTCCTGAGGAACATCGGGGGTAATGAGGGGAGATGACTTTGCTGGCGTTATGGCCGTGAAATCACTGGGTTGGTCTTACCCGTCACCTGTGTGAAATTCAGCTGAGCATCTGTGCTGGAAACGTTTCCTCTGACAGGCGACTGTTACAAAGCAATTAACTTGAGTACCACATAAAGCACTAGTGGTGGATGGGAGTGTAACTGTAACTTTTCCGTTTTGGTCTGAGCCAGGGCTAGGCAGGCCCTGTCTTTTGCCTTTATTTGTCCTGGTGTGGCATCTTCCATTTTTTTTTCCCCTGCTAAGGCCAAGACCTGCTGCACCGTCCCAGCTGTTCTGGGTGGGTTTTGAGCACCCGTGTTCTTCTGTTCCGCAGAATCTGTTACCAAAATGGATTTTATAGCAGCAGCTTTATTGCCAAGTGAAGTTAGACAGACTTGAAGTACAGGAAAAGAACAGAAATGTACATTTTCGTCTAACACCCTGATCTTAACCATGTGTCTAAGGGACTTTTACCTCAGCCTGTATCACCATTGTAAAAAGGTAGGCTTTATTATCAATAAAAATAATGCTAGAGTTGAAAGATAGCATATACTCTTAGGGTGGTCTTGCCTCAACTACTGTATTGATACAAGAGGCTTTTGTATGCTTGTCTTTTTGGAGATATCTGAATAGCTATTTAAGTTATTTTCTTCACCTTGAACAGAATACAAATGTAAGACGGCCTAGATGCAAAGCACATACTTGAATCCACTAAGTAAGTTAATTTTGTACTGTGTTCAAAGTAAGACATAAAGTAACACAGCAGCTCAAGAGAGCTCTGACTGAAAGAAAAATGCCCAAGCACTATCTAATCCATATATTTTTTATGATACATCTCTTTCTGACTGGATGTGAAAACTCAGGATTTCTAATATGGCAATGCCAGTAAAGTGCTGCCATGTAGAGACAGTTATACAAGAAATACGTCCCTGCACTAGTAAGGTGCTGCTGATGTAAGATAGCACATTCTAAGAAACAGGCAAACTATGTGAGCTCTTGAGTTTGTTTTCTGTTTGCAAGTGTCTGCATCTATATCAGGAGCTGACTGCAAGTGAAACGTGTCAAGGTGAGCAATTTTCTAATGTCGGCAACAGCTTTGTATGGTGATACACAAAAAATCAAGTGTTTGGACAGTTCTCCTGTCAGAAAAAAAGTAGGAAAAAGGACTCCATAGTCACATGATTTCATCATCTCTCAACCATTTTCAACACTTGCTTTTGAATTTTTTTTGCTGGATTTATGCAGTACTGAAGCATAGATAACTGCTCTTTTTTTCTGTTGGAGAGTGATTTTAGAGAGAAGGTTTGGGAATTTAATCGTCTTTGCCTTTTTATATTCAATTTTAAACAGGCAGAGAAGAAAACAGTTTGAACTATAAAGATAAAGATACATCCAAGTCATAGACAGCTGAAAGGTCTACTAGTAAGAATCTTGACCTGGGTTTAAATCAGCTTCAGAATAATGAGAAACACGTCCTGAATGACTGAGATCATTGGGGTTTCTGACCCTGATCTTAAAGTATATCAAGCATTGATGGAAGCAGTATTAAATCCTGGACATGTCACACTAATGCAATGTTAAAGCTAGAATCAGTAGAGAGCCAAGCTTTTAAGAAAGCTATTGAGGTGTGTTTAGGTTGTTGTAGCTGGCCATCTCCTTGTCGCCTCAGGTTAGGGATCATTTAGAGTTTGTTGTGGTATCACAGGAGGTTCCTGGTTTCTCCTGGATGTGTATAATAAGTGGTATAGCTACGTTTAAGGGAATTGTGTAAATTTGGGCAGTGGCAGATGTTGCTTCTTTGGTGTTGAATTGGACCTTGGGTTTGGTTATGTCAGAGAAGGACAAAGGACCAGGTTTTCTGGCAGGAGACACAGATCATGTGCTGTTACAGCCAGTGAGCATGTGCTGCTCAATGCTGCACTAGGGTTAGGAGCAAGTTTTTTCAGGATTTTGAAGGAAGTTAAGAACTGACGTTGTCACAGCCACCTTACACATGGCTCTGTGTTTGGCAAAAACAGCCCCTCTAGTGTTAAGAATGATTTGGGGCTGGAGTTTGTTCCATTGCTGGGTGGAGAACCTGGATTTTTACTTGGTATGTAATAAGCTGCTGAGCTAAGTTTAGGATTGCTGTGGTTAGTGGCTACCTTCTTACTAATAATTTTGGTCTGTCTGGGTTGCTTCTCTAGCGCTGAGCTTCAGGGCAGAGTTAGGATTAAGGGTTTTGTAAGTGTTAGTGCAATCAGGTTTGCCCTGGATGTAAAAGGAGTTGTCATCATCCACTGTTGCCTGATTCTGTGCCCAACAGAAACTCCTTGGGTAGGGTTTGGTTTGATCTTAGGTCATTGCAGGTTTTAAGGTGTCACTGGGTGGAGACTGACCCAGAGCGTGCATTGTGTTTTTATGCTTGTTTTGTGTCTGCAATCTAATTTAGATGAACAGATATGTAGGGCTGTCAAGCTGTTGAGGTTTGTTTAGGGCTTTGGCTACTACTCAGTTTTTTGCTTCATTCTATGCAAAATAGAGATACTTTTTTTTTTTCTTTTTACTAGTATGTATTTAGGGGCATCCTTATGGTTAGGCTTTCTCCTGCAATGTCCCATTGACCTGCATGCCAGTTGTTAATGTTGATACAGGCAGAGGGTTGTGGAGAGAAGTTTCTTAGGTATTCATAATTTGGTGTTGCTTGTGGGAGAGTTATCTGAGATGGCTTAACATCAATCAGACTTGCTGTTGAAGTTCAGCTTCATGTCAGGGTGAAGGTTGAAGTTTCAGACAGCAGACACAAAGGACCAAATTTGTTGTTGGGTCATGTTCAAAGCCAGCACTCACAGACGCCTTCCAGACTTGTTTTAGAGCTGAGTTTAGACTTGGAGTTGTTGACACATTATATTGTTTTTCTTACCCTCTTATCATCATTTCTGGCTGTTCTGACCTTTTCCAGCATTTCCAAAGAGCAGTGAGATGATAACAGATCATACAGAAAACACCCCTACTACACATGATCCTGGGGTTGTAATATTCTTTTTGGCTTAGTTTCTTGAAAAAATGAGATTTGTGTGCTTAGTACTGTGTCCTTCAAATAGGACTTGGACCTATAGCCAATTTTGACTAAATGTGGTGGAAACTGTCTTTTCTGGCTTTGTGTAAATGGGCAGCTGCACAGAGAGGACACTTTTAAAGCTACGCTGAAGACAGAGCTGAGTCCTTCTGGTGGCACGATGTTTCTGTGGCTTTCGAAGTTTTATTTTACTCAGGCAGAGGCAATGTACTGCTATGAACATGAAACTTTTTTGATAGTCACTGTTGTACGAGGTGCTTGTGATTCTGGGCAGGTTATGTCACCTCTCTCTCTCAATTTTTCTTCCCCAACTATTTCTAGTCTGGTGCAGTGAGGTGATAAAATTTTTACTAGCTGTGTGTGCAGCATCTTGTCAAATGGAGTCCTAATATCAAGTGGACCTTGCTAGTTCTGCTGCAATATGAACAACACGAACCTTCACAGCATAAATATCATCAGTGGACACCTAATCATGTGATTAGGACAAAATGGGGTTTCTGGGAATATTTGCATCTCTGTCCTTTGTACACAGTGAAAAATGCCTGGAATATGTATCTTTACTACTTACTGCACTTATGTCAGGTTGTATATGAACATTAGTCTCATGAAGGGTATTTTTTTTCTTTTTTCCTGGACAAAATTTTCCAAGTATTCTCAAGGCAGTAGTGATGACAGCATAACAAATGATTGCCAAAGAGAGGGTGACATCATCTCACGTACTGGCCTTAGATAAGTTATCAAATACCATTACTTAATCATGCTCTGATAAAAGCAAGTAGCTTTGAAACATGTAATAAATGCAATACTAATGCCTTTTCAGCATAAAATATTTTGCACAGCAAGTGGATTTTAGTTTTTCAAAGAAGAAAGTCTCTACCTAGTGCTGAGTGTGTGATTTTTTTCTCTTCTGTCTGGATTTTCATCCCAGAGGTTATTGCTCATGGTATCAGAGTGCTATGCCCTGGTTAGAGCCTTGCAGGAGCTGCCAGCCTTGTGCCCGCCTCCATGGCAGAGATAGCTGCGTTGCTACTTCCACCTTTTGGAGGAGACAGTGATGAGGGACCCTGGGTTTTATGGATTTTTCTGGGGTTCTCTTACTCGATTTCTTTTGGGTTTATTTGGTTCTCTCCTGCTCTGGGTGTATAATGGGTTACGTATTGTGAAGACTTTTTGTCCCTTTTCTGACATTCCTTCCATTTCCTGATAGTATTTTCCAAGGTTTTTTCTCCCTTAAGTTCCTTTTAAAAAAATAATCTGATAGTCATGCTAAGCAGTTGAAAAGGCTGCTCACTCATTAAAGGAGGTTGCAGAAATGAGGGTATATAGTGTGGTAGTATGTCAGGAAATACACAAAGTGCCATACAGGTATTATCTTCTTATATGTAGTAGTAGGTAATGTCATCCATCACTTAAGTGTGAGGATTAGGTAGCAGCACAAAATACAATGCCGCACTGTAGTTTGGAAAAGAAAAATACCCTATTTATGGTGATTTTATTCTGCTAAGATACTAGGGCAAACACTGCTAATCCTGTGAAGAATTTGCTATTAAGGGACTCCTATAGATTCAGACCTTTTTTTTGAAGACTGTACTTTAAAGGGAGCTACATTGTTAAAGTACTCTTAAAAACGTGTTGTGGTATGGGAAGTGTCAGCCTGAAGTTATGGGGTGGCCAACTCTAGCAGTGAAAATGGAGATGATTTATCTCATGCTTTCTTGGCAGCCCCTGACTCTTCAAAGGTGCTTTTAAAAACCTACATTTTGCATACGGGTAGATCAAATATATGTATCAGTGGGCCCCGAGCACTGATCTGCTCATGTACCAAGTAGCCACGTGCTGCAGAGACACTGCGTCTGTCTGGACATACTGGGTAGGTACTGAGGAATGGCTCAGTGTGTCGTCTGT
Organism: Elanus axillaris; assembly: GCA_026212715.1. Classification (NCBI taxonomy): domain Eukaryota; kingdom Metazoa; phylum Chordata; class Aves; order Accipitriformes; family Accipitridae; genus Elanus; species Elanus axillaris. The sequence goes on from JANZLQ010000086.1 coordinate 13,153,937, forward strand.
TTGTCGGCCCAGGGCTATACAAGTTGCCACTGTGCCCTGGATCTACAAAATCCATAAGCATCATCTGAATCAACAGTTTTTTTGAAGCAGGTAACAGTTGCTTACAAGGTGCCCATCCAATTAATGTAATATCCCACAGTAATATTATATGCAAAATGAAATTTAAGATATCAGATAATGTAAATATACTTGTTACTGATCTTCATCTGTGCTGAATCAAAACCCCAACTAATTCTTGCCTTTTTTTTTTTCTGCAAGTGCAACAAATGTGATCTTCTCTCTGCTTCCAAAATCTACAATATTTTAAAAAATCTCATTGCACTTGTAGACTGATTTACCAGTTTTGATTTTCCCAGACAGTAATCCCCTCCTTGCTCTTAAAAAAAATTTACATTTTTCCTTATCAGTGTCAAGTTGACAGAGAAATTCCTGGCCTTAAGGCTACAAAAAGAATTAAAGACAGGGACAGATAAGCTGCTCAATGATAGTCTACGGGACTAGGACTGTTGCTACTGTTAATTCTTAGCACTTCTGCTTGCTTTCCCTCCAACTATTAATAGGTAAGGATACACAGATGCACACAGGCAAGCACATGGGTAGTGTAAGTTAGTAAGCCTTGGTCTGTAGGCTGAAGTTCTTTGGCAAAAGAATGAGTATTTTTATTTTCATGTGGGAGAGCACCTGGGGAGATGATTCCACCCTTTCCCTCTAGATGACAGCAGAACACCAGCCTTGCTGTAAGGGATTGTTTCCTGAATACATTTCAAAAGAATATTGTTATTTGTTGCCCTGCTCGATTACTTTTTAAAGAGGTTGGAATTACTGTTGTAATATATCGCCCTGTGTCAGAACAAACTCTGCATACTTTGGACAGCTGATAGGAAGAAAAAGCACCAGGTTAAACATGTTCTTTTATGAGTATCTGTTTCTGCAAACACAAAACATGTTTGCACCTGTGATAAGTATCTGTGTTTCTCAGGTAAAGTGCGAATCAGATGCTTCTTGATGAGCAAGATCCTGAACCCTCAGAGGCATCCTTGTTTCTAACACCACATTAATGTGTTTTTCTGGAGATCGCTGCGGAGCAGTACATCTGTGCCAGTGCAGTGCTTGCCAAGTGAGCATGGTGGTTTGATTTTGCCTCCTTCCAAGAAGAGGCTGATAAAGCCTGATAAAGCGGTATGATGTGAGCTCCCTGCTTTGGGCTGCATCATCTCCCAGCTGGCCCATTAAATGCCTCTTATGCAGCTGGCCAGGGACAACTCTCAAAATCAGGCTCCTTTCTGTCACGGAGGTGGATCAGGCTGAAGTGCCTGGTCCTGCTGCTCTGGGCATTCCCACCCCCCTGCTTCTGCCGCCCAGGACAGGGCTCTTGGTGACTGCTTATCTAAATGGCATTTGTTGTACCGAAGACAAGGTGGTCCCTCTCTCTCCCCCCCCCAGCCAGCAAGGCCTTTACCTGCGTGGGTTCTGGTCCTTAGAAAGCTGGGGTTTTTCCTGTATGGAGGCCTTTTCAGGGATCAGCTCCTTTTCTCAGAGTGTTTATGCTGGGAGACTCCATGAGACTCGGTGGCTGATTTTCAGACTCTGAGTAGAGGTGGAGCAGCATGCACTTCTGCCATGACACCCAGGGGATGCACTGTTGGCTATTTTTTACTTCCTTTGCTTGAACATGGTTCTGTATAAAGAAGAAAAACCTTGACAAGTGCATGGAGAAGGTTCTTAGGAATGCAGATAACAATTTCTTCTTTGGAAGAAAAGCCAGGAAAAAAATGACACAAGCTCTTCAAAAACCATTCAAAAGCTCTCTATACTTCCCACAAGTGACCTTCCTCTCACAGAGAAACAGGACAAGTTGAACTGTGAAACAGTAAGTGGATTATTAGTTACTTTTTTTTTTTTAATGGGTTGGCTTTTGTTAGCTTCTAAAATTGTTTCAGAGATGTGTGGGTATCCCAGTCACACTGCCAAAGGTTCATGTCTTTGGAGTTGGAGGTACAGACAGGATTTGCTCTTGGGTGCAAACAGGAAGTGGGGGAGGAACAACCAGGCTGAGCAGAGCTGGACAGCTTTCTAACATGGCTTTACGTGTGGGTGGGGAAGTTTCCAGTTAGCTCCCTGGTTGGTCTTCTCACTGCCCCAGTCCCAAGCAGCACTGTGAGAGCTGGCTCTGCTGCTTGTGTTGATCGACAGTAATGAAAGTACAGGAGATGTCCAAACTGTTTATTAGTTGTGTTTACAAGAATGACAGCTCTGGGGTTTGAGGTTGGGGGGTGGGGATGACATTAATTTTTTTCCTGCAGTTATACTTGGATTATGTAGAAGCCAGAAAGTGGGCTTCAAGATAACTTTACCCCATTGATTAAAATACTGCTTGCTTTTTAGGGTTTACTTTCTAAATCAGTAGGTACAGCTACAATAAAAAATCTAGAGAGAATAAAGTGGTTCAGTTTTTCTACACATTTACATTGGTTTTAAGAACTAGCAATAGGCAGTGCTTTCAAAGAAAGGTTTTATACTTGAATACTTACTTTGCAAATATTGTGACTTCCTCAAATGAAAGTTGCCCTTTTGAATAATTGTCATTTTACCTGTTCTTCGGCCGCAGCAGCCATTTACAAGACACACGAGTTCTGGGTGGAAGTACAGAGGGGGCTTTTTTATCCAAGCTGGCATCTTTAAAGTATGGCAGAATAAAACCATTAGCTTTTGTAACTTGAAAATTATTTCAGAGTGTATATATAATATATCCAAGGAAGAGTGGTTATAGCTTAGCACAAATACCAGGAAAAAGTGAAGTAAGAGAAGCACTGATTCAAATAGAGGGAAGCACTACGCCTGGCTGGGGGATCTGTGCTTCAGGATCGTTCATCAGCCCAGATGAAACTGGGCTGTTGAAGGTTACTTTAAATTGGAGCAAGTGGGGGACACGCAAGTGAGACTTAGATATTTGCTTGGCTCCCAGGAAGGGCACTTTTAAAGAATGGGAGGCTCTGACTTGGCTTGAAAGGAGTGAACGTCTGTGAAAGGTCAGGAGAGGCTGGAGTGAGAACTAGTTGGAGAAATCAGTTGTGATAAACCTGCATCACTCAGTGGGGAAAGGTACAAGAGACTGAGGTTGATACAAGGTCATGCTTCCAGGTAGTGTCAGGTTGGAGTGTCCCCTGGTCACTGAGCCTCAGGGAAGACAAATCCTATTACTGGTGGATTTTCTGGTGGGCTTTGTGGCGTTCTAGTTAGGTGTTGCAGTGATTATGAGTTGCAATGTTATAAAGGGTAGTTAGACATATCCTCTCAAAATCTCATTTTAAATGGTGTCCTGTTGCTTTGGGCTAACTCATAGTTAAGCTGCAACAATCTTTATTTTCAGTTGCAGTATCTTTTTTGTTGTCCCCCTCTAGAGCTAATCTTCAAAACTATATAAATTGCTATTCACAAATCTCTTATTTTGCTGCACTTTGTATGTGTTTCTGGCTAATACCAAAGACCCCAGTCAAGGTCTCTTAGAGCTGTGTTGGACAACCACAAGGGAGTATACAATCTCTGTCCCAGTCTGGAATAATGAGTCAAAGACTGAAGGTTCCTGCTCACTTCAAATAAAGTATCATCTGTGCTTGCTCACTAGACCTTCCAGAAAATGCAGGTAAAATCAGGCTGGAAATAAATATGAAAAACTAAGTCCAAACAAAGGAAGGTCTGAACTACCAGAATGTGAAAATAAAAGAGATTTTCAAAGTGAAAGGTGACGCCATCCCAGCTTTTTCATTTCCAGTTTGCCTCTATTGTGAGTTTTAAGTCATGGGGCTCAGCCAAGCTCAAGACAGACATGGCAGGAATTTGCAAGGAGCATCTGTCCAGTAACAGTGTCATTCCCAGCATTGGTGTAGAACGGAGAAACCTGCATGAAAGGGCTGCAAGCCGGTAGTGGTGAGGATGGCACAGGTCCCTTTAAGCACATACAAAATGAAAGCTCTTATGAGATCAGATAACACAAGTTAGCATAATAAAAACATTACTTTACTATATGCTGAAAGTTTGTTCCAAAACAGCACAATGTTTGAGTTAGTTTCTCAGGCTAAATGTTGTGGATGGTAAAGACAACACAAAGATTTAGGTCTTTAACAAAGAACCACAACTCAACTCTGTAGCTTTTACTTCCATTAATACTGGAAGCATTTAAAAAAAAAAAAAACCAGAACAGAGACTTTTTTACACTGTATAGTACCTTTCACTCTCTGAGATCTGCGGGGATTTTACATATTGTATATATACAGCAGTATGCAGCAGCAGAAACACGCAGCTACTGAAACATGAACAAACCTATGGGTCTCTGAGTAGGAAGTATTTCATTGGGACAAATACCTCCCCTTTCACAAACATCTCTTTGAATTTTAATGGCAAGCTTAAAGCTGCTGAAGAACTGAAATTCTCAGCATTTCTGATTATTTTTGTAGCAGACATTAGCACCCAACAGTACATTTGAAAAATGGCTGCATAACAGTCTGCTGCTAGTGGATGGGGTTTCAGTTTTTCAAGTCTCAGCAACATATGCATTAAATTGTTTCATTGCTTGGCTCTTTGCCTCTGTATGAGGTAAATCATCAGCCTGCTAAATCTGTAGATGGGACTGAGCAATCATCACTGCTTAAAACCAATTGTGAAGCAAATACTAATGTTCTCCCCCCTTCTGTGGGTTATTGCTGTACTGCAAAATCCTCACTGCCTGTAAATTGGTATTGTGGTAGTACTTGGGAGCCTCAGTTGTGGACATCATACAAAGTCTGAATAAAACAATTATCCCTGCCCTAAGGATCCTGCACTGTCCTTTTTTACAATTAACCTTCCTGGTTTTTTCCTGGGCAGAAGCCGGGCTAAGCAGTTGCAGTCAACTGGAGTTATTTAATGGAGTTAGATCTGCACAGCATCTTGCCACTGAACCCAAGGAGACCTTTTTCTCACTCCTTCCACTAATACTCTTGTTTTGGATAATACATTGATATGGTCATTAGAAGAAACTGAAAACTCAACCTCACTTATGTGAATAAAAGCAGAGTCTATCTTGCTTAGCTAGATGCGTCTTCGATCATGGCTCTCAGCAGACTGTATCCATGAGAGAGATACTGGAGGCAGACAGCTGGCAAGGCAGCCTCTCACTGTGTGAAACATGCTGGTATATTTGTAGGTGATTATAAAAACAACTTTTCAAGGTTAATGTCCAGGTTTGCTGCTGCTCAGCACATGAACAAGAGTCCAAAGGCTTTTTCTGTTTGAGTACCTTCATTATTAGTTTTTCTTTTTTGTGTTTTTCTCTCCCTTAGAAACATAAGGGATATGGAGTCTGATGTTTCATAGTTTTGCTGAAGGACATTTTGAGTCGTGTGAAAACATAACAAGGTGACAGCGACAGTGAGCTTTGAATGTATTGAACAATCACCTAGAGCTAGTTAGTGGTTTGTAGTTTTAACGGATAATCAAATGCTGGGTTCTTGTAAGAGACTAAGTGTGTACCATATTGCTCACTTTGAGGCTTTTTACATGCCTTACACAGACACACAGACAAAACAATTGTGGAAATGAAAAAGAGTCCGCTTGCTGCAGACAGAGCAACAAAGACAGACTTGTAGCTGGGTTTTGTTTTAAATCTGGTGCACGAATTACCTGGAATTCCCTGACTTGCTGTCTGGCTTGACCCTGCTTTGTTTGAAGCAGTCACGCAAATGTGGTAAGTGGTGTATGGTAATAGATTATACAGAGTGTACTGCCTTGCAGTGGAATAAATATTGTCCAGGACAAACTGTCTGTCCTCATTGCCGTGGGCATGAAGTGTCAGCTCATAGGTATGAACAACTGAATTTGGGGCGCACCAGCGTATCTGTGCAGAGCTGTCTGTAACTTCAGACACCTCTCTGAGCCTCGGTGGATCTGGAACCTCATCTTCCCTCGACATGCCAGGACATAAACATTGGGACGCACTCTGAAGTTCACTGCATGGCTTCTGAAGGTGCCTGCAAGGATTGTAGTCACAGGAGATGTATGCCAGTTGCACTGGAGTTTCTGTCGACTGTTCATCGTAATCGTAGTCATCTACATAGTGTATCAGTGATCTGGTGGATGCAGGCTCTGACTGAGCATTGCTCCTTGTGGAGTTCAGGTGTTGTAGGCTTGTTTGTGGTGTACCTTCCCCAGCATGAGTGGCAGAAGTGTGAATATAATGGTCAGTGGCATCAGGGTTTCCTGTTGCTCTAGTAGAATAATCATTAGTGGGCTGGTTGAATGGGCTTTCCTGGGGAAACGCCGCATTGGTTGTTCTGAGATCTCTCTGCAGCTTATCTGTTTCTGTTTGACTCGTGGAGCCATAATCTGACGACTGACTATAGCGTTCTTTGAGAAAACCCAGGGAGATGGTTACAGATGCGAAGGAAGGGGGATTGCTCGTGGATTCAGACACTGCCTCCTCCTCATGGGAGGAACTGTTGGCCTTTGTGAGCATCGGCTCAGTCGGGTTGGCTGCCATCATGCTTGTTACATTCTTCTGAATTAGGGAGCTGGTGTAAGTGTCTTTGGTTAGCGGAGCAGAGTCTGTTGTTGTTACTACAGTAGTGGCATCATAACTGGTAAGGCTGAAAGCATCGTGTTCGGGAGAGGGTATGTTTGAATCAGGCAGCGTAACGTTTCTCTCAGACTGGCATTTATTGTAGAGCTCTAGCAGTGAAAAAGATGTTGAAGGTCTGCCCCAGTCTTCATGGGTTGTGTTGCAAAAAGTCTCCCAAGCCCTGCAGAGGGGACAAGTTAGAAATAGACAAGATCCACAAGAACATGACAGGCTCCTGTAAGGCTACTTAGATTGGAACTGGCAACCTGCTGTCCCAAAACAGTCTTTATATTAAAGAAGACATGAAACCTAGACCAAAGCTAGGTTGTCTTAACAATGGTCCTGTGCTTTGCAGATGGCTTTCCACAGCACTGGGAACTTAGCTGACTGGCTTTTTGTTTTCTTAAGGTGCAGGAATATCTTTTGCCTGAGAGGAAGCATCCTTTGGTACAAGGACTGTGAACCTTAGCAAGAGTGTTGGGGTTCAAGGCAGCTTGTTGTAAAGGGTCAAACTTTAATGCCACCCTAAAAGGGGAACACATGCAGAGAGATGTAACAGATTCCCCAAGATCCTTAAGCCAGCTGGTTTAGGCAGCTGGAGCTGTGCTGACATGGGATGTGCTTTTAAATGACTAAGCTCGAGTTCTTTACTCACACATCCCATGTTTTTGTAAAGAATGCAACTGCTAAGCCCATCCTGATGAGAAACAATCTAATTTTAACAACCTACTTCCCTGCTCTCTGCCCTAGGATGACAAATCTTCTTCGTGGCCTTTCAAAAGGAAGAGAGATCATACATATGCAAAGTACTTCTTTTAACTACAGCTTATTGTAATTAGTCTGTAAAACTGTAGGAGAGCATGAAAACAATAGGTGATAAATGGTGCTATTTGCAAGGGGTTTTGCTGAATGCCTGTGCTGATGTAGGCTTTGGGAATGCAAGGGCAAGGAGAAATTATTTGCTAAAGTTCTTGCAAAGTCTTCCAGTTCCTGTTCCCAGTGCTGGCCCATCAAGGCCACCAAACCGGCACATTTTTTATCTCCAGCTAACAGAGAAATATGACCCAAAAGAGACAGTATAAGCTATTCTGACCTTAAAGTAGAATCCACAGATAATAACACTTTATACTGTTCTACATGTACCCATCATTTGTCCACATTCAAGTGTAATTCAGCCATGCTTTGTCCCTTAAGGGGACTTTATTTTGCATTTCTACCTCTTGTGGAAGGGAGGAACACACAAGGAATTTGAATAACTTAGGTGGTAGTGAATGTATGGTCCCCAAATAACTTAACACATTTAAGTTGCATCTGAAGAGCATTACTTTAGCTCCTTGAATTCACTTACTTTTGCAGCACAACTTTCTTGGGGTTGGAGAGCAGCCAGGATAGCTGGCAGTCGCATAACAGTGGATTTCCCCACAAGTTGATGATGATGCTATCTGATGAATTGATGGTATTCCAAGCATTAAAGGAAGTCAGGTTACAACTACAAGATGACAAATGTAATAATTAGCAAACTCTGAGCTCTCCTCTCTGCCATCATGCATTCAGCTACACTTTTTATTATACCATTTCTATAGCTTCTTTCTCAGTCTGCTTCTGATGGCTTGACTTTCTCTTCAACAATTGTCCTCTTCACGTTAATTACCTCTTTCATAATACAGACTCTCACCTACTGAAGTCAAATGACTAATAAGGAAGACCTTGCTTGCCTTTACTGTTAAACTGTCCTAGCTGCAGTAATAGTGTGATGATATGACTTCGCTGCAGTCTGAGTGCCCACATGCTCTCTTCTGTCTATGACTCCTTTGGTTTTTATTAGCACTTTGAACTTATATTCCTGCTGGTATTTTACAGTGCTGTGTAAATTCAGTGTGGCAATCTAGTGGGGGATGGAATCTGTTGGGTTTTTTTGCTTAAACAGGTTTATTTTCCTGAAACTGGTTCCTAGTGCACAGCCAGTGCTCTAGTGTTTGTTTTCTGATACGCTTATAATCTGGGCTCATATAACACAAATCTTTTAAGGTGCTCTCCAAATCTCTTCCTTTATTCTGTTATGTGTACAGTTTACCTACTCTTATTTTGATAAATCACTTTCAACCTTTTGTTTCCCTTAATATTTCAACAGATGTATGACATACCAAGTAAATCACACTGAGGTGCAACCTCTAGAATAAGGACTAAACCATTGCTTTTACTAATGCTAAACAAGGAACTACATTAATCTCTCACACTAAAAGTGGCAGGGACAGGATTTTTGACTGTTTCCAAGGTGCAGATTTTAGGAAACTCTCAGCATTCAACCTGTGTAGAGCAAGGAATCGCCAGTGACCTGCTTCTCCTCTGGTGAGACATTGCAGTTGTAGATGTTGGAAGCGTGGTCTATATCACAAGTGTGCTTCAGTGGATCTATGCTAATCTTAACAGCACTAGATGAATTCATCCATTGGACTGGAGATAAGGCAGAAAAGTGGAAGCACGATGGATGCAATCTCAAGCAATCAGTAACTGTGCTATCAGTCTCGTGCCACCTCTTTTGGCTGTATCAGCTCTTCTGCTCTATCAGATCTACATCACAGACTTGACATGGCATATCTGATTATAAGACAGTTTCTCCATGGTATGCAAGCCCATTCCTCCTTCCTAAATATTTAATAACAAGCAAACTCTGCATAAAAATCAGCTCCCAGGCACCACGGTGCTGTGAGGCAAAGGCAATGTTATGTGAGGAAGAACAAAAAAGAAAATAACTCACTTCTCAAACGAGAGATGGCTCAGATAAGGAGCACTGTCAAACATCTCTGTCCTCACAAAACCCAGTGAGCGGGAGTCTTGACAGTTCAGCTCATGGAGACCAGGCATGGACTTGAAGAAGTCAGTATCAAGGCTTCTTAATCGTGACATCTTTGTCAGGTGGAGTGATCTGAGGTTGGGCAAGTCTCTGGCCCACTCTAGTTGAACTGAAGCAGAAAAAAGGTTTATACCTGTTGCCTAAATAGAGCATTCTTATGGATTTCTGCCTAGAAAAAAGTTTTGAATTTATAGAGATATAAAATATCTCTGTGGTCTTCTGCAGCTATTCTCTTTGGAAAAGGAATAGAACAAAAATAAATACAGCAGTATATAAACCCCCATGCAGTCACAGTTTTGTAATATTACCTGCAGGTCATCCTGTCATAGGGCAGAGGAAAAGAAGGGAATATAGAAGAGCAATAAAGCTGATAAGAGAGATGGAATAGCTTTCCTATTAAGTGAGATTAAATGAACAAGGATTTCTCTGCTTGGACAAGTGGTGGTTGAGAGTTGATCAAAGAGTTCTACAAAGTCCTGACTGGTGTGAGAAAGGCAAATAACTTCTTATTTCTCCTAGCACAGGAAAAAGAGCTGGGGGGCATGAAACTGAAAGAATAGGTCTTACACAAAAGTGCCTTTCCATCCCACAACTGAATTGTGTAACTCGCTACCACAAAACAGATAAGGCAAATTCATGGAGGAAATTTGATGGTGTGTCTGTTAAATGTGAGCTGAGGTAAAACCTCTAGCTCGAGGAGTCCCTAAGGTCCTAGCTCTGCCTCAGGCTGAGAGCAGCTGGGCAAGGTATCTAACATCTGTCTGCCTCGGCACCTCAATTATAAACTGAGGCTGGCAGGGAGGGCAGACAAAAGAAAAAAATTATGCTGTAAATTGCTCAGGGCAGGGATTGTCTCTCTGTGTGGAAGTATATGGCTGGCTGGGGTTGACATAAAAAGCCTCTCTCTGTGGTACTTCAGTACAGTGGTATAAAGCAGAGTGTAACTGTGGCAATAGACACATATGTTTGGAGAGAGAAATGAATTCCCTCCTGCATGTCCCAAAGCTAATCTCAGGGCTGATGGTGGAATTAGGATAGAGGTGGGGGACAACAGTAGGACAAATAGTCCTGTTTGGCAGTGTCCATTCTCTGCCCTTCCTTTTGGAGGCTGGTCTGTATGAGGATTTCCCCCCAGCAGTTGCATCACAGCTGGAGAGTGCATTGCACGCTTGGGCCAGCTGTTTGTTTGCAGCTTTCAGTGTAGGGTGTTCCCTCTCCACCCTGGGCTTAGCCAGGATGGGAGCCATCATCCCACCAAGGCTTCTGCTCCCCCAGGCCTGACCAAGCCCCATGTTTACAGTGGGAAATGCAGAAACTTACTTTTCTCAAGAAAGGTCCCGCTCAGATCAAGCACACTGATGGTGTTTCCAGGCCTGTTTGTGGCCTCACTGGGAGATGTGCTGATGGCAAAAGCAGACTCCCTAATTCCTCTGCTGTCATCCTGCCCGAGCAGCGTTGCAGAGAGGTTCAGGAACTGTAGTTGAGTGTAACAGGAAAAAGCCAGTGGCTGGATTTCAGTCAATGGATTTCCAGCCAGGGACAACCACCTCAAGTTAGGCAAGGCAGAGCTGTGGCATGATGGCACAGAGGACAGCTTATTAAAGCTTAAGTCCAGGGAAAGCAGACTGCTGAGAGCTTCAGATCCCCATCGAACTGCCTGGAGATGGTTCTGCCTCAGTGAGAGGGCACGCAGCCGTGGGAGATTTGCTATCTCCATGCCGTTCACCTCTTCTAAGAGGTTGTTGCTGAGATCCAAGGTCTCCAGGGTCTCCGGAAGGCAGACAGGGAAAGCTGTCAGGCTGCTGTTGGTCAGCTGCAGAGTGATCCAGGTCCTGTTCTTCTGATCCTCACAGGACATGCTGGTGAGATTAACATTTTCCCAAGAGTCTTCCTGAGCCAGCTGGAAAAAGGTGGTGACTTCCCTGGATGCTGCAGGCTCTGCTCTGCTCACAGGGCCGGACGCCATGTTCCCCACCAGCAGAGAGAGGATGAGCAAGCGTGGAAACATCCTTTTCCGAAGTGGTTTGCAATTAACTTGCAAGATCTGTTTGGTTTTTGTTTCAGGGAGGGGAAAACAAAACATCAGTTAAGAGCTAAATTAAATCCCTCCAGGCAGCTACAAGCTATTTAAAAGTGAAACATTTGTAAGCCCTTTCCTATTACATCCTGACATCGGAAGTGATAATTAATGTCTCTTCTGTAATTAAGCCTAAGTAAACATGAACCCTTGGGGACAGAAGTATCATGCAATCCTAGTCTGAGTGTACCTACAGTTTTTCATGCAGAAAGCAACCAAGTTGTATCATGTGTCTGGTTCCCCGCACCAGTACCCTCAGCACCAGTCTGGCACCCAGAACAGAAGCAGCATAGAAGGTGGGCTCCCCAGCAGCATAGGGTACAAGTGAGAGCCAGTGCTACTCCAGTATAAAAATACCAGTTGGTACTACATTGGACAAGCTGCAGGAGAGGGATATTGCTGTGTTATGGGACTTGGCTTTTATACGTGATTGTGTATTGCTCTCTGCAGGGCTGTCCTGCTGTGTAGCGTCCAGTTTGGGCGGCCCACTGGGGAGCGTTATCTAATGGGATGATACTCAAGCAACAGGGCTAGGATTAGGTGTGACCGTGGCAAGGGGTATTTTTCTGTGAGGTTGTAAGTACAAAGCAAATGTATGGATCCAAAGGCAGGGGAGTGTTGTCAAACATTAAAGGACATAGGAGCCCAAACTGGGCTGAGCTGCAATGGGGTGGGCAGGTAAAAGTGCCTTTCCTATGTTAGGAAGGGCTTTCCTTCCCTTGGCAGAAGTTGAAGCAGCAAAAGCCCAGGGCTCACGTGAGCTCTTGCCAGGACAGTTCTGCCCCATTCTAAGTGACAGCCACGGTGGGGACCCTAAAGGCACTTTGAGACTTGCCCTCCTCCTCTGCTCCTGATGTGCTGGCAGTGCCCCAGAGCCTGTCTGCCAGGTGGTGGCATGGCTGGGGCTCTGCTTCAGGTGAGAGCTGCAGACATGCTACACACTCCAACTCCAACTCCTGGGGAAAGGATGTACTGAAAATGGAGCTCCTGAACCACATTTCCGTGAAAAGTGGTCAGAAGCTGGGAGTATGCTCCTGGACCAGGGCCCCAAAGGCCTGGGTACCAAGAATCATGTTATTCAATGTTTCAGTTCCCTCTGTGCTCCCTGTTTGTCCCACCCCAGCTTTGTCATTAAAAAAAAAAAAAAGAAAGAAAGAAGAAAAGTCCTAAGTGACTTGTCCGAGGCTGCGCAGGTAATCTTTATCAGAGAAGGGAATTAACCACAGCCCCAAAATAGTACTTTTATTACTGAGCTGTCTTTTGTACTGGCAGGCATCATAACGATCATTCCCCATCCAAAAATAATTACAGCGTAGGGGGGTGACCGAATGTAGCCCTATGTAGTATGAAGTATCCCAGACTTATTCCAAACCTTAATAGCTACTTGCTGTCCCTGACTGGTGCCAGGTCTTGTGCAGACTGTCACTTGTTGCTGCCGTCTCAGGTTTGAAGTAGGGACCAGCAAAATAGTATAATTTGGTTGCCTGTGTCCTTTTTGTCATCAGGAACCAGGCAAGGGCTGAGCAGCCTGAGGGCTTCTTGGTCACTGGAGCTGCTGGATTCCCAGCACATGGCAGGGAAAGGATGGGAGGAATGGGACTGCTGGATCCTGATCTTAGATTTAATCTTAGTCCTTGGCTCTAAACCGCATCCGCTTGCACGTACCTGTCCAGAAGTTCTGGTGCCTCGTGCCTCCGCTGTGTGTGGCTCCGATTGCCTGGCCTTGATTTTATACACTTTGGTGACTCAGCCGAGAGCGTGAAATGCCTGTTTTCTGTTCCCAGCTTTCCCTGCTCGTGGCTCTGCCCACAAACGCAGACGAGGTTTGTTCCTGGCTGGCTCCCCCGCATCCAGCTTTCCCCTGCCTGGAGAGGGGGTGGCTCCAGGCAGCTTTCCCGCTCCCTTGGCCCTAGCAGGAGGTGGGTGGGAGGGCTCTTATTTCCCAACACTCAGGCAGGGCTGCTGGTCTGTCTGTGTAAGGAGAGGCGGGTAAAGGGAAAAGATCAGTGTCTGTAGTCCCAACTCTCACGTCTTCCACTGACAGGGGGAAGGGAGAGGAATCAATTGTGTTTCTTTGCTGACAGGTCATGATGATGTAAAGCTAAGGCTCTGTCTGCTGACACAGGCTTTGGTCGCTCTCTAGGCGCCAGTAAAAGGCTTCAAGTGTTTGTATTTCTCCCTAGGACTCTTGCACTTGGGAATAAGTCCTGGAAATGTTCACACAGGACAAATGACTTTTCTAAGGAGGCCCTTCGGAAATGTCAAAAGTGAAGCTCTCACCTGCCACTCCTGCAGAGAGGAATTCTCTCAGCCAATGGAGAGGGCCTGCAGCATCTCAAGCTGCATGTGACGGATGTGGGAGGCCTCTCCTGGTCCTGCTGTGAGTGGGTTGTGTTCTCTGTGCTGCATCTGCCATACCGCATGGCTTGGCAGAATTCCCATTCAGCTCCTTCTCTCATCCTTTGCTGGATAAGTAAGACTGACAATGTAAAACATCTCCCACCAAGGGACCTGCCCTGATCTGGGTTTCTCAGCATTCCCACCATTCAAATAATAGTTGGGCTGGTCAAGGGCTGAGAATAAAGCCAGGAGCTGGAAAAAGATGAATTGATAGAGATCAGTAAAAGCAAAAGAGTGGTTGTTCAGTTACTATTGTGAGACAATTAATGATTAAAATTTTCAGGGAGAACAGTAGTCAGTGCTTTTCATTTGTCAGGACAACAAAACAGTTCCATGACACAGACCGCACAGACCTGTATGCTCTGGTGCTAAAGAGCAGATAAAGCTTTCTCAAAAACCTTGAGTCTGCATGTACACAGACCTTATCTATTACCCATGTCATTCATTATCTGCATGGGAGAGAGCCTTGAAAAACACCAGAACATCCACAGAACAAGATATCGTCTTTAGCAGGACTCTCTGGAGCCATTGCGGTTCCCTTGGAGGCTGGGAGAGATGTACAGGTTGTTCCCGGGTGGAATGGCTCTAAAGCAAGACAAATAGTTTCCTAAATGAGGGGCTAATCCCACAGATTAACCCTGGTGGAGCAGCTCGCAGGCCTGGGTTTAGGGCAGTGTGCAGGCCAGGCACGTGCACACTAACAGGTACCTTCAGAGATCTGCACTCTCTTAGGTTCAAAGGGCAAACTGGAGCAGGTTAAAAAAATCTGAAGAATTTGGCATAATAGGAAGTAAGTCCAGCCCTTGCCAGGCCAGTGGAAATCCTACCTTCCCTTTGGCTTTGCAGGCTGCAAAGCTCCACTTTGAGAAACCAGGGAGCAGGGAGGTGGCCTCACTTTGCCTTGGGCAATTAAGTACCCGTGTTGTGTTTGCTGCCGTTAACTCAATATGGACAGTGAATTTTCATTGGTTATTTTATTGTTTTTAATCTCTTATAAAATTATTCCACGAAACCTGGTGAGCCAAATGCTGCCTTGCTTTTAACGTGTTCAACCTTACTGACAATTTTGGAGGCTGAGACAAACAGCCTTGTAAGACAGGAAAAGTGGCCCAGCAAGTGGGCCACTCATTTCAGTGAAGGTGGAAGGGAGGTGGAGTCTTTGCCTAGAGGCCATGACTTCTGAGTGATACGAACCTCTTGAAAGAAGCAGAGCACCCTTGGAAAATGAGCTTTTCTTTTTATTTTCCACCTTTGTCTCTGCTTTTTTGAATGCCTAGTTTTTAAGGCAGGCTTTGTATTTTCCCAGCTCTTTGCCTAGCTGCAAACTCTAATCATCTGGAACATCACTGCTATGGTACTGCATCTCAAACAGCTTCCCAGATACTGGTGAAAGTTTCCCAGGGCAGACGGCAGCACGCTCTCACCAGTTTCTTTGAAATCATCTGGTAGCAGCAGGCAGAGATTTCCCCTTTGTGAGTCACTTTGGCCTGCTCTCATGTAGCTGTGTTTCTTCAGGTTATTATTCTCCTTTTTTTCTGCTTTTCTAAGAGTTTCAGTGGCAACCTGGGGGAACGTTTAGTAAAGGCAGGCATTTTTGTCAGCCTTTTCACATGGATGATGCACAAAGAGCTGAACTGGACACCCCCTCCCCCGAGGCTGATTCAGTGCTGCACAAAAGCCCTCAGCCTGCAGGAATGCTAGGGATGAGCCCTGCATACCTTAGTGACACCAAGATAAGCAGAAGCATGGGGAGAGCAGGAGAAGGTGAGGATGGTACCAGGCTATAAAGTTTAAGAGATGAATGTTTCTCGCTGGCCGTGATCCAAGTGATGGTTAAGAATGAAAATATCCTGAAAAAATCTGGAGAATGGCTTTTAAAGCCAACAAAAGAAAATAAGTATTTTGCAGGTCAGTCCACAGAGCAAGCACAAGCAAGACATTTTCCTACAGAGAACAGGGAGAGAATGCAAGAACAGGATTATTTAGCCTGAAGTTTCAGAAAACTATGGGGTGTGTGTGTTTTGTGCTGCAGTAATGCATGCTGAAGGCAGAAGTCAAATCCTCTACGGAATTTGTTGTGAATAATAACAGACATCAGCCATCTGACATGGGTAGTGTTTTACTCTGACCTGACTTTGGTTTAATAAAGCACGATGGACAGAATAGGGTTGCAGCTGAGCCGAGGTATTAGTTTCCTAAAGGTTTTGTTATCATCTGAACAACATTCCTGTCCAGGATTTTGTCTCTGCATTGCAAAATTTCAGGGCAGACACCCTTGTCCTGCTTTCACTCTCCCTAAAACATCTCACACATCTGACACTGTGCAATTAGTAACAGTGGTTGCTACAGACCACCAAGCCTATATGGTCTTTAACCCTATGCATAAACCAGGTGGTACAAACAAGTGAAAGCCAAGTCTAATCAGGTTATCCCATGAGTAAGGGAGGGTGTGGTACCCCATGCGCATTAAGGGGAACATCTGGAGTCTGGTTGGGACATGCTGGGTGACGCAGGGTGGGATGAAAGATGACTCGATGCTGTGGCTGGCCCTTAGCTGGGCTGGTGCAGGTGCCAGGCAGAGCAGGCTGGTGCAGGCCTCCTCTCAGGAGCTGCCGACCCTATCCAGACTGGAATTGTGGAGGTGCAGGGTGCCTTGGGTCATGCTTTCCCATTCTGACCTCTCCAGGGACTGCCTGTAGGAAGTGGAGCTACAGTCACATGCAGCACTGAAAGCAGCTGGATAAAACCAGATTTTTTTCCTAAGTGTTCCCTACCTATCATGGAAAAGCCTTGCTAGGCGAGTAGAGCAAGGAGAAAAGACACCTAATGATCTAAAGAAATGTGGAGAGAGGACAGCAGCAAGAGAGTATTCCGTTAAAGCTAAAATGACAAAGCGTGGGGCTTACAGCCAGCCAGG
Organism: Elanus axillaris; assembly: GCA_026212715.1. Classification (NCBI taxonomy): domain Eukaryota; kingdom Metazoa; phylum Chordata; class Aves; order Accipitriformes; family Accipitridae; genus Elanus; species Elanus axillaris. Next base: position 13,170,777 of record JANZLQ010000086.1, read on the forward strand.
ATGAGCTGGCAGAGCTCTTCCTTGCAGAGCAGCATGAAGTCTTTACTTGAAAGACAGTGACACATGGAGTGAGACTGAGGGCGGGGCAGGAAAGAAAATGGAAATATTTGATAGTTTCTCTGAAATCCCAGTCCAGACAACTTGGACTGCAAGCAGGCATGTTTGTTTAGCAGTAAAATGAGCCACACACTCTGCTAATGAGAACTACATTCAAAGTTCCCATATCTCTGCATTCCTGTGTTCAGATCATTTAGACAACAGGTGGCAACTACAGGGCTTCCTTGCAACAGTTGCATGGCAAGCATGGGGCTGGGCTTCCTGATGAACAGTTTATGGGAGTCTGTCATTGACAAATGAGGGGCTCTAATGTAGGCATGGTCACAATACTGACTGCAAAGCCTAGGTAGAGGCTGAGTCTGGAATAAGGCTGTGTGTGGAAGAAGTGCTGGTGCTAAGATATGCATTCAGCTCTCCCACAGCACCCTTGGGCAGGTTTTAAATATTGCAAGTGTTTGGACTTGGATTATCTGTTATAGGCATTTCTCAGATTGAAGAAAAACCCGATGGTCCCTCAGCTCCTGTGTAAAAAGTGCTGAGGAGAGGGTAATACAGAGGACTAGGAAGCAGGCTGTATTGGCTCTTTCTTTTGCAAAATGTAAAGCTATAGTTCGTTTAAACTGGCACAAATTGGGAGTGATTCCACTGCAGCCTACTGACAGGCACTGGAGAAAAGCAGAGGACACGACAGAAGAATCAGTCTTATCGAGTCCCAGTGACATTTATGAATTAGGCAGTGATTTCTGCAACATCTCTTGGTGATATGAAAACACCTGTCCATTGTATTTCTTCAGATATGTGAAACCAGTTTTGGTTTGTCCAGCAGTTTCATGAATCCTCCTATCTTCATTATCTCCTTGCTTTACTGATCACTACACATTGCAGGGTAGAACCAAATTTCTTTCAGCTTGGTGGATATCTGTGGCTCCCTCCAGCAGGCAGAGCCGGCCTGTTCCTCAGGCACAGTATTACCAAGTGATCTGCTTGTATTCTGCATTACATACACGAGTAAGGTAATTTCTACAGGCATTTCAGCTCCTCACTCATGAACAAGTTTAGTTTAGTTTTGTTAGAGGTCACAGTGAAACAGAGTAACAGACAGAAAATAGAAAGGCCTACATTCAGAGGCCTTTTTAACAAGCAAATAAATTTAAATAGTACCTAAAGCATTTTTTTCAACCTGGTAATTAACAAAGTTCCTCAAAGATGAATGTTTTGAATCCAGTTTTGCCAAGATTAATGCTTTGTTTTAGGTATCTGGTAGCTTCTCTGGCTTTAAGGGAACTACTTAAGTGGATGAAGGTAGACACAGGTGCTACATTTTTGAACAGTTGTGTAATCTCTACTTGGGTTGTGATAGCTCAGTCTGCAGGACTCTGAAACACCAATGGAATGCTTTCTGTTCCCAGTGCAAGTGTTAGACATGTAGCTTTAAAATACGTATTTATTCAGCTTTAGTTCTGTTAAATGCTGGCCTAACAATGGCCAGTTCAACAGTGGGAGTTGCACAGCTGTAACAGATAAAAAATTTGCTGTACAGTTCAAGTTATTTGTTCTGGATGCTTAAACAGATTGTTGCAATTAAAAATACTAGATTCAAAAATGCCCAGTGGCTAGACACTGTTTATTAAAAAACTTCTGGCTGTACAAAAGGAAAATAAAGACCATTTAATTTTCCTAGTGTTGATGATGGAGTTGCCATACTGCATCCAGTGACCTTGGCTTCAGTATTTGACAAAAACTGTAAATAGTCCAGTCATATTACAAGATGGATTGACACGTACAAGATTTGTTAGTCAGCAATTATCAGAGAGATTTTTGTTTAATCTCTGGTCTTAGCTGTGGGGAGAAGCAGGCAGAGGGAAGAGAGTTTACTTCACCTCATTCCTGACCTCCAGTTAATTTATGGAACAGATCTTCATCCAGTGTTTCATTCTGGTCCTTGGAGCGGGTTGACAAGAAGATGTAGCCTCCAATATACTCATGGATGATTTTGCAGTCTGCGCTCAGACACGTGAAAGCAATAGATACATTCTGATCAAACTCGATTGCAACCTAAAGAAAACACATACGACAAAATCAGGAACAGAGATAGGCTGCATCTGGGGAAAAAGAGCAAGCGGGAGAGCACAACTGGACCACAAATACCGTGATAAAACAGTACCTGTCTCTGCTGACCAAGAGCTGTAAAGATTTCTGGGTCTGCAGAATGTTGCCTGTTCGGCTGCCCGTTTCTTAATTTTCTACTATGGCGGGGCCCTCTTGTGGTCAAAACCTTGTTGCTTGTTTAGACAGGCAACAAAAACATGCTTTTAACTAGTTTTTCTAATGGTGTATAAAGTGAACACTGAGAAGAGCAGGAGTGTCACTCCCGACTCTCTGTACACTAAACCAATAATGTTTAATACTCTTCAATGTTATGTGCTAACCTTAAATCTGCTTTTGGGTGCCAGGTTTTGATTTCCAGCTACTGTCAGTTCTGAAACCCAGCAAACTGGGGTTAATTGCTAACTGCAGATTCTGCCTTTTTTGGGAGGGATTTAAAGCGAACCCAAAAGTTTTCCACAGGCTCTGGCACAGGGACTACCGCAGGAGAGTATTAGGGAATATCTGATCTCTCCTGGCTCCTGCAGGTGGATGTGGAAAACTGTATAAGCAGGAGCAGTTTCCAGGCTGCTTGAATTTATATCAGGTCACACTAGTTCCACCCTAGAAATCTACAATTTACAGAGCTGGCTTCAAGCTTTCAAACCCAAACTCTCCAGTGGACTGCTGGGCAACAGCTGGCCCCACCAAGCAGCCTTCATCAGGGTCAGGAGCACCCTGGTATAAATCACAAAACGGAGCTTCTTTCTCAGGACCGCATACTGACACAGAGGAGCTTGCACCCTGGCCTTGCAATCTCAGTTTGGGATTTGAAAGACGAACTGGGTTCCTGTATCCTCAGTCTGTAATAGACACTGAATCACCACAATTTGGAGGATGGTGCTATAAGCTATACTATACAGAGAGTTAAAACGAAATTTTTACTGTGACAGAGTAATGGGTTGGAATTTACCTTTGAGTATTTCACCCCATCAAAATCAAGGGCAACTTATAAAGAATAAGTTTGGTAGGAACCTTTTAAACTGGAGATATTTTCCTTTCTGAATTTTGACTACAGACTCCATTAAGAAAAATTTTAGGCAGCTTATTTAATAACATGTCACAACACATTCAAAATCTTTTCGCTCTGAGGCTTGAAAAGATTTTCTGAAAGCATCCTCCAGTGTCTGAAATGTAATGACTGAATGCAGAGAGCCATTCCAGTTTTACCTGGCGTATTTCCCAGTTCACATTCCACTGCTTCATGTTGGAGAACCTCCATGTTGTGATAGGATCTCCTGTGGCTATATCTATTCGTATCAGCCTGTTATAGGACACCCCAAGCACATCATCCTTTTTGCTTCCTTTAAACCTGAAAAAAACCCAAAACCTTTGAGCAGATCTGGTTTGCAATAATTTCTGTCTAGAGAAATGTTTCACCTGCCCTCCTGTGAAAGTGCAAAAATATGGGAGAAGTCACAACAGCCTGGGATTGAGGAGAGCTTGGACCCTTCTTTAGAATAGTATTTGTTATAAAGCAAAAATGTAGGCTGGTGAACCATGGTATAAGACGTAAAAGAATCAGGCAGGTAGATCTGGATGAAATCTTTCCAATTCATTGTTTTCTGCTAAAAATTACTATTCTGCCAAAATGCATGAATTTGATTATATTTTTACTGGAAAAGTGTCAACAATAATTTTCCTTGCTTCATTTCACTGATGTTGAAAACATGTTCTTCTAGTTATATTCACCTAAATTATATAAGAATATCAAAATATATTTAATATTTTATATTATGTATCACTATTAACGTACTGAAACAACTGTTAGCGATATATGCATGTTTCTGAATATAAATCACATTACAAAAGTATTGAGCCATTTTAACATTTCAACTTTCTTCTGATTAGAGGTGAAAAATAAATATAAAAGCATCAGAACTTTCGGGGGACAGAAATTTCTGAGTTGGAAATAGCTAGGAAAAGGTTTTACTCTGGTAAAGAAACCATCTTCCTCTACCTTCATGCTGAAAGCTGGAAGAAATCTCATCTGTCTGCTGTTAATACTTTCAATATTTTTGATCCTGTTGCTGAACCTTCTCTTCTTAGATGAAGCTGGCCCTTTGGGAAAGAATGTGACCTGGACCAAATTTGTGCCTTATTAATGCCCCGACTGAGATACTGCTCATCAGTTTGTAGAAATTCACCACAAGGTGTTTTGTTTATGCTACAAAATGCAGTTTAGGTGTCGGCTTTGTTTGTTTAACAGAATTAGTGCTGACAGATAGGGCAAAACATCTATATGGTAAATTAAATAGTGACAGGGAACATTCCTGGGCACTGAACTTGTATTCTGTTCAATTGCTAGAAGAGTCCCAGGCAGAATTCTGGCAGCAACCAAGCAGTGCTCGCTCAAATGACTCCCAGGTACAGCTCAGGAGCTGGAACATCCAAGGACCAACATAATCTGGTAGTTCATGTGAGGCTACTGGGTTTTGGGAAGTCAGAGTTTAATAGTACAGATGTGGGCTGTTCTATGCCAGCTGGACTCTGTGCCTGAGAATGGTTCCCAGCTGGTTGAATTTATACCACAGATGATTCCTAACACCTGGAAGAGGTGTTAAGCACAAATTAAGGAAGGTGCCTCTAAGTATGGTTGTGTCAGTACTTTTCATTTTTTTGGTGTTTTGTCAAGAAGAAAGAATGCATGTCAGAACCCTGCCATATTCAAGGTAAGTGTCCAGGGAAACTGCTGTGAACACAACAGGACCTTTCTTCTGCTGGCTGCTCTTCCAGATTCACCTAAAAAAGGGATCATGTTTGCTGTTTCTTAATAAAATGCCAAAGAAATTATGCTCATCAAAAAGCTTTTTATCATAAACTCTGGTCCACTTTATCATAAAATCTGATCCAAAATCCAAAAAATCTGATCATAAAATCTGATCAATCCAGTGAACAAGAGTTGGAATGAACACATATAGTGCAAACCTGAGAATACAAGACATGGATTTTTTACATTTTAGTGAGTTTATGTCAATAAGGGTTTAATCCTAGTGATACGTTAATTCAGGCAAAACCTGACAGGTCTGTATGAAGGCAGACATAATGGAGAGTCTCACTCCAGAAGTGGAGCTACTGAGTGCTACTGCTGTAGAAAAAAACCCAGCAGTATGGAATTTACTTGAATTAAAAAAGGTCTGTGGGGGAAAAAATAGAGAATGTTTCCAGAACAGGGGGTCAAAGAACTTCCTGCAAATCACTAAGCGTGAACATGTTATGGCAGCTTGACATTACTGTAACCATGTGATTACCTTACAATGTAGTAGGATAAGCCAAACTCGGGGAGGGACTGCCATGCTTGAATAAAACGCAGCTTGGCCTCCACTAGGGTCATCTGGGATACGTTTTGGTGGGCTTCCAGAATACGAGCAGCCAACTGAGAAACAAAAGAAGAGAAAAATGTTTCAGTTGACTGGAGAACAAAAATACCCTTGGTTTCACTAAATCAAACATTAGCTCTGATGCCACGTTCAGACACTTAGTTGTCACTGTTGATGCAGATGTACTGCAGAGAGCACTTGGGGACAGATCCTGAGCTACAAGGGCAGAACAGTGCTGCAAGGTCTCAGGTCCAGGTTTGTGCTGCACTGGGTTGAGCTCCAGTATACTGCTCTGGAGACTGTGTCCTGAGGATGGGTGGGCTGAACTCTTTTGCAGCAAAAGCAATGGACAAGGAATTAGGTGGAGAGGAAGGAGAGGCACCCAGGCCAAGAGGACAGGGAGACACTGTTGTTTAAGATGCAGACAGTAACTTCCTGTCCTTAAAAATCTTCCTTTCTTACTCGGAAGAGACTTACAGGGACAGCGTTATCAGGAGGAGAACATGATGAGTGACTTAGGTCATGGTGTGGATGTAGGAGGAGTACTTGAAAGAAGTGCTGAGAGACCTGCCACTGTGTTCAGTGTAAAGAAAAGGCCTCTTGCAAAGGGACAAATGAGTATTGCAAGATGATTCTACTGTATGGTTTCCAAATGCTGCTTCGATCCAGCCTCACCCCTAAGCAATCATTGGAACCACCCATACCCAACCATCAAGCTCTGGATACCTGCTTAGACTTGTATTTTTTGGTATAACGTAGCGAGACGAAGCATTCTGGTTTCATATCTATGCTTTCTGGATCAGAGACTGCTTGGGGAGACATGGTCCAGTTCTTCATCTTTAGAAATGAAAGGATCTTGTGGACCTCAGGATGATAAGAGCTATCGGCCATTGTTTTGCCTTTTGAGGCTAAAACGCAAGCAGCCATCCACCGAGCATATTGATTCTCCTGCAACAAAGACAAATGTTTGATGTTTTTGGACAATTTATGAAGATTACTGCTCATGCACCTTTCACTGTGTGATAAAACCACTCTGGAGTTATTCTGCTTAATTTGCGTGGATGTTTAATTACTATAGTACTATTGTTCTTCCCTGATTGGGCTAGTTCCACCTACAGGACTGCCTTTGCAGAATAGTTAGGTTTTAAATTTTCAAAGAAATCCAGTACTGTGGACTAGAGTCTCTTGGAAGTTTTATTGCATGACTATTTGCCACCTAAAGAACATTTTTACGCAATTTGGATTGATACTTTTCAATACAAATGAAATAAACTGAAATTGAAAACTAACGTAAGATCCTTATCACACTACCCTCATCTGAATGGGGAGAGTTCTAATTAAAAAAAAAGAAGAGAACAAAGCCCAAACCTCAGTCCTCTGAAACCACTAGAACAAAATACTGTAACCTCTTTTTACCTTTTTGATTGATTGTTCTTTTCTTTCCAGCAGCTTTACTTGGAAACTGATGATAAACACAGAATTATTGTCCTTTTATCCCCTCAACCATTAAGTATTTGTTAGAACGTCACATCATTCTTAAATTTTCCAAAACATGTAGTTAATAAAGTCTCTGTAGCGTCCTTATTTTTCTATACAAATTCTAGAACAGGGCAATGGGTCTTTTAGACAGTCTGCCAATCAGTCTGGAATACAAACTTTCCCTTGTCTGACTACTCACGTTATCGCATCTTAAATATACTTCATTCATGCCATCAGCAACAGGTATTAGTAATTTGATTCCAAACTTCTTCGCTGCAACATTTACATCTGGTACAACTTCACATCCTAGATCACAGACAATCAGAAATAAATGAAATTATTTAATTACTACATCACTAACTTTAAGTACTGATTAATACTAAAGAACAGAACTTAATGGTTGCTTTTCTTTGAGATCAAGGGCCATGACTTTCAAAGCTGAGGCCTAATGAAAGGTTTCTGTTCTGGTTCACTGCTTGATGGCTTGCCAGGGTGATGAATGCTCTGAGCTGAAAGAGCATATTAGTCAATGTGGAAGAGAAAGGATGCAAGTGCTCTCAAAACCTCAGCCTGATCTTAGGAAGCTCAACAGTTAAAATGCAGAGGAACTGGTAAGACAGGTACTTTTGGAAATTCTACCCTAAGTGACTTGAAAGCCTGGACTCTCTTTTCAGAAGAAACTTAGTACTTCCAATGGGACGTAGGTGACATCTACAACAGAGCTGGTCAGTTCAGGGATTCCAGAGAATCCTGGGACCTGGTATTTCATGTTGATGGTGGTGTTACAGGCCTTCTGGATTCAGCTGGAGTTGAGGATGCCTACAGTTCCCCTTTGTGTCAAGGGACACGAAGGCTGTGGGCTACTTGGTGAGGTTCCAGCCACCCTGGCTAGTTTTACCATGCATTTATCTGACCTACTGAGCATATGCAGATAGGTATGCAGAGCCATTTGTTCACAGGAGTCAATCTTCTTTCTATTTCAAAAGTTTCTTCTAGGATGAATCCTGGGCATCATTGGTTCCCTGTCGCTGAACAAATGATGTCCCTGCAGGAGTAGACGTAGATGGAGGCTATATATGGTGCTGGTGTTTGCCCTATGTACACCTGGGGTTTCTACTCCAGAAGTACCTAAAGCTGGTTGTAGCTATGAAAGTCCCCACACATGAAATGAGCAAGGCCCAGAGAAGGTCTTGGAGCTGTCCCTGAACAGCAGTATATACATGCAACCTATGGCATTCTTGTCCACTGCATCATCCATAATCCTTTACTACCAGTGTGCGTTTGCCAAGGACAGAGGTGACTACTACTATTTAACACAGAGTAAAAATATTTGGAAATAAAAGTGTCACACAGATCACATTCTCTATCTGACTCATCTTTAAGTAAATTCAGCAGTACATGGCATTTTAAAGCCAGGTCCAGATAATCTTGGTTTGGGATAAGCTATTGAATCCTTTTTGTTTAGGCTTCTTCTGCAGATGTGGTCTGCCTGCTTAGGAGTCTTAATAACTGAAAAAGTTCCAAGTGATTGCCTTCCTGAGTCTTGCAGGGATTCCTTGATTTATTCAGTTCATGAAGGCAATAGAAAAAGGAAAGAAAGGAAAAGAAAATTCCTACCTTTTAGGTTTAGTTTCTCAATAGGTTCTCCTTGTGCAGATTCCTTGTTTTTAAAATAAGATACTGAAGTGTCTTTAAAGACAAACCAATATGGCTTGATAGCTTTGAGTGACAGCTTCCTGGGCCTAAAAGGAAAAAAAATCACATTTGTTTATATGGAAATGTACAAATTGCTAAGTCACTCACAAATATTATTGTGGATCTCATATTGCTTTGAGGTCATATACATGGCTTCAGTTGGGTTACTCATACTTGTGTCAATGAGGGGGGCGGCAAACACTTGGAACCAACACCGCACCCAAGTTTAGAGAGGTTCTGTGGCACTCCAAGAACAGGTAATAGTTTAAGCCATCTTCTTCTACTAGGGCAGTGTTACTCCAGCTCCTCACACATGTATATAGATGGATAAAATCCTCATTTTAATTATCTTACTTAGTATCAATACTTTGCTAATGCAAGCTGATTTCTTTCACAGAGTAAATTTAAAAATACCTGCTTTGGAATTGAGAATTCACTGATAGATACCAGTAGTCAGACATAATCATTGTGCCAGCCCCACCTCTCTTCAGTAAGACATAAAAATCATAATTAATTCTACTAAGAATACACTAACAAAGCCACGGGTGGCAGGGGGTGGAACAGGGACAAGGAAATAAAATCCCAGTTTCAGTATATTTCAGGAGAGAAAACCAGAGGTATTAGCACTAGTTTAGTAGAGAAATATTTTACAACTAGCTACGAAGGTCAACAATGAAGTAAAAAAGAAGAAAGAAGAAAAAAGAAGAAATAAATTCCACTGTCTGTGTAGTACTTCCCTTCAAATCTAAGATGATACAAAGAGTAGACAGCTAGCTGGAAAACAGTAGTTTATTATACCCACTCTTGCCTTCTCCAAAGCCTTTCTAGAAGTCCTAGTTTAGAATCCTTTCTAGAATATGGCAGTTTTTATGTTTAAATTAAAAAAATAACTTGGATTTTCAAAACTGGCAAATATTTTGGGTTTTAATTTTCCAATACAGTGACATTCTTAAAAAATAAGGTACTATAATTTTTTAGACTAATAAAATTATTTTTCTATCAAAAAAAAATTTGCTGAAAACTTTTTTGAAAGATTTTTATTGGTTTAAAAAAAAATACTGTAGTTCTCCACAATATTGTCACCCACCTGAAAGCAGTATTTACTAGTGTGCTAATGTGGTGCCTACTGTGAATAAATGTGAATAAAAGTTCACTATATGAATAGAGTCAGCAGTATGACATGCAGAGCTTTGCATTTAGGTTTACAATTAAACAAATAATTATACTAACAGAATGGTGTTCCTTTAAATAAATGTTTTACACTTTACCTAGTTTCTACAATGTCTTAGGTTTAGTAAGTGATTTATCATGTACAGAGGAAATCTTTCATGATGAAAAATAACTGCTGAATGCTTTTAAAAGCAAACTGCTGCACTACTGGGGAAAAATAAACACTCCATTGTTAGAGGCAAGTAACTGACAGAACTTAAAAGGCTTAAATTCCCTTTCATCTTAAGCCACCTTAGTAATTTGAACGTCAAATAAAATTCCTAATTGGAAATTAATAATTAACAATTCTTAACAGTTAACAGTTAAAAATTTTAAGGTGCAATTTTCAGTTCACTGACTACAAGTATGATTTGTTAACAGAATGAATCTGATAAATATTTGTGCAATAGAAATCTTTATCTTTCTCAGAAACAAAGACTGTTTCGTGATAAAAGGCATTACAGACTTGAGGTCACTGCAGTCTTTTAAATAACCCATAAATCAAGATATTACAGTGGGATCACAGAAACTCATTTTGATATTAGGAAAAAAACAGACTCTGTGTTTGGTTAGAAAGGGGTAATTTGTTTGTTTCTTTTGTTAAAAAAAAAAAATAAATCCCCAGGGTTGCTTTCAGAAATTCCTCTCAGGGAGAGCTGAGAGTTTTTTCTAGTATTTCATTGGCAAAAACCAGTAAAGTGTGACTGAAAACAAAATTGTAGAATCTTTTTTTAGAGATTATGATTGATGAGCACTAGGAAATATGAAGAGCCTGGTCTTTTAATAAGCGTAATTATAGCTACCCCAGCACCCCAAGAGCTAGAAAGTTTTGCTGAGAATCTTGCTCAGAAGCAGTAAGAGAAAGATTTGAAGAGGATGATATTAGGCTAGTTAGATCTACCTGGTATATTTGTCAATTTACAACCATAAGATCTAGAATGAAAAACTCAAGAGCTCTCTTGTAGGGTTAAGCTTTTTGTTTTGTATATTTAATTATTAGTTTTAATAACTCACCTAACTAGCCTGAGATTATCAGCAAGTTTCGGGATGTCTGTGATGTCCTCCTATCAGGAACAATTAGGAATAATTTTAGTACAATGCACTTTATAATCAAACTCTGTCAAAAAATCAGGAATCAGGTAGGCTCATGAGAGTCAATGCATTTGCCACAGTGAAAGCAATTCTGGGATCTGAAAGGACCTACCAAAATGTTACTTGCGTTTCCACCTTCCAATGTCACTTCCAGATTAGAAAGTGCAGCTTCTACTTCATCTACTTCTGATTCACAGGTGAAATCTTGTGCCTCTGATGATAATGATAACTTGCTTACATGATACTAAAATAAAATATCAACATCAAATAGTCAATGTATCAATTAGCAACACACAATCACAGCATATGAAAATAGGCCATTTGGTCTTCGAGGTCTTGGACAGCTGCGTAAAGTTCTGCAGCATGGAACCATGGGGTTTTTCACAAGGAAGCAGGTATGTCCACTGTGATCTCCACTGCAATTACTGCTAACAGTTTCCTATTTTAATTGCCAGTGTTTCTATTCCTTCACTGTATAATCATCCCTGTTCTGTAAGGCTGACTCAGTGCTAACATTTGCATCCCCAGTACTGTCAGCTGTAAGTGCCATCCATACCAGGTAGAAACTTGGCAGCAAGGTTCTGTGATGTTCTGCAGTGTCTGGCTGTGAATTTTTTGGGAGCTCCATTTAGATTGAAAAGGAAGGCTTTTATTATTAATAAACATTTGTGCCTTATTATCTACAGTCAGGGACTAAGCCACGCTAGGTCATGTTAAATTTCGATGTACTCCATAGCGTCCCTATCTTCACATTGTGCTATAGCTTTTTTTGGTCTGTTGTGAATATATGTATTTATGTATTAGAGAAATTTTCAGGAAGACTATATGACAGGATGTTAGTGAGTATGGGAAGCAAAACTTCATAGTAATACCCTTCAGAATTGACTGGTATCAAAGTTACATCCTGGGTACAGTTTGCTTTAGATAATGTTAGTAAATGGTTCCATAATTGTATGTGTCAGTTTGAATAATGGTGACCTGCTGCTGAATTTAGCTGGTTTAGTTGAAGGACGCTGCGTATTGTTTCTCACTCAAATAGCAGACCCCCAATCCAAGCAGAGCTATTGGCCTGGGCTCTATCCTAGTCTTGTCCTAGCTTGTGCCTGCCTCCTGAAGAAACAGGTTTTGCAACTTGGGTGAAGTACATGCCTGTAGTGCAGCGAAGATCAACATTTCTTCCTCTGTGCAGTCGATTTCTTCTAACAGGATGGCCCAACGGGCTTGTTCATATATTTGGTTTATTCGCACTGCATCATACTGTAGGAAAAAGGAACAACGTAGGTCATTAATGACCATCAAGGTAAAGATTCACGATGAGGTGCAGCTGATCTAACATTAATTAACACTGGGCTGAAGCCATAAAGGTTGTTTCCTTCCTCCCGCCACCTCTGCCCTACCGTATGTTCTCATCCTTCTCTTCTACTAGCTCATGGGATCGTGTGTAGGGTCACAGTGGCTTGCTGATCCAACTGAAAATTAATCAGGAGTCCTTGGCTGAAGCAGAAGGGGAGATTAACACATCCCCTTTTGTAGTAGTAGGCCTTGGACTGCCTTAACTGAAATGTGAAACCACACTATGAGAGTGAAAATAATGTGACATGGCTGATATGAACGTGACATTCAACAGCTTGCTACTGCCAAAAGACAGAAACTCTTATTCCTTACTTCTCTTCTGCTCTTGGCTTTTTTGGTTCTGGTTCTATCTTTGCACTGGCTTGACATTTGTCAGATCCTGCTATGAACTGCTTTAATTCACTATCCATTGTTTGGATAGTGATTGTTTCTTATTATCTACTTGGTTAATAAGCTGAAGTGCCTCACAAAAATATTTGAGCCCCAGAGCTGGTGAAAGGTAGGTGATGGGCGTGTAAACCTCTCGCATGGAGCATGACCTCTCCCAGTGGTGCTGAGCTATTAAGTTGCCTGAAGCTGGTTTGGGTTATTTCATCCTATGGTTCCACAGCTGGCTGGGGCAGAGAAGGGAAATGTTTGGGCTGCTGAAGTTGAGAGAAGTACTTGAACTTTAGTGGGGGTGGCTTTTCACCCAAAACCATGCAACCTGAACTAGAAAGTGCCCTTCTGTTTATCTGAGACGCCTGAAATGACAGCGCTTTACAGAATTTACAGAAAATAACAATGTGAAAGCCAAATCTTCTAAAATTCACGTTTGAACTCTTGTTGATTTACACTGGTCAAAGATAGTGCTTTAATTTCACTAAATGTATCACACAAGCTGTAAAAACAGTAACACAACCACCATGACTGACTTTCAGTGGAAATAAAGGCAAATGAGAGGCAACCTGCAAAAAACATTTAAGTGATTTTTGAAGACTAAGTCTTGTTTTCAAATGGGACTTGAACACTGTTGCTGAACTTTCCAAAGGTGTTTAATCACTCAGTCATACTGAAACAAATTTAAATGCCTGAGTGCTTCTGAGGGCTTCAGCCCAGAAAAGCTTAATACTCAGTGAAAGGCAGTGGAACATAAATGTAATTTTTAAGTCTGTTTTCAAAAATAGGGCTTACACCTTTACAGCATTTAGGATACTGTTGGTTTAGTCTTCCTCTTAATTTTTCTTGTTAAAAGAGAGGCAGAAAGCAAGCCAGTCCCTCTGGAAATCTGGATACTGTTTCTTGTGCTCTCCAGATCTCATCTTTATACTTAAGATCTATTTCAGGTGAGGAATGGTGATTCAGTGTCCAGAGGGGAAAAGTGCAGCCTTAGCTAAGGGGAAGAAGTTGAATTTGATCTCTGAAGGGCCTGTAACAAATCCTAGCTAAAATCTGGTATCCTTGTGCTATAGCTTCTTGACATGAAAGCAGGCAAACAATGAATAGCAATAAAAACAAAGCTCTTACTTTTGGATTCAAATCAAAGAAAGTGTAATATTTAAAGCGTAAAAGAAGTTGATCATCCTCCAGAATGCCTTGTTCCATGAGTGATCGAGATGAATCTAGCCAGCTGTGGAAGAAAACAACCCACAGATTCATCTGTACAGGAAAAAATTATCACACTTGCAGAGCTCCAATGTAATTGTGACACAAAAGTGGGAACAAACAGCTCTAATTTCTGCAAGCCTGGGGAAAATTCACATAACTCAAGAAGGTGGAACATTCATATGGATTTCCAACTTTCATTGTATAAACACAATACCTGCAATCTTATTTTTTATTCCAGCACTATTGAAAACATCAGAAGTAGATGCCAGAAACTGAGCAGTAACTAGTTGTGGGGTGACCTATGCCAAGAAGATTCTTTCTTCTTGATCTCCAGAAATGGGAGGTTCATTTAAGCCAGGGCAAAAGTGTGCCTGTAATATTTAGAACTCCCACTTTTCATTTCAGTATTTGCTGTTTTATAATTCTAGCTAGTTCTGTTCTCCATTGAAATCCAATGAAAATATGGAAGTCACTGTTAAACACTCCACAGATCTAAAAATGACAATCCACGTTTTAATGCTAGAGAGACAATCCTCTCAAACACTTGCACCACTAAACCCCCTAGTGCTCTGTGTTCTATGGTGAACAATAAGCAATGTTTGCATAATTCAGTAAGTCACCTCTTTGTAATGCATAAGAGCTTCATTGAATTTATCCACATGTATATTTCTACTGTCAATTTAAAGCCTTTAGAGTTTGCTATCCAAACTGTCCTTTATCTGTGCCCACAGTGCTAAACTGGATTTGCCTTCATCTAACAACAGAATTTAGTCCAGAACCCGCGAAATTGCATCATTCATCACTTTAAGACAAAAGTGCCTAACCAAGAATGTTGAATAAGGAAAAAAGATTAAAAAGAGTAAGTATTTATGAAACAAAACCTAGATTAAAGCATGTTTTTAAATATCAATACAGCCATATATCAGGGGTTTGTTTTCAAATTCTGCTTTATGCTTAAGAAGCTGGATTAATGCTACCCTTGTTAAGCCAGCTCACAACGATCTGAGAGAGGCATCTTACCCTGCATTGAGTTTGGCTTTGTCAGCTAAAGTCCGAGGCTGGTACATCTCCGCTAGTGTTTCCGGAGAACAGTTGGGATGACTGAAGGCAAGGATGCTGCAGTTCTGCTCAGTCAAAGGACTGTCGCTGAACCAAGTAATTGTAGAAGAAGCTGGTGTCCCACTGATGGGATCATAAACAGGTGTCATGGTTTTACTATAGAAACCGGGACTTCCTGCAAGTTAAAAGAAGAATGTATTATTCCAGGGAAAACTGCCTTCAGACTTCGGTAGTCTACCACTTTCCGTCATAAAAGACCAATCCTTTTCTTTCAAGACAATCTCCTATCTCTGCTGTTGACAGCAGGCCTTGTCCTTTCACAGGTGAACTCACCGCAGGGATAGAAGTGCTCTTTCTTGTTCTGTGAGATATCTTGGTTGTATTGGAGATAGGAAACACATACTCTCAAGCCTTTATTGCTTGTTTTCCTTGCAGGTTGCCAAACTTGTTGGATATTTTAAGACTGGTCTCACATTTTCAAAGACCAGCAGCACATCTTGTGTGCAGGGCTGCAGCTGGTCACCTGTTTTCTGTTGTGGCCTTTCTCATATCAATGGAAAGGAAAACATTTTAAAAGACAACAGAAAAATATTGGCATAATGGAGATTTCAGTAACTTCTTGAAGCCACTAATTTCAGGCCAACTGTGTCTGACTACCATCCTACATTAAACTGGTCTCCCTGGTTTTAACTGTGTAAAAAAGACTTTCTTCCTCTTTTTGACTTTCAGTCAGAAGAAGAAAATCATACTGATTTGTCATTACCTGATAATCCAGAACTCACTGGAGAGTTACACAGGTTTAAAATATCTTCTGTAACTGGTTCTTTGCTGTTCTTGTCTTTTTTCTTTTTCTTTTTGAGTATGTCTTCTGATTGCTTCAACAAAGAGAGTTCTTCTGACCGTCTAATATCTACAATGGCAATTTGGGAAGTGAAGCAAGATGAAACATTTGAAACTTAGCAGTTTACATCCAAAAAAAAGCCCATGGTTGGTAATAGCATTTGGGGAAGCTCCATGTTGCAAACTGCATTTTATTTTTAGCAGGTTGAAAGCAGTAGTTGCGGAAAACCCAGTAATTCAGTAACAAGGCCAAAGACTTTGGGCTGAGTTTTGACAGGATTTAAGCCTGCTTTTGTAGCAAGCCTAACTGCATTTTAGAACACCAGGGAAAAACTCTTTCTCCCTAATGGCTCTGCAATCACCTTTGAGCATTAATAATCCCAATGAAATGTCTGACATGAATAAGCAGGAACAGAAATGGAACCACTGTATTTGAAGTTCATGCCTTTTATTATTCACTATATTTCACGTACAAGATTCTGTCTTGGCTATGTATTATTCCCTAATACACTACTGATTCAGATATGTATTGTCAGTGGCAAACCTGGCACTTTGTTTCCGAAAAACACTTTTATCCTGGGGTAAGCAAAGACAGTTTTGACAGTATTCACTCATGAGGAAAGTTACAGGGTTCCTGTACTGACTCAGTCTGGAAGAAAACTGTGGGTAGAAATACTTAATTCAGGCAAATGTCAGTTGAACAATTATGGCATCATTTTATCAGAGCTCTTAAGTTATAATAAAGACATGCTATACCTTTCGCAATCCACTGCTAGAAGATGAAATTGAAAGCTGCATTGTCGTCAATATGAGGTGGTAAATTCCTTCTGAAGATTAATGTATTACTGGGCTAAGCTTTGAAGATCTAAATTAAAATGAGGATTTTCATCCCCATTTTACCCTAAAACTAAGGGATTATGGAGACTGTCTGCCCACTCGACTTACTCCTGTTGATCACAGGCACACAGGTCTGGCATGCTCCAAAACCTCATCTCTACTTGGAAATGCTTCATTATTGGAAAGAGCAGAGACTTGGGACTCAGTGCTGCAACACATTCATGGGCTTGTGTGAGGTAGTTAGGTATGCCCTGATCCAAAGAGGTTTGTGCATATAAAAGTTTTGAATATTTAAAACATGCTCCTTCTGAAATGAATACACGTAACTGATAAGCCAAGTTGAATATCATTAATGCTAGTGAAAATAGGTGATAAATTACTTGACACCAGTAAAATTGCCTATGGTGAAGGCTGGTGTAGGAGATTGATAAGCTCAAGCTCTTAGTCAATGGCATAGAATAAGCAGGACTGAGTACTGCTCAAGGAGGACAAGGATCCCTACAAAAAAGTCAACAGGACTTTGACTATCCAGTACTCCTGCAGCTCATGGGACACATTTCTGACACTGTTTGCATCGGTTATCACAAAACTGAGAACCACTGACATGCACTGGATACTAAAAACCAAAAATATCTATCTTTTGATCTTGGGTCAACTCAAATAAAATTTCTCCTTGAGCTAAACAGTTTTGTGAGTAAGGACTTCACATGAAAACAAAGTCACCTAATAAAATGCTCCAACTTAGTTGCCAGAGAGGATTTAGCTTTACTTACTGAGAACTTTACAGATGTCACTGACAGCTTTGAATACCATAGAAGAGAAGCTGACTTTCAGTCTCACAGTCTTCATGTTTGGCAAGCGAAGCCGCAGCATTTTGTGCTGAGTAGTAAAGAACAGCTTAGCATCTGCCTGCACCCCGCATTTATCAAGTGTCCAGTGGGTTTTCAGAAGCCAACATTTTTTTTGCTCCCACCAAAGAGCATAGTCTGACCAATCTTGTGGTATTTCTAGGAAAATACAAAATGGTTATTAGTAAACTATGGAGCACATATACAAAAAATTTGGTTTGGAAACTGCTCTGCAATCAGAGGAATTTATTTACATTAAAGCAGCAACTACAGTTCCTGAAACCTAGACCCCATTTGCTGAATACTTGTGGCAGTCACTGGGAACTAACTTTGTTTTCTCTGAAGAGTTAACCTAGGTGCTGACTGTGGCACTACCTTAGTCTTGCAGATATCCATAGGGAAAGTGCTTCTGAATCTGGTGCTATATATGGTCCAATGCTGCTTGGATTGTGCTGGGATACAGACTAATAACAAGGGTACCCATTTCACAGCTTGATAGCGCAAGCTGAAAATCCTCCCACAAAACCTTGTGTGCACCCAGATGGGCACAAGTTCTTCCACAGCCTCCTGAGAAGCACCACTGAACAGCTCATCTCTATAGTGTTAAGAACCAGCAGTGAGTCCCTTGAAGCCTTGGTGACAACAACTAAGGGCTCTTCTCAGCTTTTCTCTGTGGCTGCACAGTTAAGACAAACATGGATGTTCACCTGAGTGCAGACCGCTTAGGACAACTTTACAGCGGCAACACATTTTAAATAATCAAGGAAAAGAATTATTATTTTGGGAGTAAGCCCTGTGACAATCAGAAGATAGTTAACAAGCTCTCTAACAAATATGATGACCTTCTCTACCACCCAGGATGGAGAAACTTCTAAGAAAAGTAGAAACTTGTAAGGGAGGTAGAATGGGCATGATATGATATGGTACAGTTAAATCTTTTATTAGCCTGTGCAGGAGGGCAGGCTGGCGTGACTGACCAGGGACTGACAAGGGTTGCCTACAGAAACTTCTCAGAGAAGACAAGCCTGCCAAGAGATGACTGTCTTGTTTCACTAATAGGGACTTGCCTGTGTTTTGCTTAAGTAAAAAATGTGTATTTTGTACTTTGAAAACATACAGATAAAGTAAGGCTTGCTGAATCAAGAACAGATAGAAAACTTTGTTCATGACTTACATTAAGAGTTTTGGAGCTTTTTTCTGATTACTCTTGAGCAGTAAGCTATCCTGACTGAAAGGTGTCAAAATCTTGACTAGATCAGCATGAGAAGCACATGCGTAAGGGAAGAGATAAAGCATCACTGCTCTCAGTTTCATGGGGAATTCCAAGATTAGATGACTTCCAGATGCCAATGATGTGTAGTAGCAGGTAAAGTTTCTGTGTGATCTTGGTCAAGTCGTTTCAGTCTTCTGCATCATTTCTCGTTCCTCCTCATTAGCTCTGCCAGGTAGAGGCTAGTCCTCACCGTGACTATAACATGGTAGAGCCCTATTCTATTTTGGAGTTTCTTGATAAAAATTGTGTCTCAAGAGAGCTGCTGACACAAATTGCTTAGTTACAGATTTGCTTTAAATATTACTTACTATAGAAAGCTTTTCACACTAATTATAAAAATATTGTGAAAAATTAGTCTTCTGACCCAGTGAGAACTCCAGCTACCATTGGTTTGCTGGCTGAATTGTGTGTGTAAGTATACAGAGAAGTCGGTAGTAATGTATCATAGATTTGCTACCTGCTTCAATGCTAGAAAAGAGATTCCTTGATAAAACCACTATCTCCAAGTAGAGCTTTTCCATCACAGCAGGTGCTGGTGTAAGAATGTCCTTCTGTTGAATGGGAGAGCCTTTTGGAAAGAATATCTTGTGCATCTCCCTTTTGTTTCCTTCAAAACTCACGTTTGAAAACAAAACCTTTCACTTGGCAGTAAGAACTCTGAAATTATTAAGCTGCTGATTTTCAATTTCTTGATGCTATTTTGCTGAAGGGTTTTATTATAGTTCAGTTTTTCTCTTCTTGTTTGTCTGAAGTCAAGCTGTGTAAAAAAGACTAAAGTTTCCTGGAGGTTTTTTTGACATTTTTTTTTGTTGCCACAAATCTTGTATTTCTAGAGCAATGCATAGAAATACAAAGCTCATGGTGTTCCCACTCGGTGAGTCTAATCTAGCAGACAGGTTCCTTTCTGTGTGATGCTGGTGACTGAAGACTTCTAGATTTAAGAATTCCGGGAAAAAGAACAATTCTCAAAGAATGAGTTGCATATGAAAACCCTGTGGCATTGATATAATAATCAAATACCATACTATTTTGTCTGTATCTATTACTCTGCAGCCTCAGAGTACAGATGATTATTTTGGGAGGCAGCTCCATTTGATGGCTTTGAGTTAAAGAAACCTAGATTCTCTTATTGCCCGTAGCACTGACTTGCTGTGACTGTACGCAGGACATTTTACCTTTCATTTCGTATCTTTGACTTGGCCAGTCTCTGCTCTTCACAGCTGTTCCCTACTGAATATATGCAATGGATAACATGGCTCAGATTTTGGCTAGAATGCCACTATAGCACAGGAAACAGTAACTTTTAAACTTAACTTTTGTATCAACTAATCCTGTCTCTTTGACTGCTGCAGGTGGATAAATAGGGTATCAGCTACCTTTATTGCTCCGCAAACTAGCCACCTGTAAGTCTATCTTGAAAGGGAGTTGAATAGTTAGTCTAGGCCAATTATATTTGCCTAACTGGAAAACAAAACAAACTAAAGTTTTGTTTGCACTGTGATAGTATATGGATTTTAGTCACAGACAGGGAGGGGTTCTGGCCACATAAAAACCCTGAGTCTGCAGCACCTATATGCTTGGTGTACCATTACAAAGAAGTAAGTGAGGCAGTGCCGTTTCAAAATGTGCAGGAGCCTCTTTTGTAGAAGGAAAGCTGCATGTATTATTTTAATAACACTGTGTAAATTAAACAGGTCTTTACTCACTGATTTGTTCTACTAATTTCAGCATCACTCCTCCAATATGAAGGTCCCCTGTGACCCGCAGTAAAAATTCCTTTTGTACCTCTTCATGTTGATGATCAACTGTCACCAAGAGCTCCCAGGAGTGAGACCCATATTCACTTGAGGAAATCATTTTGGAAAGGTCTATGTAAGCTCTACAAAAACAAAAAAACAAACAAAAAAGGATTTTTTTCCCTCCACTCTGAAACAAAAGCATTTCTCCATAGTCTCAAAGTACTTCCATGCTACCAAGACTTTGCAGCAGCCTTGGCTGGAACTTCAGATATGTAATCTTGTTATCTCTGAACTAGACTCTGCTCCTGTGATTACTCTTGCAAGACAGGCATGTGGGATTTTTTGGTTTTATTTGATTTTGCCCCCGCCAAGTGTCTCCAGTTGGGTAGAGGTAGCGCAGTTTTACCCAGGTTTTCCCCACTATACAGTGCTAATCTGTCAGTCTGGACACCATAAAGCCTGCAGTTGTGGGTGGGATCTATTTTGGCAATCTCTCCAGTGAACAAAGGAATTTCATTGACTTGTACACTTACAGCTGTAATTTTTGCTGCAAGTGGATGTTTACACTCAGAGTTCTGCCAGCTTGGTCCCATGGGACCAAAATCAGAGAGCAGTTTTACCTATTTGGGTAGATGTAAGGTGAGAAAAATAACTTTAATGGTACTCTGCCAGCAATATCTAGGCACATATCTGCAGTTTCTTGCACAGAGATGTAGGCATGTATCCTGTCTCAGCAGGGTGAATCGTCTGAGATCCCACCAGGCTCCTGCCAGGACAGGTAAACAGTAATCATGCCAAGCCAAACCAGAGAAGGTGCTCAAAGTAGAAGCTTTGGTTATCATCAGTAGAGTTCTGCTAATTACTGAAGAATGAGCTTGTAGGTATAAGGTGACTGATGCTGCAGGAAGGATTTGTGGTATTTGCCCAATGAGAGAAGATACCAGATTAGCACTCGGTGTCCTGTCAAACTGAACCCTAGGAAACAAGCCTTTGCAGTTGAAGTTTAGGCAATAAAGTGGATGACTTCCATTTATTGCAGACTTTCAGTAGTACCTGAGAACCCAAGTCACAGACAGAGAATGTTAAAGGTGCCGTACACAGACTGCTTCTAATACAAAAAATAACTAGGAGTTGGTTTACGAAGAAGGCTAGAGGGGATGTAACAACATCAACAAACTTTTGTAGATCTTTTAAAAAAGAAGTATTTAGTAAATTAAAACCTTTAGCCTAAAAGTTAGGTCAAAATCAGAAAAATCAAGGACAGTTGTCACAGCTGAGGAGTGAGAGAAGGAACAACCTTTTCTAGGACTGACTGCAGGACAAGATCAGACTAGCTGAGATTACACTAATGTAAAATTAAGCTAAAGGTTAAATACAGCATGCCTAGAAACAGGGTGAAAATTTAAGTTCACCTATTTATCCAATTTATAATAACAAAGCTTGATGTTACTGATTAGATAATAAAAGACTGTTTTAGTGCCAAAAGATACCACTCCCAGGCAGAGCCCAGTACAATGTTAGTTCTGATGTTCCCTTCCAGAGGCACAAGGAGGTTCTTGCACCTGAACAGCCAGCCTGTTACAGCTTAATCTTCCCCAGATTTTCAGGTGTTATTCATGTTTCTTAATGTCTTATGGTTTAAGAATTTCAACAGGAAGACTTCTAATATGTTGTTAAATTATGTAGCGTGCAGTATTTGTGTTATGGAGTAAAACATAAATCAAAGTCATCTAACTGTTTCAGTGGAGTTCTTATAAAATCTGTTCTCGGAATACTACTGTTGTAGACTTGGTTCCTTGAATTCCTTTGGGCCTAGGTCACGCCTGGTGTCAATCCTACTGATATAACATTTGATATCAAAGGGATAATAGAAATATGGTGGTAATGACAAATTCTACTAAAAAGGAGAAGTGATTCCAAAGGTAAAGGCAATGAAATTGTATCTGTTAAAGATTAATTTGTTCCCCCCCCCAAATGAATGACAATATAAATGAAACAATCTGTCTGGCTCAAAATCATCCTTTTAGAGGAAAATCACCTTATCAAGGAGTTTCACTAGAACAGTGCTGGGAGTGTGCCCTGAAATTCTAAAATCATGATGACTTATAGACAGCCCTCACTCAGAAAACTGTAACTTCATAATCATATGACTCCAAGAGGCTCATTTGCACTGAGGAACAAATGCTATTGTCGATTAGGTTCTTGGATGTGCCAGCCTACACCTTTTCACCAAACAGTTACTAAACCAACAAGGGTTGATCCTTATCTAAGAAGTTTGTTTTGCCTTGGTAAATAAAGACATCGTGTTGGATACTGGAAAACAATATGGCTCTCCAGCCTCTGGGGTAGAGCTGGGATTTTGAATTTGTGCTGCTGTATGCCACATGGATTTACTAGCTTAGGTATACATTAGACCAGGGGGTACCCAGTGGAGGGGAAGAGCTGTGCCTCTCCTGAAGGCACAGAGTCCAAAACACAGCTCCTGAGATGGTCTCCCAGGCAGATGAGGCTTTCAGCACGAGGGCAGTGCAAGGTGTAGAGAAGAGTTATCGTTGCACTGTATTCATAGCAAAACAAAAATCCTGACTTCAGGAGAGTCAAAATGCCACTAGTCACGCTCCTAAGTGTCAATAACAGCTTTAAAAATAAATAAATCTACAGCTGGCCTAACCATGAGAACTGTGTGATTTCATTTCAGGAGCATAGGTATGAAACCTGGCAGAGGAACTACATTTTTTCCTACACTTAGTCCACTATAAGCTGGTATTGTTGCAGAAAAGAAGCAGTCTCATCTGCCCTCTTGTGCCAGTGAAAACATTTGGGAGCTGATCTGTTTTGTTTTTTTTTTTTTTTTTTTTTCCTTTCAAAAACTGTTTTAGCTTCCCAGTCTAATTCTGCATACAAATGCTTGTGCTGACATGGGTGAGAATGAGCAGCCCAAGGGGTGGGTGAAACTTTTTCTTCGTTCACGCTGCCTTGGAAAACCATGGCCTCAGCGCAGCTAATCCTGGCACTCCATCATTCCCTAAAGCTGCTCTCCTCCCCGCTTCCTCTTCAAACCAGGAGGTCTTAGTTTGATGATAAGAAAAACACAAACACTAGTAAGTCTATCAAGAGTGTGCTGCGCGAACAAAGCCTAATCTCGAAAAAGCGGCAAGCTAAGCAACAAGGGCAACTGACTTTCGTGTATTACACCCCGAAGCACCCCAAACTGCCCGGGCAGGCTCTGCACGCTCCGCGTCTTAAGCCCTTCAGGTCAAGACTGGATCTGCGCCGGGAACGCGCCCCGGTTCCTGGGCTCCGGGCAGGCTGCAGCTGTATGGCCTGGCACAGGGAGATCAAAAAGGCCAGAAACATGTCTTCAGGCTACTGCTGCCTCCAGTCAGTTCTTCTGCCGAGCGCGTTAGCCAACACAGCTATAAAAAAAGCAGCAATTACTCTGCAGATTGAGCTCTCCCCGCCTTTTAGCCCTCCCAGCCCCGAACTTCAAACTTGGTGGGGAAACGCAGGAGGGTGTTACTCGTACTAGAGCGGGGCCAGACCCGCGTCAAGGGAAAGGGGGGAAGGCCGGAGCACGGCGTTTCTCGGAAGATTTCTAAGACAGGCAGCGCCCGGCCCCTTTCGGAGGGTACCTGCTGGGAGGCCCGGGGCACAGCCGGCGTTGGAGGAAGTGCCAGGCTGCCGCAGCCGGAGTGACCCCGGGGAGGAGGCTCCCCGCGGGGGGCCGGGAGCGGATTAAGTCGCAGCGATTACAAACGCGGTGGGGAAGGGGGGGTGGATAAAAAAACTTTTTTCTTTTTTTAAAAAGCCCGGTTGCTCGGCATTCCTCCCGCGGGTGCCCGCGGGCGGGTTCGCTGGCCTGCCCGCTGCCAGCCGGCCGCCCGCGGACACACACGCACACGCTCCCGGCCCGCCCCGCGCTTCCCCGCCGGCGGCGAACAGCCCTTCCCGCCCGCGCTCCCTCCCTCCCTCCCTCGCTCGCTCACGGTCTCTGATGGCAGCGCCGTCCCTCGCCTCCCCGCCCGGCTCCCGCTCCCGTCGCCTCCACCTGGCGTCTGAGAGACGGGAGGGGAGGGGAGAGGAGGGCAGGGAGGAGCGGCCCCCGGCCCGGCCCGGCCCGGCCCCGCCGCCGGCACCCCCGAGGTAGGCGGCCCTTCCCTCCCTTTCCCTTCCCTTCCCTCCGCCCCGCTCCGCTCGGCGGGTACCGCCGTGCCGGCAGGTGGGGAGAAGCCGGCGAGCAGCGCTGTCCTCCCGTCCCCTCCGCGCCGGCGGCCGCCCGCCCGCGTCGTCCTCCGCCGTCCCTGTGCAGCAGGGCCCGCCAGAAGCGTGCGCTGACGGCAGCGGCCAGCGCGGACCGGCGGCTGCTCGTGTGGCCGGAGCGGCCGGTGGAAAGCGGCGGCGTGAAAAAGCTCTTCCTGGGGGAGGTGGCTGAGGCACGGCTGCAGGCGGCCGGGGGAAGGCGGTAGCTACGCTCAAGGACAAAGAGCGGTGAAGCCGTATCTGAAATACTTCCATAGCTCTCTTTCAGGAAGTGAGAGCTGCTGTAAAGATACCAGAAATACGATTCAAAAGCTAATATTTAACTTAGGGTCAGCTTGAAACATCTATGAGTCTACTTTAAGACCGACTAGCGTTAGAACATGTAGCTAGAGGCCACTCCGTGGTGACCATGGGTAAAAGGTTTCCTCCTCCTTCTGTCCTGAACGGCGGGTGTGAAACTGATAGACCTGCCTGAAACACCCACGCAAGCCACACTCAGGCATGCTGTAGCAAGGAGGGCTTGTTGGGGGACTCCACCTCGTTTATGTTTCTCTACGACGCCGTAACTCCGAGGCCATTGAGCTGGATTGCATGTACATGGGGTTGTTGCTTTTAGGCTGCAGTTATTGAGAGATGTGGGACTAGTCGGAGCAAATAAGTTCAGTTGGGAGGGTGCACTGCCAAAGAACAGAAATTGTGATGTAGGTAGGGATGTGCCACAATGCACAGAATAGAAGCGGGTTGAATTGGCTGGAACTGGGCAAGTGCTTCTCCAAGAGGTAGATTCCCACAGAAAGCCTTTCTTGCGTTAAACTTTTGACTTGCTTGATGGTATAGTGACTAGATCAAACACAGTGGGGAAAAACCCCCACCCCAAACCCCAACAACACTAAAGAGAAATAGGGAAAATAAAGGAAAAAGTTCTTTCAGATTAAACTCATATCCTGGAAGAAGAACCTCCAAAGGCTGTAGATGTATAAAGGAACAAAGGTATGAAGGGACACTAGAACATAAAGGAACAAAGGTCCAAAGGACATTACAACAGAGCAGATGTGAAGTTGCTGAACCACAGATAAAATCACAGGATGTTTATTCCCTGTATCACTGTCCCAGACTCAGTCACTGAGCTGCTCTGGCCACACTCATCTCTTCAGGTTGATGTGCCTACACCGAGGTTCTGTAAGTATCAGGCACCCTTTGAGGCAGGAACTTGACAGCTCATGCCTTTCAGAGCTCTCGGTCACCTGAGGGCACAGATAGGCCTTTAATTGCCCCACCCAGACTCACCTGGGACTCATTCCAGGAGCTGTAGTTAAGCTCAAGCAAAGTGTTCAGTTCTTGCTTGAATGATGTGGGTGCCCTGGTTGGTGGGAGTACTGAAAGGTGGGGGGAGAGGGTGTTGCCCTCTAGTCCTAGCTCATCCCTCCACATAGAGCAGCTCTGTGTTTGCTGCTCCTTGGCAGTTCCTTGATTCAATGGCTTTTCAATCCTTATAGGACAGTTTGGTAAGCCATCTATTTGGTTTGGGTTTGTTTTTTTGGGGGTGGTGGGGAAATTTCATACAGGTATGCATGCAGATGAGCAAATAACTTTTCATGGAAAAGGCCATGGGGCAATGTGAAATTCAGGTCTGGGTTACTTTCAATAGTTGGAAAAACACTTAGAAAAGCTTAAAAGGTTGTTCTTGGGCTAGAGTATTTTGGTGTGTGCTCTTCTTGGCTATGTGAGCTTGTTTTGCCTTACCAACATGGCTACGACATAAAGCTAAGAAGCTTTTCCTGGTGCTCCATTCAGCCTAAGCAGAGGCAAGATGTAGAGGTCTAGGGAAGCTTGTAAACAGCCAAGTCTGCTGCTGCTCAGCTCAGAAACAAATCCTTGTGTTTTGCTGTTCAAGCAAATAAAGCATCTGTCCTCTAGGCAAAACTGCAGGCCCTTGATTAAACTGGGCAAAAAAGGTGCTCAGGAGATAATAGATAGAAGCAAAGGTGGTTGCCAGGCCAGAAGTATTAATAAACGTTGACTCTCATTTCCACTTTGGTTCAAGTCTTGACCTCTTTAAGTACAAGCACTGTATATTCCCCCTTACCCCCCATTTGCTTGTGAATACCTAACTCGAGGGAAGAGACTGCAGAGTTTGATGTCAGCCTTGTTCTGCTGTGCCAGGAGGGCTATAGCGCATGTTCCTTGTGGGACTGCTGGAGAAAACTCTCTGTTACCTGTTCTGATCCCTTTGAGAGGCAAATGCACTCACTGTATGCTGGAGGAGCTGCATGAAGAGGAAAAGATCTGGAAAAAAAGCCAGAAGACAAGGAAATTTGGGTAAGTTCTCTCTGAATCTAGCTTAAACTGTTACAAGGTATAGGTGTTGGGAGATGGGTGGATTTTCAGTCCACGTTGACCATAGCCGCCACAGCATTAAAGGCAGCGATGGTTTGCCTCTGAAGAATTGTAAAGTTAAGGTATGTTTTGGGGGCAGCATACTCATTTTCAGTCATCTCATGAGAGGCCGAGGACATAGGATTTGGAGACCTGTAATTGTCTCATCCTTTGAGATGGTGAGTGGGTAAAACTGCAATTGAGCAACAACTTTTCTCTGTCAAAGCTCCCATGGAAAAGGACAGGAAACCTCCATTTGCACCTCCTTAATCAGTTTATATGCTAAAACCCTCCTCGAGTAAAATATGAGACTTACTGCATATAGGTAACGTATGACTTCATTCTTGGAGTTAGCTAAGACTCGACATGATCTGTTTAGAGTTTGATTCCTTTTCCTATAGGGTCTACTAAATGTCTATAGCCAAGTCTTTTAGTAGACAAATGTATATTTCGAGAGCATGGGAATGTAACATGACAAAGAACAATAAATACTCAATTTTTTGTAAAAGACCTATTTCTTCTTCCAATACACTTTATAGCTACTCTGTACTTCTACTAGGCCAGTGTTTTAAACTAACACCAAGCGGGCATGTAAGACTGGCTCTTTTGTTTCTTGTGTTTATGCTCCCATTAACAAACACGAGGTGTGGAGATGGTGTCTTCTCTCTTCTTGGTAGGCCTCTGTATATCTGCTATGATCTTACCTTAACTAGGGGAAAAAAATTTGCTCAGTATTAAACTTCAAGTACTTTGGGGGTCACTTCAGTTCATGGATGTATCTGTTCTCCAAATTTCCGTTGCTATCCAGCCTGCCTTACTTAGATTCTCTTCACATCCTCCGTGTAATAGATGTAATACTTCCTCCTCTGTAAGCAGACTTTCCCACTTGGGGTGCGTCAGGCTGTGTCAAAAGTGGATCCAGAACAGAACTGCAGGAGGGGTGGGGGAAATACAGCACTCGCAACAAGTCGAAAATTTCCCACAAGTCAGTCTATATGCTTACTCATTCACCTTTTTCCAAGTAACTACCCATGAGAGTGTCCTGAGTTTGGAGTGCAGGAGGCAAGCTCTGAGTGTAGCCTTTGAGGTGAAAGTTACAGAAAGACATTTGTAAAGTACTTACAGATGCTCTTGTAAGTATCTGGCATCTTTGAATTTACTAAAGCCTTGAAGGTAAGCAGCTGTTGTCACTGTGCTGAGTATCTTGGCTTAGATTCCAGGTGAAGACTCTGATAAAGCTGAGAAGAGAATGTCAGTGTCATGTCCCTGCATCCTATAGCTGGTCATCGGAGATCTGTTCTTCACATAATGGCATCAAAACCAAAGAGCAGAGATGCAAGAGAGTGGTGCCCTCTCTCCTCATGGAGAATTTGTGTTATTTTGTAATGTGATTTCTGAAGTCTGCCTTTGAGACACACTAGGCAGGCAGACAACTTTTCTTGTGCTAAATAAAAATATTTTTCATTTGCTCTGGGTGAAGAAGTAATGTATGTATCTCTTGTATCCCCAACCCAATTATTGACGCAGACACACACACACACAAAATAATCATTGCAAACCCTGGAATGAGTACCAGGTAATACTGACAAGAGAATACTGTTGAGAAAAGCTGATCTTTACTGCAGTGGATCTGTAGGCCTCTGTGTTTAAAATCTACTCTAATAAATGGCCAAGGTGAGAGGTGCTAATACTTGATCTTTTGGTATCCCTTGGCGATATTGATGAAACCAGCAGCCACACTCTAAACATCTGAAACTTTGGAAAAATTCAGCTCTGAATCTCGGTCCTGCCAGCAGTGTTCAGATTAAAAGGAACAATAAAGAAATCCCGCAATCTTACTCTTGGTTTAGGAGAGTTTAAGCTTCTATTGCAGATCTGACCTGGGGCCTGAGGTTGATGTGACTGGGTCTCCCTTGGTGTAGAGCAGACAGCAATGATCCATAATGCGTCAAGCTTGCAAAGAGTATCTCTACCCTCTGGGCATATGTGCTTCTAAAGGATTTTGAAAGTTGACCCTCTGTCTCTGGCTGTCTCATGCTTGAAAAGCAACTCACGATGAAACATGGACATGTCTAATGCAAAGTGAGTCATTTAGCAGTGTTATCAGAAAAATGAAGAACAGAGAAGGGGGAGTGGGAGGGGTCATTACGCAGGACAGACCAAGGGCAATAATGCCTGAAATAGACAATAACAATGCATGTGTTCCCTAGACAGCTGATTTAATGACTCAGGCCTCTGTTGTTCTGCTTTCAGCTGAAGCAATGAAGCTCTGCAAAGCTTTAGTTGCAAGTAGAACTGCTTTTTCATGACTGAGGATGAACTCATGCTACTATTCAGCCTTTTACCTTCCTTCAGTCCAGTGACTGCAACACAGAGCAAAAAATGATGATTTGGACTGTCTTCCAGGCTTTTTAAAAAAAATAGTTAGTGGCTTCATTGTCAAATGTACTAGATGGTGCAAGACTTTCAGAAACTCTTGGTGATACCTTTTCTGCATTCCTCTCAAGTCAGGGCTATAAGGAGGTGGTACCAAGTGAATGTTGGCCAGTTTTGAAAATTCAGCCCTTCAATACATATCTGCATGGTTAATTAAAAGAAATACCTTTTCCTTCTCCACCTTTAGAGTCTGAACACTTGCTGTGGAATTGTAAAAGTTGAGTTAAAAGTTGTTATGCCTGACAGTGTACAGAAAAATTACAGGCTACAAGTTATAGCATTATATAAAACGTTGGCCAGTGGATTTAATCTGCACTCCTATAGTGTTGTGTTTCTTGTAGATCCCAAGTCAAAATTTAACATGTTCGTGACAGCTTTGTTGCAGTTGTGCGAAAAGAAGTATCAGTTCTCATTCTGCAAGTAGGGAATATGTGAGGACTGGAGTGGCTACAGGTCTGTGCAAAGTTACATGCATTTCAGAGGCTGGGACTAAGGCGAAAATGCTGATGCCAAGTCTGGAGCTTTAGCTGTGGCATGGGTTTGGTTTACACATGCTGATCTGGAGTCTGCTGCTTACCAAACAAATAACTGAGCACCTGTTCTTCCTCCTGCAAATTTTGATAATAGTGTTTCTTTATGTTTAAAAACTTATTCTGGGATCTTGGGGTGAGTAAAACTATACAGTCTTATCCTGTGGTGTGCTGGACTGTGTCTAGTATTAAGGTACTTTGTCATGTCTGGTGGGGATGTCTTGCAGTTGTACTCTTAGCTGTAGGAACAGGTGAAGAAAAAGTCCCGAAGGCAAACATAGGTTTTGTTACTATTCCTTCCAAAACAGGAATGTGAAAGACTGCGTTCAAAATAATTGTTTGATTACATGCTTTTATTATAACTGTTTTCCTTAGGATACTGTTTCTCTGTTGGAGTGACATTCTGAGATATTATCTGAAACTGGATTGGGGCTATTTGCATGGAAGCTTTTAAGATAGACAGACTCACCTTTGTTTGACCTTTTCAGTTTAAAATTGTTCATATTAATACTACCCTAAGTCATTCTTCATCCTTTTTAGACATTTTAAATATTACAGCTATACTTACAAGATCTAAACGAAACCGAATGTTATATGTCTGTGCGGATTGACTCAAGACAGTCTTTTGCCCCAAGGAGAGTGGAGCTGCAATAGGGGGACCTCTCAGGGTAGAAGTGGCCTTATTCTGTTTGCACAAAAGGAAGAATGCCTGGAGGTTGCAAAGCGGTTCCGTTGTAAATCAGGTGTTTCTGAGCCACAGATGGTAAAGGCAGAGTTGGACAGATGTTCCCCCGCTCCAGTTCTCCAGTTTGGGAGGTCTTGCAGAGGCCCCAGCTCTGGGTCAGGCTGGTAGGATGTGAGTGCTGCTGCCGCAGGGCAGGTTTGGGCACAGCCCTGAGGCTCACAGAGGACTTATGGTGGTGGTACCTGTGCTGCCTTCCAAGGAGGTCCTGACCTGTGAGCTGCTTCTGCCCGTGTCCCGGACTTTGGGCCACGGCCCTGGAGAGAGCAGAGCTGCAGCAGCTCTGCCTCTGAGGGGCCACGTAAGTGTGCTTTGTCGGCTGGATTACGCTCGTGGGGCCTATGTTAGGGGATCTCAAGAGAAGAGGCCTTCCCTGGTCCATACAGCTTGGTGTGGAATAGAAAGCTGTGTCTGTCTATGAAGCATTGCATTAGCAGACTTTAAAAAAGATTATTCTTCTGCAGAAGCAGGTTGTGCAACTCTCCTGAATGAATAATTTCTGATGAAAGCAATGTGAATGCTGTGTTACTAAACTTGGTTTTCCCATCCAAGCATGCAACTTTTTTTTTTCTAAATGCTAGACCTAGCCTTTTAAAAATAGAAGCTTTAAATAAGACTTTCCTATCTCTATGCAGTCACTTAAATTGGAGTTCCCCACAAGGGTTGTGACTGACCAGTGAAAGCTGTAACATAGTTAACATTCTGAAAAATCATGTTGCAGATTCATGTGCCTAGTGGTAGGCTTTTTCTTGTTCCCTCCCCAGCCTCCCCCC
>JANZLQ010000086.1:13202526-13264808 GCA_026212715.1 Elanus axillaris
CTCCAGTCTCTGGCTGGATTATCAACTTTTAGGATTTTATGTTACCCTCATGTTAATTCGTGTTTCTCAGAGCTTCACCGCTGAAGGCAAGGCTAGACTTTGAGAACAGTGAAGAAAATTTGGAAATATGATTCAAGTGTGTCCCAAAGTGAACAGCAGATATTGTATTGTTTATTTAAAAACTAATTTAAGGAAAAAAAATCTCATCAGGGCATGGCTCTTTAAAGACTGGCAAAGTTTTCAAGCCTTGAAGTATTGCTTTAAATATTTCTTTAAAAAGTAGTCATCTTTGGAGATGACTAAAACAGCAGTTGTCGTAGTAGTGGCATTACTTGCATCTCTTTTGTTTTCTGGCCCTGACCCAATGTTGTACTTCTTGCCTGTGCTTGCCCTTGCGGTTGGACCAGTTATTATTTTATTCCCTGTGACAGAAGAAAACTCTGAATTCTTTGTAAGATCAAGTGAGTGTTGGATTACTTGGACTTCCACAAACTGAGAGCTCTAATACGGTGCTTAACTGCATTCTTCAAACTTGGCCCTCATTTAGTTTTCCTTTGCAGTTAGAGCTGAGCACTGATAAAAGAGAAACTCCCTGATGGCAAACTACTCTCTTGTACTGACACACATGTACACAAGTCTCATTTAACCGCTCCCGCCAGCCTGAGTTCAGCTTTTTTTTTTTTTCCTCTCTACCTGTAACTGAATCACATCCTGTCTCTCACTCATGCAGATCTTTCTGAGTATCTGAAGAAATAAAATACTGCAAGATGTGGTAAACAAATACCAAGGGAGGTCCAAATGTCCCAGCTCAGTGGCTGGAAATGATTGGCCTTGTAGGGCTTCTCAGAAGCCCAGCTAATCCAGGCAAAAAATGGCACTGACTTTTGTTGTACTACTGGTAGGATGCAGACTGCCTGTGGGTTGGTTGGAGTGATGTTCATATCCTGAGGTTTTTACTTGTCTCTTCATTGACAACAGGCAGCTGTAATATCTGTTGCCCTAACATCTCCAAAGCAACTTAACAACAATATATATATGTGTATGTATATATATTTTGTATACATATAAAAGCAATATAATAAATGACAACAGCTAGGAATAGGAGTGGAGGAAAAAAACCGGTGCAAGAAGCCTGAGAAGCTCTTCTGTCACGTGAGAAACTTTTGAAGCTACAAAAATACTGCCTGCTTCATGGGCTGCGACCAGTAGATGCCACTGCAGCCTTATTAACAGGGACCACCACACCATGGCTGTAACTGAATATAACTGCAGCATAGGAAGGGGCCATCTGGTGGCCGCCTCAGTCATGTTAGCTGATGATAGCATGTGCCATGCCACCTGATGCTAGGGGTGTACAGGATAGACATGGGGTAAAACCACCTTATGTACACATCTGCATGATTAATTCTTAGGGCAGATGACACACTTCCTAATTAGGACGCTGTGGAAAGCTTGCTTTTCCTGTCTGAGTTTCCTGCTTGCCCTTGCCTTACGATAGAAGTGAGATCCATGATGGTATCTCTGCCTCCACATCAAGAAGTGCAATTTATATTTCTTTCCAGGTTACTATTGTTTCGGGCCCAGCAAGCATTGAAGGCTTCTGCCATGATAGGTGTGCTTGGCATTGTGTTCAGGATTTGATAAACACTGGCTATTTTAAGTTCATGAAATAGTGTGAATGACCTGAATTGGTTTTTTTTAAGTATAAAGATGGTATTTGGGAGAAAAGATCTTCCACTGAAATGATATTTAATAAAAAACCAAGTTATGATAATTTTTTAAATGTACATATGTTTTCTTTCTTTATTATTTTGTTTTATATAAAGAAGAGCAAAGAGTGGAAGCCATAGAGCATCTTCTGTAGTTCTGATTTTTATGTAGAGATATATATATATATATATATGTTTAACCCACCTGACTATGAAGTCTGTCTGGAGCATGATCTATTTATAAAGTACATCTTAAGCCAAAGTGTAGAACTCGTTGCTCATACAGAACGTATCCCTGTAAAAGGCCTTAAATTGCTAGGAGAAGGCTCTGCGGTGAGGGTAAGTGGGATTAGAACTATTGCAGCTGTACTGTACAGGTGGCAGGAGAACTTGAGCATGTGATGGTGTCAGATCTACATCATTCATGCTTTTGTGTGGAATTTATTAAGGGCAAAAGTAGTTGGCTGTAGTACCAATCTTTATTTGGGGTATTACAAGCTTGCAGATGCTATTCCAGCCAATATACTTCAGATGGAAAATGCCTCCTTCCTGTTGCATCTCATCGTCTCTACCAGGCAGGTGTGTGCAGGGGTTTTGTGGCTGCTCACGGAGGAGCTCTGCTCTGAGCACCTGTAACGTGTTTGGGTACACCTCAGGGAGCGCACCATCAGTGGATTCTCTTTTCCTAGCCTGAGTTCTTCTGAACATGAGCCCTTTTTCCTAAGAGTAAGATTACGTATTTTGGATCAGTTCTGCAAAGCACTTCAACAGATGCTTAACTTATGGAGATGAATGGTCCTGTTGAAGGTGTTCCTTTGTGCTTTGATCTGGTACGAACTCTCTGCTGGACTTTCACGGACCAAACCATGAGTGACTTTTACTGTAGCTGACACTGGAAGGGTGGGCTATTGTTTTAGGTAAATTATCCTGCAGCTCAAGCAGTGCAGATCCCTCATGATTTGATTCAGATACACGGTCATCCTAACAAATATACTCTCTTCTGAAGCAGTTAGGCAAGCCCCCATTATCAAGCCTTGAAGATTTCAGGATGTGAGCTGCACCTTCCCAAAAACTAAATTCCACTCCAATATTTTGGCTTTAGTAAACTAACTCTTCCCAGGTTCATTATTTTATTTGTCACTTTGGTTTTTATTTGTCATTTTGAGCCTTGTGATGCATGCAAGTGATATTGTCAGTCTTTACTGTGCAGCTGAAAGGAGGGGAGATTCATGAGTAATTGCATGAATAGAAGAAAGAAATAATCTTAAAAATACAAAATATCTCAAGAATTGGATCAGAAGTTGTGGTAGCCTTTCAAGGATTTGATTAAACGGAATTGGAGTTTGGATCTTCTTTCCCTTAAAAAAAGGCACTTGAATGCATTTCACAAAGGGATAGTAAAGCAGTTCAAATGGAGCTTTTTTTCTTTATAGATGGATCTTGAAAAATCCTTTGTCTCTGTATGTGGGTTCTTCTAAACTCATTACACTAATGTGGTTGTTTCTGTAATTTAATTATCTCTGCACTCAATGACAACAAGTTAATTAAAAGTCTCTTCTTTTGTTAGTTGAAACATATTAGTTTTTCCTACATGGAACTTCATGGCTTTTGTTTTGTCCCCTTGTTATAGGCTGTTTTTGTTCAGTGCAGCTGTGCCTTCTATTGCATAACAACTTAATATAGTTGGCTTTATAGCTCTTCCTATTTATAGGCTGGTCAAAATTACCTCCAGGGATTTGCAAATGTAGGTCAGTAGTGTAAAAACCCAAGTCCCACTCCTGTATTAAAGTTTCCTCCTAAGTGGCCAATCAGTTTTGCTTCCAGTCCCTTTGGCAGGTTGTATTGCAGACGCTTTGATGTTAGAAGGCTGAATGTGTGTGCAGGGAAATTGCTGGATTTTCAAGCATGGTCCCAGTAGTCTGGGTTTGGAAATCATATTTTGCTTATAACCAGAAAGTTTTTTTTATTTTAGGAAGCTCTTGCAAGATGAGCTTAACCTTGGGCTACGGTAATGTCAGGACGGAACAGGGCTGGGCATAGTTTGTATTTAGATTGGCGACAGCCAATCCTTTGGAGCTGCATGACTCAGTATCTGACACACTTCCTTCTGGGTATGAATGCCACAGCAGGTTGGTAGGAGGTACTGTATTGCTCCATGAGTCATTAAATCCGAAGCACTGAATTTTTCCTGGTCATTAAAGATCACTTGGCTCACTTAGTAAGAGTGCGGCTTTGCCTGGGTATTCTGACCAACGCCTGACTCCAGTAAGCTGCTTTCCCTTGCAGTCCCCTCCCTGGCAGTCTGGTTTCATCATTTGCTCTTTGTGTTCCTGCTAAAGTGCTGCAGATTCATGATGTTGGTAAAGAATAGCTGGTCTTTTTTAGTACTGGGTTGATCCATGTATTTTTATTTAGCCTTCTAGTTTCAGAGCTGTAATCAGATACTGTAAAATGGATAATTTCTTTTGATCGTCAGCATACTCAGGCCAGGGGTCTTGTGTCTTCTGTGAGTTTCTTTTCCTAAGAAAAGTGCTTGAAGTAAAATCCACCAACCAGAAACTCAAGCATTTCTTGTCCCTTTCAGGAGCAAGGGGTAGCTTCCCCTTCCCTGCAGCAGGGCATGGAGGGGCTTTGAGCCTTGCAGATTCCCAAGGACCTACTCAGTCTTGTGACAGCAGTAGATACGTTTGTCTCCTTGTGTATGTTTCACAGAGTGACCTCCTCTTTTGTGTCCCAGTGAATGGCAGGTGGTATTCTGCCATGAGAAGGGCAAAACATTTGCTTTATAGCTGTCAGGCTAGCCATGTGCCAAGGCTGCCATGACTTGAGGGTGTTTTAGCAGATTTGTGCCAGAATGCTATTTATGCACAACTGCTTTAAGCTTGACTAGAGGTGTTGGCGGTCGGTTTACTCTATGGAGCAGCTAGCTTTCCTTTCTGACCTACACAGACTAATGGGACTCTCCTAGTTTTAGAAATTGCAGGTTTTGAACTGATGGGGCTGGAAGAGGTAAACACAGAAATGAAAAATGGACTCTGGACAGCTTTCTACATCTGCATCTGCTATAAGTTACCATCTGTGAAGATTCATGGTCGCTTTTGGAGATGTCCTTTCCAGCAAGATTCATGTGTTAATCATGAAGCTTTTTAAACAAAATTTCTTACTCATTGCATATTATAACCTGCCAGCTCTGATCCATGTTTGATCTGGAATTGTTTTAGGAATATACAAGTATGAAGGAAATGTCTGTCCTTTAGGCAGAAGTAGAGGCTCCATTTCCAGATAAATATTCCATAGTCTTTAAGAATATCTTATTTTGATAATATGTTTTTTAAGTTACTTTTCTAAGAGCTCTAGTTCTGTGCTTACTGACATCTTGGCTTATTGACTTGATGGCCTGTTTTGTCTCGTGTATCAGATAGGGTTCTTGGTCAAGTTTCCAGCCCAGAGATAAATGGGAACTTTTCTTTTAAATCTCCTTTTCCAACTTTAGTTTCAAACCCCAAAACTTAGCTGCAAAGTATATGCCTACATGGAAAAAGTAAGCCATAGAGCTTTAGTTATCTTAATCCTTCCTTCGAATTTCTCTGGAAATTAAGGTGACTGTCATTCCAGTGTTTGAAATCTTCTACCATATTGTAATCATTCTTAACATTTTTTGAGACATTATCCGGTAGCCATCCAGTATATACATTTTTAATCAGAGTTTTTAAAGGCTCAGTTACATTTCTAGCATGAGAGGTTAGCAGTTAATAAGTCTTTGACAGCAATAGGAGTCTTGTCTTAACCCACTTACTAATTCAGTACCTGGAAAACTCCTCAAATGTCTCAGATTCAGTATTGCTTTTAAGTGGATACTTGCAATAATATTTGTAGCTCACACAGTGATACCATGCTGTGCTTGTTCTGACCTCCCTTTAAGGACCTGATCCAAAACCAATTTTGAAATAAGTGGAAAGTCTTCCATTGATGTTGTGCTTTAGAACAGATCCTAGAAGAAACTGCAGAGGAAGCGATAACATAGTGGTGGGTCATGTGTCTTGTGTCTGCAGTACAGGGGAGCTGATGTCATGTTTATTAGAAGCCAAGATCAGAGTTCACAGGCTCAGGAAATGTCTGCAGAGTTTAGGAATGGTTTGTAACTTCTATCCCAATGACAGGTTTATTTGGCACTTTTTGATAAGTGGCCTGTTTGAAATTTCCTCTCCAAGTAAGCAATTTGTAATTCCCACTTGAAAGGGCTACTGTGGGGGATGGTGATGGGGCCATATTTGAAAACCATTTATGGTTACTAACATCCTGGCATCTGTCATCCAGGAGTCCTGTGCCTTTATTGTTTTGATCTGTCCGAAATGACTTCTTTATATAGAAACTGGAAAACTCACTTTGTGTCCTGAGTGCAGATAAAAATATTTATGGTCCCTTGAAACATATAAATAGAATTGGTGACTAAGCTAAAGGATCATTAGAAATAGTTCCGCTTTTTTCCACGATTAAATTTGCTCACTTTATTTTGATCACCTTGTCTCATAGAACCTTACAGTGCAGTTTTCACTGTTGCTTGCCAAGACACCATCATTGTGACACTTAAAATCTGCCAATTCTGAGATGTTGTACTGATTCACAATTCTTTTATTCTGAGCCCGGTTTCTGCTTTCTTAAGCAATGACGTAGTCATTTTGCAGGGGTTGGAGGTTTCTTCCACTGACAACTTCTATTGGCTGCTGAAGAAAGTTAGAAAATTCTTGTCGTAGTGGTGGTGTAGCTGCCATACTCTTAAGGATATCAAGGAAACAAAATTACTGGGAGAGGTAATTGCTTTTCTTAGACCGGGTTATGTAGCTGGAAAGAGCAGCCTCAGAACCTCAAGGGATCTTGACAAAATGAATCTGAGCTGAAAAGTTTGTTTAGTCTTTCTAAATATGTAGGATAATTCTTGTTTACCTTCCTGAATTTCAACAGAATTGTCAAGCTCTGTGGATGGGAAAAGCATGTCATTATATGCTTTTGGGATTATGGTTAGATCCTCAGCCTAACTAGAACTATAACAGTGCTTGGCTTTGACAATAATTTGGATTCATGGGCTTTTTTTCATGTGTGATTGTGTGACTGCCCCTTCGAGGCATACAAGGAGTATGAGGAACACCTGACAGCTGCCTGCCAAGAATGAAAATGGAGAATTTCCCTTTGGCTGCTTTTTTCCCCTCTGTATCCAGAAGCCATCTGGTGCAATAGAGCTAAACTTGGGTTTCAGCTACACTGGTTTTTATTCTGAGAATTTGAGCAGGTATTTAGGGAAGAATTACCAAATCATAGGCTCTTCAGGACCAGCACTTAGGGACATGGAGGAACCCAATGAAGCAACTGTCAACCCCACTGTGTTTAAAGAGGATTAATAGGAGTTAGGTTGTTACTGGAGTTCCTGGGAGCACCCGGGTCAGGTAAGGGCCTGTAAGCCTCTTTTGGAACCCAACTGCTCTGAAAATCTAGTCTTTAGTATGTGTGTAACACTTGTAAATAAATCCCAGACTCCCGTGTCATTTGTGTGCTCTTTAAAGTACCTCAGCTCCTTTTTGTGGTAAGGTTTAGTTGGACAAATAATGTCTTTGCTCTTCTGATGCTTTCAAAACCTAAATAGATGGAGGAGACCTGATTTGCCTGAAGACATGCAGAGCACAAGTGGTGGGGTTGAGAGGAGGATCTCGGTTCTATTTTCATGTTGCTGTCCTGTTCACTGGGGCATGAAGTCACATAGGCTAATCTTGAGTTGTATTCACATTTATTTCCTGTCATCAGAGGTTTATATATTATATATATATTATATATATATAATTTGCATCAAATATACCCTGACCTCTGTCCTCAACTGAAGTAAACCACACAAGACTATCCAGATAGCACTTTATGGATTTTGTTCTGTTCTTGACTTCCTGTTCAGTCTGTTTAATGATGTATTCATGATGATGTCTCCAGAATCACAGGGAAGGTATTGCAATTCAGTGTTACAAGTTGAGTCTAGTTCCTACCAGCAGAGGACATTGTTGCTCAATAAATTTCTCCAAGAGGCTGTCTTTTGGAATTTGCTGTGGCTCTTTAGTCTGATGGTTTATAGTTCTGGACAATTTGTTACACTTACAAAAGAGCCTATTTTGTGGAAGAGTGAAAACTTCTGAGACTTTAGAAAATGAATTGTGACTGAACTATCTCCCTGGTCCTGGAAAAATAGTGCTTTTTGTCACGCCAGTTTTCAGCCAGTAAAGCACTGCTTATAGAAGTGCTGTTGATTGGCACCAGTACTGCAAAGACTGTGTGTCGGATAAGCAATCAGCAGGAGGAATGGCAATTTAGAGAAATATCACACCTCTATTATTAGAGAAACTTTTATGTGCACATGAGGGATAAGGAGGCATCATGGCAGAAGTTGAAATTAAGGAGGGATTTAAAACTGATGGCTTTGAGAAAAGTGAATTTGTATGTGACTTGTGTGAGGATACCTCGCAGTAACAGCAGTGGGCTAATGCTGCCGCAGAAAGTTTGGGGGGGGGGAATTGTTTGTTCAGCCATTCCCTGATACCTGGTGTGGAGGTGAGAGCAGAGGAACAATTAAAAAAAGTCAGCCTACTTACATAAAGGAATCTTTACTGGGCCAGCAAGAGAAATGGGATTCTCTGCAGATATAGAGCAGCCTTGAGTCATGTACACAGCAGGGTAGGTGCTCTGAGGTGTTGACAAACTTGGAGAGCAGTCCTTGTTTATGTGTAATTAGCTGTACCCTGAACTGAGAGCGTATGTCCAGTCAAGTATCTTCTGTATGAGGTGGGCCCCATAATATAGAGGACTCTTGAAGGGCATAAATTTTCATTTTGCCAAAACCAAACAAGCCAACCAAAAATTCCCCCCCCGATGGTAAAAACAGAGATTTAGAATTTTTTTTTGAGAATTCACCTCAATTTTGTTAAATTATTTGCTAAATAAAAGTAATATGAAAGCTAAATACTTGATGCTTTAAAAGTATTTTTATTGTTCACTATAGTAGAACAATCCTTTAATTCACTATTGAGTTTTAAAGTTAAGATGGGAGGGAATGTTTTAAGCTGACTTCAGTTGAAATGTTTTTGACTTTTGAGACTGTTGGGCCAACAGCGAGGATTCAACTCTTTGATAGTAAGCCAATGAACATATTCTTTGTCCTGCTTCTCCTTCAGCACTTCTAATGCCTACCATTGTCCATTACTTTGTTTCTAATGAGTACTTGAATGAAAATGCCTTGATGCCACTGCAAACCCAAAACTGTGGCCTCCTATCCCAAGCATGCAAACAGAGCAATACTGTTCCCTTCTTTTGTGCGTTAGGAAAGTTATTCTGCCTCGACACTGTTAAAAAGGATTACAGTGGGACTGGGATGTGTTTGACAGGCCTTGCTCTATCAGCTTCGGTTGCACCATATTTATATTAGCTGAGGATGTGGCTTTGGGTTTTGATTTCAGTTGCTGGTTAAGTCAGGAAACTTAAGTTTCTCAGCTGTGATGCCATTTTTTTTATTTGCATGGAATCTGCTTTTAAATAAGGAGTATAACTGACTGAATGTTGCTTTTCTGATGGATTCATTCTCTTTTGGGATTTTGTGGCCAGATGCCTCCTGAATGCTGCCAAAGCCAATTGTTTTCTTTTTTTTTTTTTCTTTTTTTTTTAGAAGTAGTAGTAGTTGATCTCTGCAGAATGATGGGTGAATTCCTCAGTGCAGACTGATCTTCCCCTTACCCTGCCAAGCACGGAGGCAGGCACACTGGGGCTGATTGTTGGGATAGACTGGTAGCACTGATATCAGGGACACTGACAGTTTGCAGCACTTTAGGGCTTGGCCTCAAAAGTATATCTAGACAAGTGTTGGAGAGAGGTCTTTAGGCAGAAAAATACGATGGCTAAAACGAAAGAATCTGAATCCCCTTTCATAGGGGAAAAGAAAGCCACAGGCTTCTAAGGAAAGATGTGGTGAGCTTTGTGCTTTGTGACTTCCCTTTCCTTCTCTTCCTGCAGAAGTTCAAGAGGTCTGCAAAACCTCAGGTTCCACAAAATATGACCATCCCTAATTATAAGGTTAGAGTATTAATATTGCATATAGCAATAGGAAGTGTGAGGCGGAAGCACTACCCCCTTCGCTGAACACCCCCTTTTCAATAAAAATAGCAAAATCAAAGTTTATATTAGGAAATGTGAAAGTCCCGTGAGTCTCAGCATCCTCTGAAGTAATTTCTTCCGCTGCTAGGTAGTCAGCTTCCTATTTATTCAGAAACACTGTAAGGTCTGTGGGAGAGAGAAAGACATGCTAGTTTGTGTGGCCTCCTCAGCTGAACCTCAGGGCCTGGCAGTCGGGGGAAAAGCAACATGTTCCCTACCACTGTTTTTTTCAGGTTTGCCTTTAACACTTGTGCAAACCTGGTGATGCCAAAGGAAGAAAGAGGGCAGTCCAGACTACTTAAACTGAAGACTCAGCAGCTGTTGTGCTGGCTTTAGGGTGGGAGCTGCTGGCTTTGGGGCCTTTTGTGTTCTACAGGGAGCAGGGCTGATCTGGCACCTCTCTCTTGGGCAGAGCCCCAGTTAAAATCAGTACCTCTCAGCTGATTAGGGATGAGTTTTGAGAGGTTGAAGTGGATGCTATAGTTCAGTGATGGAGAAGACTTAAAACTCCTAAGATTGATTTGCTTAATGAACTTTATTATGTCACAGGACACAGGATTGTGTCCATCCGTGCATGGTTGAGAAGGGAGAATGCAGGAAGTTTTTGAAATCCCAGTGCCCTCGAGCTTTTCTGGCTGAGTGGTTCAATGAGTGGCCAAAGGCACAGGCTGGCTCCTGCTTCCAGCACTGGTTGGCAGTGGCAAGCTATAGATGGAGGCATTTCTTTTTGATCTTATTGGTGTGTTCTTCCTGTTTGCTGGAAAGGGATAGGATGCGTGTTGGTACCTGACTGAGGCTGGTTTACATGTGACTGATAGGTACTTACGCCCTTGACTAAGTAAATATCAACTATGTCACATTTTGGATATATAAAACCAGCTGGGGTTGGGTATGTCAGAGGAGGCCGGAAAAGTATTTGTCCCTTCTGTATTCCTAAAGCTGAGTTTTTACTCCAAGGTAATGGCCCATAACTGAAATATTCATTTGCTTAATAATTTTATTTAGCTTTGTCTTGCAGGTCTGTCTAGTCTCTTTCTTTCTGTGTGAGACTTGCACATCTGGCCCCTCTGTCCTTCTTTCCCATCATACGACTGACAGCACATACATTTTAAGCATCTCGGCTTTCCTCTGAATTCCCCAGCTGCCTCTGCTTCCAACCATCCACATCTGGCATTTGTTAGTGACAATCTATGGCATCAGAGATCTCGGGCTGTCCATAAATGCAGTCCTGTGCTATGGCTGTGTCCTGTTGTGTGACTTGGCTTGTAGGAGACATCCCTCTCATGACCTGAGGTGGTGGATCCTGATACAAAGAGCCCTAAGTCCCCTTCTTGTGTCTTAAATGGATTTTTATTTGAGGTATGAGATAAACCAGCCAAGCGGAAGCTTAAAAATAACATTCTTGATGTTTTTGAATTCTTTCTTGTAAATTAGCTTTGATAAGGTAGAATTTTTGAAGCTGGGTCCTTAAAATGACAGATGGAAAAATAAGCGGGGCCTAACCCGAGTGATTTGTTTTCAAAAGCGAAGGATGATTAGTAGCTCCCACCAGCTCAGTGAAGGTTATGGAGGGCCCAGCACTGTCGAGAATTGGGCTGGTTTTTGTCTCCAGTTCATCAAAGTCTTTTAAGTACATGCTTATCTTTAATCCTGTGAGTAATGCTGTGTAATAGTCAAACACAAGTTAAGTAGGTGTTGCATCATAATGTTAAGCTTCAGTTTTTCAAATGATGATCTATCCCTGCATTATGTAGAGGCGACTTTTCATACACTTGTGTGACCATTGTGCATCAGAGGATTCAATTCTGGAGTTGCTTAATTGCTCATGCAGACAAGTAACTCTTGCGTGTTCATGTACCATGTTAGTGTCCAAAAGACAGGCAAAGACGACTTTGTGCAACTTCAGGAGTCTTCAGTTGAAAATCAGCTCCTTCATGTGAACTGCCTGGGAATTCGCTTTGGGAAGTGATTTGAAGTAGCTTCATCTCTAGTGTTGCTAAATGTCAGTCTTCTGAGGACAGCCTCTTCTGAGGCGATTGTCTTTTCCTTTTATTTATACAGCAAGGTTAACATATTTGCTCTTGTTCTTTAATATAGAACAGCAGAATTATTTTGGTATTAGTGCATATGTGTAGTTAAAAATGTATGTCTGCATATAATGTGGATGTGTGTGTATGTATGTGTCAGATTTTAGAAGATTATTGGAAGCAGCTGTGGGTGGAAGAGAAACAAAGCCATGGGTTTGTGAGCCAAACAATTAACATAGGAGTGGAATACTGTAGTTACATCAGTCTTTCTTTAAAAAGCCAGAATTTCTCCCTTATTCC
The DNA here is from genome assembly GCA_026212715.1 of Elanus axillaris. Classification (NCBI taxonomy): domain Eukaryota; kingdom Metazoa; phylum Chordata; class Aves; order Accipitriformes; family Accipitridae; genus Elanus; species Elanus axillaris. The sequence goes on from JANZLQ010000086.1 coordinate 13,214,741, forward strand.
CAAACGTACATTATTAATTCTCTTGGCATGTAACATAGCAAAATGACTGCGTTTATGAACTTGACTACTTCTTTTAACAAGTTCCAATAACTGCTTCCTAAACCTTGTGTTTTTATATCAATTACATACAGTAAGCATTGAAATCAACCAAAGAGAACTGCTGAGGCCAAGAAGGGTTATTTATGTTAAATGAGGATTGCCAACTGCCAAAAGTAAAATGTGGATATAATTTTATAACACCATTTTATAATTAAAGTCATAAGTGAGGTTTCCTGCTATTGTTTAAAAATGTGTCACGATAAATTTAAATCAAGGATGAAGGCACAGAATGGGCTACTAAAGAACATATCAATACAACAAAGATGGTACGGTGAACATGTCTGTTGCAAAAGAAAAACATGTGCTAACAATTTCAGTGAAATAATTATATTTATTGCATATAGATTCTGTTTTAGGAACTATAACCACTTAGAAACTGTTTTCATTCATGTCAGATTGAGGTTAATTTGTTGTTACTGTATGTCTATAGATAGATTTTACTGTCACAGGAATTTATTATGTTGGTTTAATGATAAGACAGTCTTCTAGCCAGACCAGATTTTTTAGAAGGCCAAGAAATCCAGAAAAAGTTAATAATTTTGGCTAATATTTATGTGTCCGCAGCATTTTGGAATTAATACTGTATCAATAAAGAAAATAAAACTTTGGCAAGTAAGTACCCACTGGCCAGATTCAGGAAAATATTTAAGCACATGCTTAACTTTAACAATTTCGGTGGGATGTTGATTTTAATAGGAGTTAAGCATATGCCTAAGGACTTTTATAGGGATTCTTTTTTTTCAGTTGTGGCCTAAATTTGAAGAATAAATAACTTCGATTTGTCAAATTGAACAGGAATAATAATAGCCCTTTGTTTTAGTTTACTTATTATCTGAATATATAATTTTGCCACTGTACCATCAAAGCCATTTAATTTGGAATATTTTAGGGCTCCCCTATCACAGCCTTTGGTTGTTGATAATGCTACTTTTCTCCCAGAAAGAAGTGATTTAATTCACATGCATTTGTAAGAGTTAATCGCTAGAACATTCCTGACTTTGGTAAGTCATGTTCATGGAATAGGTAAGTAATTTCCAATGTATCATTTCATACATTGCTTTGCTAATATAACCCATGTGTTTCATATCAGCACCGAAAGGACATTAATCAGTACACACCACTTCAGCCAGACATATTCTGTGCAAAGTCCCTGGTTACATCTCAAATGTCAATATGTGGAAAATGATGAATAATAAAACGCAATAGATATCATTTGTTACACATGCCATTTGTAAGTTCATTGTAAAATAGATCCCATAGAAAGAGCTGACGGTAATACAGCATTAAAGTTATACAGTTAAGCTCTCAGAGGTAAGAAATGCCACAGTCAGATGTACAGTCTTAATTCTGCTGCCCTGTGCACATGCATTATTCTCATAAAGACTTTAACTATAGGATCACAGGTTATTTCTCCAGTGACACAATATTTATTCCAAACTGGAAAAAGCTTGGAAGCTGCACAATGCAGGAGCCATTGATGTCCCTACAAATTCTACCTCATGCCTAGAAAATTTCAGCTAAAATGTGTGCATTTTTAAGTTGTTCATGACTTTTCAAAAATAAGGGTGCCGGAAAGGAAGCAACATATGTATATATGTTAACCCTAGCATAAGAGGTTACTGTAGCCACTGGTCCAATAAATGCTGGAAAATATTCTCATTAGTGACATTAATTCTAGCTTAATTCATTAGTCATTTGAGGCAGAATTCTTTAAAGTCTGTTTTCCCCCTCCCTGTCCCTGGGGGAAGAGAGGAAAAAGAGGTGCAAAGAAGATATTGTGAGGCAAAAAGAAATCGGGGACAAGCAAGAGCAAGAGGAGCTGCTGGGACAGAATGGAGGTACTGGAGGCTGGAAGGTATACCCGTAACTGAGTAAATAATTAGCCTAAACCACCCTGACGTGTTCTAGAAATCTGTGACAGGTGATGTCACAATTTCTCCAAGTAACTGTTACTTAGCTTTTTAAAAATCTTCTTGACTTTTCAATGGAATTTATCTTGTATTTAAAATTTAGCCCTTTGTTCTTGTCCTGAGCATGGGAGAGAACAAATAGTTGACTCCCCGCACCAAATTTGGTGCCCTGCAGTATGTTCTTTAATTTTTCCCTTTCCCTACTCTCTCAGTCTTCTGATTTGCTAAAAATTGCTGTTATTCCTACTCATTTACTGTTTTCCAAAGGTGCCTAACAGGTCTCTGAACTTTTTTTGTGCTGGCTTCTCCAGCTGACCAATGTAACTTTAAATTCTGATTTGGTCCTCCAAAGTACTTGCACTCTCTCCTGGCTTGGTATCATACACTTGGTTTTGGTTTTGTTTTTTTTTTTTTAATTAAAAAAAAAGTCCTTCTCAAAGGCACTTTAAAGACTTCTGAATACTATTCCACCATGATAGATGTGTGTAGGATGAAGACCCTAATGAATACCTTCTCTCAGTCTCCCAGTGAACGGTTAACAGTAACTCACTGAACACAAATTTTCAACCACATGCTTTGCTACTTTATAATAATTTCAGAAAGACCATGTTTTTCCTTGTTTTCTTAGAGGAGCTGCGTTTTGAGGGCTATACTCAAAGCCTTGCTTGCCTCTATAATTTCTTTATGTACTGTAGGCCAGTTATGTTGTAAAGGGTAAAATTTTGATTTGTATGTTGCATGTGTACAAGGTATTTCTTACTGTCTTATATGGTAGGGGTTATAATCAGTTATATAGACCAGGCTAAATGTTCCCAGACTGTTCCCTATCTCTTAAAAATCAGTAAAATTACACTCTCTGGTCTCCTGGAGTTCCATACATGTCTTCAGTGAGCACTCTACAGGTAACCAGGAATGGCTCCGGGTCCTTCATTTAGCTTCTTAAGAGCTCTGAAGTTATCATGTGTGGCTGATCTGGATATATTTAACTATTCCAAATATTTTTTAACATGTTTTTTCTCCATAGTCTGGACCGTGCACTTACTAACATTGCTATTAAGTTCAGTTTTAAGTATCTGATCTCAATTAACCTCCTTTAAAAACTGAAGCAGGAAAGGCCATGTTTAAGCCTTCTAGATGTTATCAATAATCAGAAAAAGCATCACAGATGCCCTCTCCTATTAAGCGGTTTACTATCAATAGCCTGAGAAGGCAAACATGGAAATGTCTCAGACCATTTAGAGAAAAAGACTGCTACTGTGGGGAGGTTTATGCTGCCAGAAGGCTCAAATATTTGTGGATTACTCAATGTGAGAGCAGATGACTGAGCTGAAATCACAGCCTCCTGCATTTAACAGCAGCAGGAAGCGTTTTGTTGTGCTACTTCCCTGGGTGCTCTCTAATGACAAAAAAATTGCACATTTCTGTCTGGTGAAATTCAGTCAGAATCCTTGGTAGCTGGACAGAAATCAAGCTAGACATAGCTGTTTAACATGGTTTGCATTACATACGAGCTGCAGATATTGCCTTGAGGAGTATATGCATGCAGAATATTTTGTCTTAATTGACTCCAGTCTGTGTCACCAAGAGGTTTCTAATCTTTGTCCTCCGAGTTAATATTTTAAAAAGAACATAAGGCTTCTCTCTCTCACTATCCTTTCTTACATAGATACAGAAGAATTTTGAGAAACAAGTAAAGAAAATGCAGATTACAGTGTTTAAACTGAAGTAAAAGGGAGTGCAAGATCAGTCCAGAGTTGGCTAGTAAAGAGGAACTGGAATTTGGTGGAGCTGCTGCTTCTGTAACCAAAAGGATAAATGAAGTTGCTGTTAGGAGCTGCAGCAGATTTGTATTTGCACACTGGGCAGTTGTGGCTGAGTAGCATATCTTTAGCAGGTCTGCTGCTGAACAGAGCTCTCCAAGCTCTGTTGTGGAAGAATCTGCATGTGAATTCTTCAGTTAGAAATAAAAATGATTGTTCTTTCATTGCTTGGAGATAACTGCTGTATGCTGATGCGTATTCTGGATTTCAAAACGAGCATAAAACTATTCTCACTCTGCTTAAAACGAGCATAAAACTATTCTCACGCTGCTTACGCTTAGCATCCCTCTAGGATGGAGCACAAGCATAAACTAAAACCTGGCTCCGAATTGGCCAAGCCTCCAACTTCACTCAAAATGCGCGTGTTGACCAGTGGCCAGTAGTATGTTTTGGTATCATTGGTGAGACTCATTGTGAATTTTATACCTTCTTGGTAAGGTACACGAGATAATCATGTTCCCGGTCCTGTTTACACCTAAACACCAGAAAGTCTTTAAAGCTTCTATCTTGACATGCCTTCCATGAGGTAGGAAGTCTCAGTTGCTTGGAAAATGAAGAGAGAGAGCACAGAGAAACTAACTTGTGTAGGAACACTGTGATGGAGCAAAACACTGATCCTGGATTTCAGTAGCTGAATTGTTTTCTGTAGCTTTTAATCTCTCTAAAAAAAATGAGCTTAAAAGCCACTTTGGGAGCATGCCAGAGAATACATGGCAATTCAGAGCCCCTCTCTCTGTCCAGAAATTGTGTCCTGAATCCAAGTGCATCATTGTTAGTATTGATGAATCAGCATTTCACAACAAAACCCTGTTTAAAAAGAAAAAAAAAATTATATTGTTCTTATTTGTTACAGAAGATCAGTGTTGCTCTGAACAGTACTTATCTTGCTCTCTAACTGGTTCTTGGAGCCCTCGCCTACAAGATGGTGAATGACTTCTGATCTCCCTGGGCCTGCTGTATATTCTAATATGGTTGTCATAGCTTTCCTCAACAGCTTGTACAACTCTCCCATGGGTCTTCTGCATCACGAAATTGGTGGCAAAATTGTTAGGTGATGTGAAGCTAGAATTAAGAAAAGCATTCTCAAAAAGCTCCTATGAAACTTGCCTGGTTTCATGGTTCATTAGAAACTTTAAACTCCTGCCATGCATGTTGAAAGATTTGCTTAAGTCAATGAAGTCTTTCGAGTGAACCTCATCAGGAAAAATTGGTGGTTCCACTGAGAATCCAGAAGAATACTACCAGTTTCAAACAACTTTTGCTCTGAGATTTCTTTGATTCATTTGGAGCTGACACAGTAGAGATGTGGAGCAACTTGAGACAAAATACTTAAATGATCTACAAAGCAAAACCACAGAGTTTTGTGAAGTTATCATTAGAGCTGTGTTGAAAACTAGATGGTTTTTTGAAATGAGAGGGGAAATATGAAACTAAGGTCTGCAAAATTGCCTTACTATGATTGCTGTAGTAAGAAGCTTAAACACTGGAAACATCACCAACTGCTAAGCTTCATCAGACAACTCAGACTTGCCATCATTACTACAGCAACATGCACAACCTCCCAGCTGAAGCCCCTTTGCTGAGCTGGACCCTATGTGAAGAAATACACAATGGATGAGTCCTGATCTCCAAAGGCTGAACAGGCACAGGAGAGCTTTTCAAGTCAGCTTGAGGGAGCTTTGTTACCCAAACTTCATTGAAACTCATTCACAATTTCAAGCTGCTTTGAAAATCTTAGCTGCAGGAGTCTGGTAGCATCCAAAAGATAAAAATGAGAGAGAGTGGTCTGAGCAAATGGGGGATCAAAATGTACCTTAGCTACAAAGGGACATCGTCAGGTATTTGCTTTAGGCCCTGCCTTCCAAGCTGTGCCTGCAATTCTCTTAATGCTGTGTTTTCATTATATTTTAGGCACAGCCTTCTGAAGGTTTTCCATAGATGCTAACACTGGTACTGCTATATTATTTTGATTTTACTAACCTGCTTAAGTACCTCAGAAGCCTGTTTCAGTGCCCATGTGGTCCCATTGAGCAGGCTTGCCTAACCAGATGTCCACAGTGAACCACACTTGAAGATTCTGTTCTTTTCCTTGGGAGGAGACTGCAGTACATATTGAGAGCTTTCATCAAACCAAAGATAGTTAGTTGCCTATAGAGGAGTTTTCGAGTGTGAGGCAACTGAATTATAACACCTGTAACACTGGAGTGGCATTTCCAAATGGGTTTGCTGCTGGCTTTGGCTTTTTTCTTTCTTTTTTTTTTTTTTTCTTCTCCAGAAAAAAAAATACCTCTTCTGTGGGGAAAGCCCATCTTTCAGCTTGCTGCACCCCAACAGACACATTTGGAAAGCTATTTTACTCTGGGAGTGATTCTTACCCACAAGATGGTGGCAGCTTGCTTCTGTTTATTTCCTTTTCTTCTCAGATTGTCTGTTGTCACCCCTTTTCCTGCTGTTTCCTGTCTTTGGAAGGGAAACCAGGAAAGGGGAAACTACACCACTTAGGATCCCACTTAGAATCTGGATCCCACAGGATTTACCTCTCATCTGGCCAATTTCTCCCTTGAGTTATTACCCACCACCCAGGGAAGTAAATCAAGGCATATCTTGGCTCAGTGTATCTTGCTGTATGCTCAGAGTACTCCGTTTTCACCATCACTAGGCATTGCAGAAGCACAATTTCTAAATATAAAGACCTTTCTGATATCACCAGCGCAAGGGGAGCACAGTCTTAAAATCTGTATTAAATGAACCTAATTTCCTCTGAGATGTTAACGTGCTGCACTGATTTCAAGTTAATCAAAACAGATGTTTTCTAAATGCATCAAACAGGATGTAGAAAATTTGGCTATTTAATGCAGATTCAAAGGCAAATTCCTTATAACCACCACGGAAACCATGGCTGTTTGCTAAGTACTGCGAATTGATGCTGTGCTTTTTAAGTGCCACTTGCTGACTTCTGCACACTGTTGCCTACATACTGTAGACTTATTTAAAGCTTGGTTATACAGAGGCACTAAAGATAGTCGGCCAAACCTTGTTCTTGGGGACATAATTAATATATCCTGCCAATTTCTTAAATAGATGCAGGATCAGATCTAGTTCCTGTGTAGGAGCAAGACGCTTTTATATATATTATGTGTTTTATTCTGGAAGCTTTGCCATTAAATTCAGGCATTTTGCACAAAAGAATGATACAAATGGAATTAAACTGAGGACTTCATGTCAGTATTCAATGTTTCTATTGACTGCAGATTCTTTCAATCTGTATTTGATTGGACCCATTTCTAACCCTTAAATTCAGTACTACTCAGAACCAGAAAACAGTTGTCTCATTCCTTCTAATTCAAACACAGACATAAAAGCAATTCTTTTTAGTCCATGATGCCCATTCAATTGTGTACTTGCCATTGAAGTTACTTCAGCATGTATTTACATCTGGTCTGCAGTTTTGCATATTTATTGATCTTTATTGCAGTTTAATGATTCTGACACGACCTAATTGAGTAGAATTTGATCTCTATCAGCACTTTAAAAAAGAAGCAAGAAAAACTGAGGAGTTTTGGAATTCTGGTTTTGAGAATAGAGACTCTACAACCTCTGTGGACAACCTATTCCAGTGTTTGACCACTCTCACAGTAAAAAAAGTATTTTTCCTATGGTCAGGTGAAGTTTCCTGTGTTTCAGTTTGTGCCTGTTGCCTCTTGTCCTGTCGCTGGGCACCAGTGAGAAGAGTCTGGCTCCCTCTTCTTCATTCTCTCCCATCAGGTATTTATACCAGGTGATAAGATCTCCCTGAACCCTCTCTTTCCTAGGCTGAACAATCTCAGTTCTCCCTGTCTCTCCTCATGTGAAAGATGCTCTAGTCCCTTAATCATCTTTGTGGCACTTCATTGGACTCACAGCAGTAAACCCATGGTTTTTGTGTACTGGGGAGCCCAGAACTGGCCTTGCCAGTGCTGAGTAGAGGGGAAGTGTTCCTGATGATTCTTCTATGCTATCTTCCTTCCATTGCAGTTAAGGTCTTTTGTCCCCAGTCTTCTCTTGTACGGATCTGATATTTTTCACTCTCTGTTCTAAGCTGCATTGCTTTGGGACATGTTAAAAGCTTGGCACTGGTGAGGCAGGCTTCCCTCCCCCCCTTTTCTTTTTTTTTTTTTTTTTGTAAGACAGGCCAAATTGTAGGAGTTTTTGGAAGGACAGACTATGAAATATGATATATTTTCCTGTTGCTGTATTCCACCAAAATGTCACTCTAAGTAGTGTGGCAGTATTCAAGGTTTATTAAGATCCGTGTAGAATTTCTTTTAGCTAAGATAAATGGAGAAAACTTCTTACAGGCTGTGGAATGAAACCCCTTTAATCTGTGTAGAAGGACTTTTGCATTTGGCACAAGAGGGATTCAGGTCAGTTTTTACAGGGTACAGATACAATATAATCAAACATAACTAGTAAGTTTCTATGAACTAGCTATTAATATCCCCTCTAGTGGATTTAACCCTTCTTCAGTGAAAAGCATGCTATGGCAGTTGCAGGCTTTCCAGACATCTCAAGACTATATGTAATTTGTGTTGTTTTATGCTCCAGATGACTGAGAACTCTTAAATTCATGACCCTAAGACTGTGGTGAACTTTGTGTCTCTGAGCTTTGTCGACAGGTCTGACCCTGGGTCCTCCCTCCCCCCAGGTACATGGGAGCTCAAGTCCTACTGATGTCAGTGGCAGTTTCTTGCCTAAATACTTTTGAAGATGTAGATTGAAGTCTCCTGAGATCTGTATGTATGAACCAGTCTTAGTATGAATTCTGTCCAGTCCCAGTATAAATGGGAAGTGTGTTCCAGAGCATTATACTGTACATTGTGCCTATTTGTTGATTGTCTATTCCTGCACTTGTGTGTGCTTGAATGATAAAGCAATTTAGGTTGGAAGGGATCTCTGGAGGTCTTCTAGTCCAACCTTTAACCTCACCTTTGTAGAGGAAGGAAAATCACTTGTTTAAGCTTTCAGCGATAACCACTTGCAGTTGTTTAACTATATATGCCTCTGGGCACCCATATTTGAATGTTTAATGTGCACACTTGCTGTATCAGTTCCTTAATGGCAAATTAAGGACTAAATGAATGGATTCCAAACCAAACACAAAACAGACCAGACACACATACAACCAAGCACTGACAATGCCTGTATAATCCAGACCACATTTATGAATAAATGGGTATGTTCTCTTTAGTGATTTTGATAATATGTTGTACTGAGTAGCAAATTCTAATTATGATTCTTTGATACTCTGTTAGCTGGGGGAGAAAAGTAACCTTCCCCTTGCATTTTTGCATGTTTTGTTTTCTGGCTTGTAATTCATAATCCAAAAGGAGTATCTGTTTTCTTTGTGGAATCATCTATGTTTTGTGAATTTGTGGTTAGGAAAATTGAAATGTATTCAAGGAACAGTCATATATTTGACTGGGCATTTCAAAATAAACACAAAGGGGCTTTTCTTCTGGGTTTCTTTTTTTTTTTTTTTTTTTTTTTTATTCTGTACAAATGGCTAAGAAGCTGTGAACCTAGTGAAAGTTTATAAGGTAATGACTGACCAGTGGACTGGAGGCCAGGAAGTTGTTCTGTCTTGTGTAGCAGAAAGGCTTATAATTACATTAAAAGGTTAAATTATGGGAAAAAAAAATTAAAATATTTTAAAAAATAAATGAACCACACTTTCATACAACGTACCTTTGGAATACTCTTGGAATATTTTTTGGAGTATCTTTGGAACTTACTGCTGCTGATCTGTGGTGAAGTTGAGGAGGTAGTAAGAGTCCAAATCAGCTTTAGTATTTGTGTGCGTAACAAGAATACTCGGCATTATTATAACAAAAATTAACAGTGCTGTCATGCTTCGGTGGGATTAGCTCTTATGTCATCTGTGGCAGTATTCTTGCACATTCTGGTGAGGAATCTGGTGTAGGTAGTTGTCAGATCTAGGTGACTGTCAGAGCTTGGGTCTACTCCAGGGTGACAGTTTGTGTCTCTGGGTTTTTTTTGAAATCAGAAGTTAAAATCCGGAGTAAAGGCAGTAGGTGGCACTACAGACTCTCTGTTCTTTAGGTAACTTTCCACAGTAATTCTCCCTTGCCAGCTTGCCCTGAACAAGTGTACGTGTTTCCAAAAATAACAAGGTTGTTTCCAAGTTTTCTTGAAATATATGCGTGGCTGGTTAGTCATTCATAATCACTTCTTTGCAAACACTGCGGATATTTCACATAAGAGCAGCGCGTCAGAAATGGGAGTTTTGCAGGAATTCCCAATATTGTGGAAAGGAGTCCCTGAAATGGTTCTTTCTGGCAGCAAGGGTGGTGGGTTTACCTACGTCAGTGACTGAGCTGCAGCAGTTTCCCTGCTCTCCCTTCTAAGCCCTTTCTGGGGTAACAGACTGTGGGCACTTTTTGTCCAGGTGAAGAGGATGGGTAGAGGCTTGCCGGAAGATTGCTCTTGTTTTCTGGTGGGTTCTTGCGTCAGCTGAAGCTGTCTTCTCTCCCTCCTGTGCAGCCAACACCTCGTGTATGAGAAGAGCATAGAGGGGAGGAACAGCTGTTGTGAATCGATAGCCACTGACTCACTGGCTTTTGCTGATACTGTATGTGAAATCAAAATTGGGCCCTTGAGCTCACACGCCATTATTGCCATCTTAACCTGCGTCTCTATTTTATTTTACTAGAAGTGCAAGATTTGATCATACAACAGGTACATAAGCCAGGACCAGTACGATGGAGCTGTATATTGCTGAATGAGTGGAAAAACTTCTATGGGTTCTTCAAGGTGAATGACGGTTGAAGATAGGAAGTAGGATATTATTCTTTAAACTACGTATGAGAGCTTGGTGCCTGTCTGGCTCTGTGGGACTGGCCTGAATTGCCTCAGCTAGAAGCAATAAAAAGCTCACAAATCGATGAAGAGGCTTTATTGGTGTCTTGGAGTAGTTATCCTCTTTCCCAGAGACTTGTGAGGATAGCTGGTTACATCTAAGGAAGCTATACAACCTCAAGTACTAGGTGTCCCGAGTACCTCCTGGTCATCCAGGCTGCCTTTACTGACACAAGCCTGTGAGCAAGAGGTCAGTATTGGCATGGTCTCACTCTTGTGGGGCTGAAGCAGTCGGAGGCTGAGTGACTGCACCCAAGTTACATGAAAGCTTGTGGCAGAGATCAAACTTGAACCAAGGTTGCTGCACATTCTTGCTCTGACTATACCAATGCCTTTGCTCAGGTGCCTTGCTGAAAACTTATGTCCAAACATGTTGTGGTTTGGATTTGCTGCCACTGAGAACTGTCTGCTGGAGTCTCCCATGTGACAAGTTTATACTAAATCTTTCTATGACTTTGACCTCTGTCCTCTCTTCCTTCTCCACCAACCTGTCTCATCTGCCTATCATATCTTGACTCTTGCACCCTGATTCACAAAACTGGTATTGCATCTGTTATTCAGGGAAGTATATAAGCACCTGCTTTTGGCAGGTGATTAAAAGCAGCTGGTAATAAAGGAATTAGTGGGGCATGTGCATATGTTTAAAGCTTCAGCACCTGAAGATACTGGCCAGGTATGCTTTGCATATGCTTGTGATAGCTGTTCCCTTTCCATTCAGAGGGTGCTGGCGTAACAGGGCTCTGAGCTACTTGATATCTGAAGTGAAGGCACAGTACAAATAACAGTGTTGATTATTTTAGCTGACTACACTGCTGCAAATGTGATTGCCGTTTTTAATTTGCTTTCCCTGCCAACCTTTGTTCTTGAAGACAGGCACTGTTTTTCTTTGCTATCCAAGAACACATGGTGTGAAGGAAGAACAATAAATAAAGATGGGAGCAGCACAGGAATGCTTCAGCGCGAGACAGAGCAATGTCCGTGATTTTCCCCCCACACCCCACCCTGCTGTAAAACCAAGCATTTGATTATGTTTCTCTTTATTTAGACTCTGTATTGAGAGATCAGTCTAAGAAAGCCTGAATCAATTAGAAAACAAAGAAATGTTGTCAAAAGGTTGTATAGTGAATTTCAGTTTGGAATACACCTGGTACAAATGGATTTCTCTCAGCCTGGATCTACAAGGGGCACAGCCTCTGCTTCTCAGGTGCTTATCTTGGGTCCCTATGCTCACTGTACCATCAGTGGAGAGCTGGGGTCTCCAGCTCTGGATCCGCTTCAGAGGAACCTTCCTTCCCCTCTCCAGTGACTGCCAGGGAGCCTAGGGAGATTAGCTTCAGTAAGGTGCTAAACTGTGGTATTTGAAATACTTCTACCTCTTTCCTCTCTGCCAAGAAAAGAGAGTACTTTGTTTACCTTTTTGGATTGAATTGGGGGTTTTAAGCTTTTATTTTTCTGTTTTTTAAACCGGCCATGCAGACTAGAGGCTGCTTAGCTTGTGTGCCGTCATCCTGTTTCTTTCCAGCCCATCAGTCATGCTAATGATCCTAATAAAATAGGAGGTAACGAGGATAGTCTGGTCACAGACAAATGCTGGCTCTCCAGAAGAACATGTCCTACTACTATTTGAATGCTTCCTGGCAGAGAGCTGAGATTTAGGTGCAAAATCAGCCACGTACTTACTAAGCAAGGGACAAAAGTCAGTTACCTCCTGGGTGCGCTTTGGAAGGGAACTTAAATCCTTGCAACTGGATTTTGCACATGTGGGTTGAAGTATCTCTCTAAAGGCCACTGTATCATGCAGTGTATATACCATCCCCTCTAGTGTGCTTTCCCTTTTAGGCTATAATGTAAATACAGCTGCTCTTACAGGTCAGTATGGCCTGTCAGATCTTTGTTACTGTAAAACTACAGTTGTCCAACATGAGGGTAATGGTCTCTTTCTTTTTCATGCGCTTGTGTACATGTTCTCTTTCTCCCCCCTCTCAAAAAGAAAAAAAAAGAATTTGGGTGGTCTTAAGCCTATATTCATATAATTCTAAAGACCAAGAGTCAGAATAGCTGGGAGGCCCTGGGAATCTTTTTAATCTACAGCTGTGCTGTCACAAAGGCATTGCCTTCCTTGAACTTACAACTTAAGGGACTTTAAATAGAGGTTTCAGGAACTTCTTGAAATTGTTATTTATTTCTTGACTTTTGTCATGAAAATGCTTGTTTAGCAAAGACAACAAGTGCTCTAAAACCGCTGCGCAGAGATGTGTTGGGCTGATGGTTGCTATGCCTAAAGGGGGCAGATGATACAGGCTGGGAGCATCTTTGATTCATTGAACTGAATTTTGAGAAAGTGTGGAAAAGAAGGTGCAGTATGATAATGTTGGGTCAGTGAAGCTGGAGCAGGGCAGGCTCTGGACATATGTGGACATATTAGTTTACTTTCTCAGTTATCAGCTTGGCTAAGGTTACAGTCTGGGGTCAGTTAAGCCAGGGAAAAAAAAAGAATCCTTTCTAATGCTCCCCTTTTAAAAATACACCCTCCTTCCACCAAAGCTTTTGCACATCTCTAAAGGCCATGCTGAAACTGAAGACTTTTGTGTTTCTTTACAAAGTTTATATAAAAACCAATCTATATTCCATGTATAAAGACTACCTAGTCAAGAGTTTTTTCAGTATGTGTGTCAAAAAACCCCCTACATTGTAGGGGAGTATCCCTAGAAAAAACATTGAAAGCCTAGGAAATTTGAGATAATGACGTCCTGAAAAAAACCCTCTTGACATTGTAATATGAACAATTGCAGAATCTAAATAATCTTAACTCCGCATAGGACGTGACCCTTTATTATTGTTTTTAGAGCTGTTGAGACCTTTAGTTCTAAGTGAAGTCAGCGGAAACTGTGGATATGCGGTACTCCTGAAACTCAGGCTGACAAAGTCTTGTTTGTTCCCCTGTGGTCACTGTTTCTTCCACAGGAGAGATTTTAGGACAGTAGCTCAGCAGGGAAGACCTGGGGTTATGATGAGGTTATCTCGTAACCTCTTTGGATTCATCTCTGTTTAGAGGTTAGGAGAGTTAAAGCTTGCCAGCCTATGGGATAAGTATTTCATCATGCCCCAGGGTAATTCCCAAGAGGCTTTTGTAGTTTATGACCCAGGACACAGATGCATGGCACAGCAGAATTTAAGGGGACATGTTTCTGTGAACAGGTAAGGTGCCCGGATTTTGAAGCAAGGGTATAAATATCAGAACTCCCATTTTTAATCATATTTTCATAGTGCTAAGCACTCAGTAGTTTTTAGAGGAATGACTGTGAGATGATGTTCAAAAGTTGCCTTCATCCTCTGTGCTGGGCTCTTCTGCGAATCTGACTGTGCATACACAAAGGCAGAGCTCAGCATGGCAGTGAGTGGTTTCACAATCCTGTCTTTATTTGCTGTGCAATGAGCAAGGAATTTTCTTTTCATTACTACATCTTTCATGACCTGATGTGGTGGCTCCAAGAATCACATAACCTTATCCTGCACTCACGTTAGCATGAATAGTTTAAATCAACATTTCTGTTGGGGGAAATTGTTGTTTGGGAAATGGGGAGCATCCAGTAGGCGTGTCTGTCGGTATGTTTTCCTGCTGAGTCTCTCCATGGACTCAAATACCTGTCTAAATACAGCTCCCTAACACTAGCTATGCTGTTTTGTTGGGGTGGGCAGTGAGATCACTACATCACGAGATACAGTACCAACCTTGTGCGCGTAGATTTCTTCAGCAGGAGAGCTCTTGTCTACATACACAGTGGTACCACTTTCATGAACAGTGAGATTTAATTCAAACTAGGATAAAGGCTTGTTCTTTAGTGGGAATGAGGTTCCTAAATGTACAAGAACCTGGGCCTTAGTCTCTGTCTCCAACGTGGAGCTCCTTATTGCCTTGCTGGCTGCTCTGTAGGACACTGAGATGTAACAAGGAGTGAGGCTGTGAAAGAAGTAATGTTCATGGTGCAGTAGTTTGGAAAAGTGATTTTTTTTTGGTACAGGAGAAACAGCATTTGCAAGTGTAGTCTTGTGGAGACATCAGTATACCGAAGGCATTCTATTTTGGGATATTGAGATGATAAAGATGCTTAGGATATCTAGTGAAGTATTGTCAGTGTGTGACGCTGGCAACTGCTGTTTGTTAGATGAGGATATTAAGATAACTGTCGTTTGGTTAAATCTGTCTTGGAATTTCACTGATAAAGCTACATCACTACACTCACATCAGGCAGTCATATTGATAGTGGTAAAATGTGGTTTTCAAATATCAACCTTTTGCCTACTAGCAGCATGGTAAGGAAAATGGATCATTTTGATCATTCTAAATGCAATTTGTTCAGTTCTCTTCAAGCATATAATCCCGATACAAAGCAAGGATTTTTGTTAGGGCATTTTTCAATTCAAATGGAACAAAAGCGCAGACCACTTGGAGGTTGAATTATCACTTGCAGCTGCACTGATAAAAGAGCAAACACTAAATGCCTCTACAGTTCTGAATGCTTTAGAAGCAATGAAGTTTCTCTAAAGCAGCTGCTTGCTTTGCTGTTATCTGGCTTCTCATTGAAAGCAGTATCTCCCTCCTTCCTAGGGCATTCCTACATCTGTCTTATGCACGTAACACAGGCAAGTATCAACAATGGGGAGAAGATCAGTTTAGTAGTCTGGTATCTGTTTCCAGAGAGATGTCATGCTACTATCATTAGGCTATAGTTTCTGGCTCAAGTGTATTCAAAACAAATCAGATTATCAGTTGTGATTTGTTATGTTGTCTAGGGTTATGGACTTTCAGTCTCTTCATTCTGAATAATAAATACAGAATCTATCTGTACATAGTACGTATACATATCTTCCAGAAGAAGAGACAAACTGCATGGGGAAAATGGGGAACTTCCCTGCTTTGACTGATACTGGGAGCATGTACCATACTTCCGACCTCTGCTGTGTTTCTGGGATCCACCTGGAATCTTATTATGAAATCCATCACTCTTTATTTAGTATCGACCAATATTTTTTTGTTTTTTGCTGTGGCCACCAACACAGATAGAGAAAATGAACTAAAAAAGTGTGTGTGAACTGAACCTCCTGAACTCTCTGTAGTGAATATCTTGATGTTCAGAGAAAGTTGGAAGAGAGAGGACTCCTCAGCAATCTCAGATGCAGTGTTTTCCTAAAAGAAGCAGTAGGGTTTCTGCTTCTGTTGCACTCCCATTCATTTTCACCTTGCTGCTGACAGTCGCTATCTACAGCCTGGAGGTAAGCCAACACCAGTGCCACTTTGTGAGTCAAGTGTCAGGACATGGCATGGAGTGATAGTGCCTGAAATCTTCCTGGGCCCTTAGAGATAACAAAGCCAGGTGCTCTTGAGAGCCGAAGTTCAATTCCCATCACCTTCCGTTAGGCCTGGAATCTCAAAAGGGCAAGCGGTGAGACAGTGTGTGTTGACAAGTCAGAAGAGGGGTTTGCTCTGAACATTGACTTTCTGAGGAGCGGGAGAAGGTTGGCTGTATACACATACTTGCTGGATACTATTCTTACATATGTAACTGGTTTGAAGGGTCCACTTCTGCAGTATCTGGGCGCTGTAACCGATAGGCATAACAGATAGCAAGGACCTGGAGCCAGGGTCCCTACTGATGTAAATCAGCGCAGAGTTGGGTAGAGGTAGGCTGACTGGCACCCTGGGCTGTGGCACGCGCTGCAGGGGACAAGCACAAGTACAACACCATGGAGGGGTTAATAAGCATTTAAACCCCTCATTAGCACCAGTCCACATGCACTCTCATATGGCCAAGGCCCTTGTCAGAGCAAGGCTGTGTCCATCATGTCTTCACATGTGTTATGTTTCATCAGTTATTGACAAAGAGTTTATGGTGAAATTGCCAATATTATTTTTACAGATAGGCAAAACAAATAGTCGCTCCTCTGGTTTATTTGCTGAAAAATCAGTCTCGGTTCAACTGAAGCTGTTTGCGGTCAACCTTGTCAAACTTGGCAAACAATTTCAGCCTCACTTTCCCACCCTGGAAAAAATGAGTGAAGTGAAAGCTGTCACTTCAGCGTTTTTTACATGAAATGTTTAGGCTTTGTTTTGAAATGGGGTTCCAAGATCAGGTTCAATTAAATTTAATAAAAAAAAATTCTAAAAGTAAAGAAGCGCCCTCAAATAGAAAAAACCACTTGCCAGTTGTGAACGTAATGAAACATTTCTTTCAGGCTGAAATGCATTTTCTCCCAAGTTTACCTTTTGACAAGAAAACACAGGCATTTTGGTTTTAGAGTGACCCTAAACAGTTAGAATGAATAGCCTGGAGAAATATCCCCTAGATCATTCCCTGGTCCAGGCTCTGGTAGATCATGCACATGTGCTGATGCTAATGGCTGAGCTATTGTGGGGCTTACTTTGTGCTGAGGAAGCAATGTTATCTAGTCCTGACTATCTCAATGTCACCAGCTAAGTGCTGTAAATCATCCTCAGGACTCCAACCAGATGTAATGGCAGTGCTGGGACAGTGATGTGGTGGTGCGTTTTCTCGATGTCCCATTTGTTTATATTTTGCATGAGGGAGTGAGGGTGTCCACAGCATTTTTATCAGATAATGCCATGTAGCAGGATAAATGAGGGGAAATGGAAGAAAGAAACATTTACAGCCCATCACCACAGCAGAACATTGCCTCAGTGAAAATGAGACCCAAGAGACATATATAAAAATAACTTAGGATATGTTTAGTTAAAATAAGACTAAATCTCAGCATTTTGGCCAAGCTAAGTGGAAGAATCAGATACTAACTGTATGTCTGCAGCCAGAAATATTTTGGACATGGACCTGTTAAATGATCAAATGTGTGTTATGTGTGGAACCTTGTTTAAATCTTAATGTTAATACCACTCAGAAGATTTACAGAAACTGTTTGATTCTTAATACCTCTTCTAACGATATATCTCTACAATCCAAGTGTGTTTATTGCTCAATAATAAACAGTGTCGACAGGAAACTCATACAGAGTAAACACGATCCTTATGTTTTACTTCTGCATTTTCATAAGAGGTCAATGGCCTGCTATAGCTTTCTTCTCCAACTTCTTAGTAGTTCAGTTTAGGTGTTTCTTCAATATGTGTCATCAAAGAGTAGAAAGAGCTTAATTTAGTAATACACTTTGTAGGCCTGTGAAATATTTAACTGGTAAACAAGTCTGTAGAAACACCTTGTATAAACAGGGAACTTTTTAAATTATTATGATTTTTTAAAAAATTTTATTTCCAAAATAGCTAGCACTAGTTTAATTCCACCAACACTAATATTTCTTGTGCAACTTGTTTTCTTCTAATATGTTAAGCATTATGTCAACTAAAGCTAGATAAGACAAAATTAAATGCTGTCAGTATATCTTGTTCACATTTCCCATTCAAAACATTTGTGATGAATGACAGCCTTCTTACTAGATTAGAAACAACACTTTGCTTTTTCATTAAGAATAAAAATGTTAATCTTATGGAATTTCAGTATTTTCATTCTACCTATTTTTCTCCTTTATTGATGGATACAATTGAACAAGGGCATTAAAAAGTTTCAGAAAACAAAAGAAAGTCTAGAAAACTTAAAAAGAAAGAAATTAAAAAGGTGAAAAAGAAAAGTAAAATACAAAAGATATAGTCAGCAACAGTGATGTTAGACATGATTTGAAACAATAAGAAAGGACAAAAGAGTAATAGCTTTCCATGTTTTCAAACATACGATTTTTAAAAATTGTAAACATTTTATATTAACAGCTAATTTTTATAAGAAATGTTGCTTTGTAAATCTTTTAGACATGAATTAATTCCGTTATAAATAAAAATTGCTTCAAAAGCCCCTGCCTCTATCTAGAAATCCTGTATACCGTAGATTTACGACATCTTTTTGTCAGTACTCAAGAGATCAATGTTTAACTAGGGAGAGTGCCTTACCCTTTTATGCCTTTTTATTTGTTAACCAATTTATTTTCTTTTCCATTTTTAATTGCAGCATTATAAACTTTGTAAGTTTTGTGAATTCTTGGGGCCAAACAAGACTCATTCCCATCCTGTGTCCTGCTGGAATTCTTTGAACCCTGATGAACAACAATATAAGTTGTAGGAACCAATTTATAGGATCCGCAGCTCAGGCCCTTTTGTATTTATGTTTCATGTTTTTGTATCTCTGATCTTTGAGAAACAGAAGATTCCCGACCTTTTTTAAGAAGATGATAGATGAATGTGTATTGAAAATAATCATATTTGCAAACTTCAATCTTTTCAGATTTACAGTTTAAGTTTGTGCAGACTGTCTTATTTGGACAACAGTAGAGCCAGTTACAAGACTATTTAAAGAAGAAAACCCCCAATTAAATAGAATCTCAGAGTTTTGGCTTATAAAAATCACTACCTAAATGTACATCAGGAAGAGGGTCTTGCCCTAGTTGGTATTTGGTGTTTAAATTATAGCATGCTTGTCTCTTAGCCTTAATAGCTATGCCTATTTAGCGCATTAAGGGGTGCACTACAGTAGGAGTGCATCTGTAGACAAAGTGATACTGAAGAACAGATGTCCACAGTGTATGTGGCTCAAGGGTTTCACTGTGGACATAGTATGGACCCATAGACCTTTAATAGTCCTTTAATAGCTGGAGCACAGCTTCTGGTTTGGTTTCATGAGAAAGAATCCAGTTCTTGTGCCCTGCATCTGCTTTGTGATGGGAACCAAAGCACAGCAGATTTGTTTCAGGAGGATACTTCATTAGCATTAAAATGCTGGCATAGACACACACCAAATTAGTTGGAAATGGCAAAGGAACTTCCTTTCAGTCATGTCTGTAATTAACTAGGCTCCTTTCAACTGCAGACTGGTGGTTTTAGGGTAAAACTGAAACTACATAGGTGGAGAATTGATTTTTCTCTGGCGTTCTCTGCTGAGCTTTCTTGAATTGGAATCTGATGGCCTGTCTTTCCACTGCCAGAGCTGTTGACTGATTGCTGAGGAGCAAGTTGGGGGGGGCTGAAAAAGATGAAAGAAACGGGAAACAACCAGACATGAGATGTGAACCTTCCTGTGCAGGATTTGTTCCTGTGCTGAAACCTACCTGTAATATCCGAGCTGCTGAATGGCTGAGGTTCTCTGTTGCCATCAAAGGCATCAAAGTTTCATTATCATGTACTCTCCAATGGGCCTTTAATTTTTCCCCTCAGTCCTTTGACTGATGTGAGGGGGTGATTCTGAGCAACTTCTCTGGTTCCCGCATACCTTTGAAGCAGTGAACCTGTCTTTTCTCTATGAAGACAACAGTCAGACCCTACTTCTTACCAGCTTTTTCTTCTGCCAATAGGGAGTAAAGTAATTGTGTTGTTAGTGACATGTACCAGGGTGTTTGTGTGCTGCTGAAGGTAAAGCCTGCTGCAGGCAGCTATCTCCTTAGGGTGTTGTGGCCCGAGTTTGAGAAAACACAAAAAACTTTGTGCAGGTATTAAATTCTCATGCTTTGTAAGTGCTGTTAGTGATTTTTTTAAGTTAAAACAGCTGTAGGAACTCCAGACTCAGTGATGTGAGTGAATACACGCTCTTCTCCAAAGTGACTGGGAGCTTGTGCTGCCTGTAGTATGGCCTCACAAAGGAGTTTTTAAAGAGTCAACTGGATTGTACTTAGGGGAGCGTGACAGATATTTTTCCAGATGGGAGCCAGTGAGTGGTGAATTCATACATGGATTCATTCATTAAACTACTCTCGTGTTGCAGTTAAGACCTTTTGTCTGGATGGTTTTTAGTAGCGCTCTAATTTTCCTATTTTTGAAGAAGGATTTTGTATAAATTTTTGTCCATCTCCTTATTTGCTCACTTGCCAATAAATGGAGCACTAATTCATCACAGCTCCTAAATGTTGAATGTCAGAGTAAATTTTATACTAATCTGGTATGGGATAGCTGTAACCTGGGGCCTTGCAAGTCAGTTCCCAAGTGAAGGGAGATCGCTGGTACAGACCAGCCAGATGGAGGGTGTATAGCTCTTGAGTCATGGGATCTGCTACATATTTATGTTTTAATCAGCAACTGCTGTGTAGGCTTAGGGAGGGGGGGAGGCTACAGTTCCTTTAGTCTCTCTGAGTTAATGAAATAAGGGTGTATGTTTAGAAATACTTGTTTATTTACATACTCACATGTACCTGTTAAACCGATTCATGGAACCAAGATGGTCAGGCAAGACATAGGCAAAACCCTCTTTCAGCAACACCAACACAGGTCCAGCGCTGCTTTCCCAGTAACTGCCTTTAAAGCTGAGTTTAGTGGGCTGTGGTCAGACAGGAAAGCTAGTCCTGCTGCTAGTTTGAACAGTTGAAAGTAGGAGAAACAAGAAGGAAGAGAAAACAGCTTGCCTGAAGTCATACAGCCAGGCTGTGGCCTGGCATACACCTGCAACTGCTGTGTTCACTCTATCCTGTTGACCTTTCTTGAATGCCAAGGCTAAGTTCAGCTCTAAGTTTTTAGCTCTTTTCATTGAGAAGATGGGTTTATAGGTAACAGCTGGTTGTCAGCATTGATAACTGGTCACCTGGCTTTTTCTGAAGAATGACCAGTTATCCCTGTGTGTCCAAAGAAGGTAGCTCAGTCTGTAAAACCTTGTGCTAGGTGATTTCCTGAATCACTGAATCCCAGTGGAAAAAACTCCTTAGAAAACTAGTTCTGTCTCCTTTGTCATTGTCTGTCTATGGAGCAAACACAAACTCCTCCCTCCTGTGTAATTTTTTTTTATGATCGGTATTTTTATTTTACAGCTGCATCTTTCCAATTCCTTTCCTGCCCTATGAGAAACTCTGGGGATCGTGCCTCTGCCTGATCCTGCCTTTTTGAGATCATTAGAAGTAGCATGTCCAGGAGCTTTGTTCCTCTTGCTCGTTCTACTAACAGAACAGCGCTTTGCAGGGCACACAGAGTGCTTTTTCATCTTGGCATCCATTGGGTGTTACCCAGGCATCTCCTAGCTTTCTGCTGTTAGTCAAAGAATGTTCAGCAGAGGTGGTCTTTCCTTTGAAGAAATAAAGAATTCCTTGTTCTGGGTTATGGGTGTGAAATAAGGATATTAAGATTTGGGCATGGCATTTGCCTACCCCAGCAGATTGCTTCCAGCAGGGCGTTGCGGCATAGAGCATCAGCACAACATATGTTGTGGCATCACATTGAAGGAGAGCCTGTGGGACTGGTCTTTAAGGGATTTGCGAAAGAAAAGTAAAGGCATGTTTTAAATTTACTGTGCAGTCAATATCACCTTTACCTTGTTTATTTTTGGTTTCAGTGTATAATTGTAAAGTTTTTTAATTGCTTAAACAATTATTTGCTGGTCACCTTTAACATACTTGCTGTTCTTTTGCACTTGATAGGCTAAATATCATTACCTCTCACTGGTACATATTTTTTTTCTCCCCACATGAAATGCTAAAACCATTTCTACAAAAGGGGGCCTGGGAGCACTTAAAGGCATTTGTTATTCAGATCTATTTTTATCCAACTAATACCCTCTTAAAAAAAAAAAAAGCTCCTCTTAACTTTTTCAAACTGTCCAACTTGAAAGAACTTTGGTTTACATTGTGTATTAAATGTATTCTGGGAAAAGATGTGACAGCTTCTGGACAGCCAGCCATGCAATTAGCTAACTCCTTGAGCTATCTAAGGTGGGTGCAGTTTCCAGTATAGTCATCTTCTCAGATAATATGGCTTCTACCTGAGAGTTAACTGGTCCAAATTTTCTGTATTTTGCAAGGTATTTGAGATCTGGCATGTTTCTTCTGGTCTGGTCAATGAGTTTACCACTATGAATGTCTTCTGACAGAGTTAAATAAATTGAAGGTGTCCTCACTGAGAGTCTGTGGATTATTTTCAAAAGTGGCGAAGCTGAAACCCCCCTCATCCTTCTGTGTGAAACACAGAGCCTTGTGCTGGAGCTCGGAGAGCTGAGGTCAGTCCTGGCCTTATTAAAGTCAGTGGCAATGTTCCCATTGACTTCAGTGGAGCCAGAATTTCACCCTTTATTTTTATAATTCCTTAAGGGGATCTTTGGGGAGGGGCAGCAGGAAAGTATGGCTTTAATGCTAGCAAAAGGAGCCTGGATTCATGCGTAGGGCTCAGCAGACGATGGAAGTCTGGCCCATTCAAAATGGTGTCTGAAGGCAGGGCATGGAGTCAAGTTTCTTGCTGTTGGAGCTCTGTGCAGAAAGTTATTGGAGGAGAACAGCTTGTGGAAGACAGGACAATCAAGGAGATGGTGGCAGCATATTCAGAACATAAGGGGTTTGGTGTAGATATAGGAAGAAAGGGGTCAGAAAACACAAAATAACAGAAAACCTATAACGGCCTAAAAAGGAACAGAAACTTGGAGTGGATGTAACACTGAATATAGCTCTGTTCATAAAAAGTTATTTTAAAAGTGCAAGGAAAATGTAAAAATAAGTAAGTACAGATGAAACTATAATACAGAGCTGTGGAAGAGAGCTTGCAATTCGGTGCTGCTTGGAGGTGTGCAGATCATGCTGTGGAGCTGGTCTGCTTAATATTTAGAAATACCTGGGCTGAAATTCTCAAAATACAGAATTGTATGCAAATCCTTTATCCATTGTGTGACTTCTTTACCCTTGCCAAGTAGTGCAATGCGCCGATCTCAGTATGAAGCCTTTTTATTCTCTGAAATTCAAGACTGGACTATGCAAACATATATATGGGATTAATGAATGCAGCTCATTACCGGCTCTTGATTGAGACCACACATGATGATAATCAATCACTTTGGAGTGCTAATGGCTTTGGGTGACTGACCCCTAACCTAGTCTTTGATGGCCATCTTGTCAGGGACACTGAGCAGAGAGCTCTGGACAGCGTCCACTGCTCTGTAAAGCAGTCCAAGAAACCCTGGCCAGATGCACGCGTTGACTAGAGAAATGATGTATGCTCCACAGTACAAATTGCCTCTTCACTGAGCTTTTTCTTCCTGTGGCAATAGAAGACCAACTTGGGTTGTGCCAAGGAGATTTTGATGAGGAGGTCCTGTGAAGAAAGAGATAGGAATTGCGTAAAGGAAGGGGTGTTAGGGTAAAAGTCCAGCTGAATTTGCCTCGGCAGCAGGGGCTGGCGGACGTGTTAGTGAATTACTTCAGATGGCAGTTCCCTGGTGTCACACTGAGGAAGGGTGGCAGACAAAACCACTGGATGCTATAGCCCTGTCTCCCCAGGGTGCCAATATGTGTGTCCTGGGGCGGCTCAGTGGTGCAAGAGCTGTGTGTAGGGGAGTGCTGAGAAGTGCCACAGATTTATCAAGTTTTGCTAAAGAGTCAGCCTGGCTTCCTGGTGGTGTCTGGTCTGTCTGCAGGCATGGTTGGGTCATGCTGTCTCCGTCTTCAGTAGACTTCTGGGAGCATGGTGTATATTTCCATGTTGTTCTAACACTGTATGTCCTACTTCCTGAGGATAATTCATTTTTAATTACATCAAGACTGAAAATATCTGTTCGCTTTAGATTTGATAAATCCTAACGACGGATTTCAACTGGCTGTAATAAAAGTCAGCAGATGGAGTATTTTTTGTTGTCCTGGACAATAAGATTATTTAAGCAAGATAATTTAGGCAGCATCTCATCTGAAACAGAATAGTGTTGGACTGTCAGAGATAGAAAAAAACTGTGGAGAAAGATTTGCAATGGAAGCCTGTGGTGGACCCTCTCAGACAGAGAATGAGGTTGTACAGTGGCTACTATGAGGGGACTCAGGCCTTGCTTCTCAGCTGAGGTTCCCTGTTTCCTGCTGAACGTTAACCTTGACTTCTGTGCTGGTCAATTCTGTAGTAGCTGAAGGTGAGCCAGATTTCCCCTCCTCCCTCCATCCCAGCCCCAAAATACAGAGCCTTTTGTTTGGACTAAAAATTACAAATTCAAGAGGTTCATTTTGAATAGCGAGATAAATTAAAACCAGCTGGTCCTGGAATGGCTGCAATGAGTCAGGTTCCTAGAGCATTTGTATTCATGGCTGAAAGTAGATTTTTGGAGAGTCCTCTGAATGCCGGTCTGTTGCATTGCAGAAGGTAGGGTGTTCGGAGTAACAGCCAGTGTTTTGTAGCAGTTGCCTGTTCCCCGCTGAGACATTGCTATCGTTTAGTTGTATCACTTACCTCTGATTATCTGTCCATTTACCTCTCTTGCTTTGTCATAAATAATATGAATCACAAGAAATCAGAGCACAGATTGGGTTGGAGTACCATAGCTGGCGTGTCAGTGTAGAGAGACGTGAACCTTACCCTGGGAGTTTTTAGTCAGATGGTGAGATTGCAGGAAAGCCTGTTTCCTACAAAACTCCAGGCTAAACATAAATTCAGCTTTTGAAGTATGCTAACCCCTAGAATTAAATAAAACTCTGCTCACCTGACGTCATTTTCTAATGATATCTGACTCGCATCAGTCTTTGGGGAGAGATTTACCCTGGGTGAGGAGCGTGGTGCCCTGGACTTTGGATCTTTGCAGAATGGAACATTTACCAGCGAGAGACAGGTCAAAGCCCAGTGGCTGCTCTGGACTCAGAGAGCAACACAGGCAATGAGGCGTCTATTTTTGGAGAGCTGACAGCAGCGGGCCCTGACTCCAGTTCCTACAGATTTGTTGCTGCACTTAAAGCACCAATGCTACTGGCACCATGTCGCAGAAGGATAGAAATTCAGACTGGCATGCCCACAAATCCTGCTTCTTTTCCCTAGTGCTGCTCTTCTAATGAACCTACCACCTTGTCTACCTTAGCGCTCTCCCATCTCTGGATGTTCCTCCAGAGCTGTCTATACTATCGATTCACTCTAGATCCAAAATCCAGGTGCCCTGTGAGCACCAGGGGCTGGATGTGTTGGCTCATAGCTGAGAAAATGGACTTGTACTGCTAAGAATGGTTATACTTAGCATAGACTATGAACCACTGGTCTGGAAGGGTTAGGAGCTAGATTTTGATATCCTTGCTCATGTTCAATAGTACGAAATAAATGTGGGGTGGAGAGGTTGTGGCTGTAATGTAGAGAGAGGCAAGAGCGGGATTGATAGAACTGCTCTGTCTTACTATTGGTAATTCTCCCTTTGGTCTCTCCTGTATATTTTGATGTTTTAGGATCAGTTTTAGCCCATTAAGAGATGTCCAAAAGGGGACGCTGAGGTTGTATGTTCAAGGCAGTAAGTATTGTGATGCCGTAATTAGGGCAGAACAGGAACTAGTGTGTCTGCATATAATTATGAGAGAGTATGGAGCGTGCAGTGCAGAAAAGGCTATTCCCAAAGCAGCTATATTACTTATATCTCATGGATTTCGTGCCTTTGATATTGCTTTGGCTATCTCTTATTATGGGTTTCCTTCAGCAATAGGGTTGGATGTTCAGTTTTGACAAGTGGCCAGACGTTTTCAGTTCTCTCAGAAAGGTCATTGAAAGTTGGTCTGTCTATCTAACTGGAAATCTCATGACTCTAGGTCTTCTCAGGAGATTTCTTATTCTTCAGGTTTTCACTTGGCCAGTTGGAAATGTTAACAGCTGCCTTTGTTTCACTACTTCTGGACCTAGACCAGATGTAGAAACAGAGGCACGTGTGTTGCAGAAGACTGTAATTGTAGTGTATGATCCGTAGAGTGAATTTGAGTGAGAAAAGGATTGTAGTTTGCCAGTTTTAACTCATAATATTAGGCACTTTACTAGGAGTTGCAACTGCAAAAGATGCGTGGAAGTGAGAAAACTTCAGCATCTATTAAGGAAGAAAAGGTGGGACAGGTTGTTTACAGTCGGCTAGTTAAAGAGAAAAGAATTAAAATATGTGTGTAAGGCAAAGAAAAATCCCCAACTCAGACCCTCTTGAAAGTCTTGTCCTAAACTAAAATCAGTTGGCAAGAGTCTTTAAAGCAAATTAAAGTACAATCAGCAGCTTATTGTTATGATGTAAAATAATCACTATTTCTGCTATGTGTTGGTGGCTTTATCAGTTAGGTATTGCGGACTACTCAAGCAGTAATATGTTGATTTGAAGCGCAGAAAGTCAAGACACAGGCTGAAAGTAGAGCTTTATGGATGGATTATTTTTTTGTTTGTTTGTTTTAGTTGCAAGCAGGACAAAAGAGGAAAAGTCTTTAAACACCATTGAAATTTTCAGCAGTATTTTGTTTTACACCTGGAATGAGAATCGAAGGTGAGGATTAGAGGAGGCTTCATTGCACACACCTGTTAAAATAGCATCACAAAGATAAGTGTGTAAGATTTTGATTAGGTTCTTTTGCTGTCTTGGTTTTCTGTGAAGTTTGTACATTTTTATAGTTGTGGATTTAATTGAAAAGGGTATAATGGAATCAGGCAAGAATCTCTTTGTGACTGCTGAAACCTGAAAAATATTCCCAGCTCCTGGCTGGAGTGAAAGTTTGCAGTGGAAACAAGGTTTTTCAGCAAAAAATGCAGATGTAGCTATGGTAATAGTTTCACAAATATATGTCACTTCTGCCAAATTGTTCTTCTATTAAAAACAAAAAAATCGCCCAAATCAGGTAGATCTTGAAATCTAACAATTGAAGGGGGTTTGTGTTTCAAAATTGCTTCTTTAAAACACTTTAAAATTGAAATGAAGTAATCCCTTCAGATCAAGTTAATGTTTAGTTTGGACCTAAACTAAGTAATTACGATTTTGTACTTTGCTGGAATTTTTGAAAGACACTTGGTTTGGATAGATCCAAACCAATGCTCCCCCATTTTTAGAGACTGCTGAGAAGTAAAAATCAGTTATTTACACAGTTCAGCTCTGAATATGATCCTGGTCTTATTCAGGACAACAGAAATCCTTTATCTGACATAAGGTGATGGAAGTCCTCTGTGTTTTTCTGCCACATCAGACAATGTTTTGTGTAAGGGGGACAGATTTCCTGTTGCCAGCAGGCAACTACTTGCAGGCAGAGCCATAAAGTGGAATGCCAGCTCTTCCAGCTCATTGGGAATGTCCTTGCTGTATTTCATTAGAGTAATTAATCTTCACCTAGCTCCATGGTTCTGATGTATTTTCTGATACTCACCAATATTTCTCATTCAAGAAGATCAATGTTTGTGATGCACAAAGCAATCATGTGTGTTTATTTGTACTCTCCCTGTGTTTGTGTTCCTTGGTTGGGTACCAGCCAGTCTTGACTTAAATTTGCAGTTTGCCATTGAGGTCAGCATAGTGCAGATTGGTTTGCATATAGCTTTACCCATCCTGCTGTCTTACAGAGAATACTCTTTGGTTGTTACTTAGGCAGTTACCACCCTTATGGGATAGCAAATTCATAAACCCCTTTTGCCTCAATTCAAGTATCTGCTGTGGTGCTTGGAGGGGTCTGCTGAGGCCTTCTGGAGGCAATGAGATACCGTAGGGAGCAATTACGGATACTTGCAATTTCTGCCTTACTTGCCTTGCCAGTAAATGTCATTAAGACTTTTTTATGAAACAAGTTTAATTAATTCACTTGAATTTAATGGCCACATTGCAATAGTCTGTCACCCATTTACAGCATTATTTTTTGAATGTACACAGCCCTTTTAAAAGATGAGAGCTGGTTTTGCTAGATCAAGTTGTCATTACGTTTAACTAGGTCTTTAATTATAACCAGATGGATGAATTATTTTAATCGCTGCTATATATCTTAACAGTAGTTTGTACATTGACACAAAGCTGAGAACATCAAACAGAAATTAAATGCTAGAGCAGGAAAGCTGCCAACCTCTAAGGGAAGCAGTTGATCAGAACCTGTCATCTTAAAAGGCTCAAAGAATGCAAAACAAACATTCAGGATTAGTATACTAAATATGGTTTATCAGCCCCACTCTCTTCTCTGATAATTCATCTATATCATTTATTTTAATACTTTGCCATGCATATCTCAGACTCTGTAATTAGAGAGCTTCAGGTTTTCGCTTCTTCCTGCCTTTGAAATAGTTTGCTTTGAGGCTCTTCAGAGAAAAAGGTACAATTATTACAAGGCTATTTGATGCACAGTACAAAAGAATATTCACGTAGAACTGTCCCTTTGTGTATAACAATTGACTGGAGTTCATGTTGGCACCTACTGTGATTTCCACTCTTCTGATCAGTCTGACAGGAACCGAGGAAAGGGTTTCCAGGCTGAGACTGTGTTGCTCTCAAGAATAAGAGACCACGGATAAAAGTTGGCTCTACACAAACATTTTACTGCCTACTAGTGTTTTATTTAAAGACAAAGGGAAGAACAGTTGGAGTGCTGGTAAAGTTTTTGCATTCCACGTGTCATGAAAAACTTGCTTGTGCTGGGTCCTGCACTGAGAGCACACAGCGCTGGAGAAGATGCTAGGAGGCCTGAGCTTCCATACCATGAATGCAGGAGAACATCCCTCATCCAGTTGAGAAAAGGCTTAGATCCTTTTCCCCTCATTATCCCCTCTTTTCCGCTTCTCAGTGTGGTGCTGCAGTCTGCCAGTTTCTAAATCTGGGGTGCGGGGTTAAGGAGCGAAGATGGGGAGGGGTGCTATGATGGGCACATGTGCATTTCTGCTACTGCAGCAGAGAGCAGCGATGTGCTGTGGTCCATCGTGCCACGCACCAATGCCAGTTCATGGGTCAGAAGCTGTCTGCCACTGGATTTCTGTATCTCCCCTCTTGCTGTAAGGCAAGAATTGGGAAGAGGATTCAGGAAGTCTTGGTACTGTCACCTTGTGAGTGAAGCCTCCAAAGGGAGTAGAATTAAACTGACACCAAGTGATTTTGTTAGAAACACCCAGGGTGATTTTATCTGTTTGATGTCTGATTATACAGCAATTACTTTCTAATTATGGTGTTGATTTGAATGAGATTATTGTGCTCTTGATCAAATACAAGTGCTGTGATAAAACCTCTGCATTTGTTTGTTTTCTTGCCAAGTAATAATGATGTATTAAGTAGGATTATAATATGGTTTGAGAATGTTTTGCATTTATCAGCTATGGTCCAGCTATGGCCTTTATTGTTTAAAACAGTGAGCAGGCATCTTGTGAAAATCACTTAAGTTATAATATTCCAGTGTCACTTTGATTTTGCATTATCTTAATCTGCTAAATAAAAGCAATAACTCAGACTTTATACAAAGCTATGTTTTATATGTAAAAAAGCCCTCAAACATAATATGCTTTTGACTGAGTTTGAAGTCTTTCTCTGCAGCCAGAGCCAAAATGACCCTTGCTGCAGGAGTGCTGTAGAGTTATTTTCAAAACCAGATGTTTTTTTCCCGCAAACATTTTTCCTCTAGAAATTTAGAAAGTTTAGAAAATGTTAGTACACAGGAACTTCTTTATGTACCCTATAAGAGTCTTCCTCTAGGACACTGGACGATTCTGTGAAAGTCAGTTCCAAAGGGCATTCCAGGGACTATAAATACCTTTCAGATCTGCTGGTCAGACTCTCTCTGCCTAACTTCCCTGACTGGATAAGCTTATGAGGTGGTCAGGTAGCATAAGTTTTGCCGTTGGGAATCATTATATCCAAGATAGGTAAAATGTTCTTTTTACTCCACTTTTTTTGTTGTTTCCAAACTTTTGCAACGGGAATTGTGGCTATAGTGCTGTTTAGAAGGTACCAAGAGTGATGCTCTGTTGTGCAAGTCACTAGGAAACAACTCCAGCAGAGTTCACCTGGAGAGAAAGGCAGCACGTATAGGCAGAGGTGGCCAGGCTGATGCGTGGTGAGAGGAGGGGTGGAACACCCAAGCAGAATGACCAGTATGAACCTAGCAAATGTCATGTTAGTTATCTAAAAATTCATCTCTCTAATGGATAGTTTAGAAAAGCCCAGAGCCCAGCATGCAGGAACTTGCATCTTTGACAAATAACTGTTGAAAAGTGAGAGCTGCTTGCCACCTGAACACTTGCCTTTCCAAAGGCAATTGAAAGTGCTTTCTTTCATTCAATTCTCCTTTTTCTGTTCTTGCAGTTTGTCCACACTTGAAAGCAGAATGAGCTCAGACTTCCTTGCTTAATACTGAAACACTGAAGCAAATACCAGCTAGCTGGAGGATGTCTGAAAAGGAGAGGAGAGAGAGCTTAACATGCTTTTACCTGCTGCCTCCTAGAAAGCAGCAGGAGAGGTGAGCAGAAATTGGAATTCCCATTCAGGGTTACATTTCTTTATTTACTTTGAATTTACCTTCATGGAAGCAAAGACTAATGCAGGTTGGAAGCAGCCTCTGCATGTCATCAGGTCCACCCCTGTGCTCAGAGAGGGCCACTTTGACAGTTAGATCTTTTTTGTTCTGAGTCAGAGTAAAGAGCCAAAGTTTATATACCTTTAAATCTGATGGTTTATATCTATACAAGGAAGGGAATAAAAAGTTCAGGAAAAAACCTTTGATCCGGGAATGATGAAATATTTGTGATCAAAGTAGAATATTGTTGACATTCTTAAATTGAGACACTTCATTAAAATCTGTTTGACAATAAAATGCATCTGCTTGTGATACCATGGCCTCTTATCAGAGTTTTAGTTCCAGTTGCTGACGCTTTGTTTTTCCTGGTGTGCCATGCTTCCCAAGTTATACTTCTGATGATGTTCCTTCTTCTTCTCATGTCTTGCATCCATAGCTATACTATTTTTCTAAAATTAAATAGGTGCTCTTGCCTGTCTCTAGCAGTACTTTAATCTTAGATCTTTCATGGCTCCTCTAAAATTGCACAGAAGCCCCACAGTCTCCTTCCTCTGTGTGTATTGGCAATTCTGGGGCATCAAGGAGTTGTTCTTTGCCTGAAGAGACAATTATTGGTTTAGATGGACTTTTCTATTCAAAGCCAGAGACTTTCATAAGCCATTCCTACATCTTCAGTTAGATAATTGTGGCGGATGGAAAAAGTGTTGAGGAGTTAGCCCTTTGTCTTTCATGAGAAGGTGGATGTTTAAGTGCTCGTTGTACCCACAAGGATCTCCAACAACAGGGAATGCTGGGGTTAGGCAGCTTCTGCCAGGGAGAAGTATGGAAACGGACCAGGTGCAGAGATTTTCCATGTCAGACTTGGTAGCTAGTTTCATCTGTGATGTTATTGATGCCACTGTAAAATCAAAGCAGCTTTGAGATTCCATGTTTTCACAGGCATTTATACTTGCTGTGATGAAGAAGTGCTTGCTGGAATCACCCAAAGGAAAAAAAGGAGAGCCCTGTCTTTTTTACACTGCTTCATGTATGGTGGTCAGGGTATTGTAGTGCCCCAAAGGGCAGACTCTGCATTAGCTCACCTACGGAGTAGCATGTGAATTTACACCTCCAGGCCTCAGTGTGCCTGCTGAATGATGATGGCTTCCTTATGTCTTCTGTCCCATTTTTCATTCAGCCATTCCTGAAACTGGCCAGATTTGCACACTCACGAGATACATTAGGGCAGCGGGACAAAGGAGCTCCTCCTGTGAGCTGGGCCAAAAAAAGAAAGTCAAATAAAACCTCCATTCATGGGATGAAGGACGATGAAAGGCAGAGAGGAAAGATGACACAAAGCTGACAGCTGTGGCACACGTCTCCTCTCTTAGCCAGGAAAGCTGACAAGTAGATTGCTCAGGACAGGCACTTACAGGTTACCCTGTCAGCTACTTGAATGCCTTGTCTTTTATCTGCCACCTTCCTAAGAAAGAACAGAGAGAGCTTGTGCCCATCTGATGAGCTGGTTCGTACTGGCACATCATCAGCTTTAGCAACACATGAACACAACATAGTCCAAAAGCTGCAGTTGGGTTACTGAAACCTTTCTCTTCTCTTTTCTTGCACACATGCATGCGTGAAGACATGTACCTGCCCAAGCAGCTGTATGCCCTTGAAAAGTCCTATTCATAGAAGTAAAATTCTCCCTCCTGTCAGAATCGGTCTTCTTTTGTCTCGTAAAGCCCCACTCCATTAGTCACTGCATAACAGTGTGACTTTACTTGTGTAGGGTAACTTCTGCAATGTACAGAGCTCATTCAGGCTGTATGTGATTTCAGTTCTTTTGCTTTGCTTCTGTCTCCACTGAAGAGAAGGGCATTGAGGACTGCGACTTCTTTCTCCTAACATTTCCTTTGAGTTTCATGTAAAAGAAAGAATTTATTCATGTCTAATCTCACAACAAGGGAGAAAGACATGAAACTTCCTTTTACTTACACCTGGTGCAGCAGCGTGGGGGCGGGGGAAGTGTGTGATCTCCGAAAACGCATCCTAGTAAAAACTGACAGTGCAACTAAACAGAACTTGCCCAAACAAGACAAATTCCAGCATTTCCTAACTTTGATTGTTTGATGTTGCCATCTCAAATGTTGACTTAAGATGGGGTATATGTTGGGGGTGACCTAGATACCCTAAAATTTAGTTTCAAGCTGTAATAATTGTCTTCTTTTGTAACTCTGGCACATTAAAAGAACATTACTCCCTTTGCGCAATTTCAAGTTATTTCTGACCATGACCATGATAGAGTTATTTGACCTGGCAGCACATTCTCTATCCTTATTTACAGAAATGACTTAATGATCTCTCTGAAAAATTCAGCCTGAGATCAATGTAAAGCTTGGAAATGATCAGCCTTAACAGTTGCAGCTGTTTCAGTCATACACTCTTCTAAACAAGGATGTGCCAGGTAATGTTACCTACTGCTAACTTTTAAAATTAAAGTCTTACTCTATTTGTTCTTAATGCCAGCAGTAACAATATCATAGCCTGTAATTGAATAAGTAGAGTTTTAAGACTCTGTTCAAGAAAAAAAACTTAAGTATGTGTTATTTTGAGTAGAGGCAGGATTCAGTGATGCATAAGCCTGAAGTGTTTTGCCTGAGTGCAGTCTAGTAAGGTAGACAATGACTGTGACTATAGGTATTATGTTAAAGTGTTGTCTTGAACTTGACTGTAAATCATTTTTTTTAGCTGTGTGAATAGAACTAAGATATATCCCTGTTGACTCTCAGGATTCTAGGGATGCTAATAAAAATAAATGCTAAGTAGCGAGTCTTTCAGCAAATGTAGTAATTTCTTTAACACATCATCCCCTTCTCCTTTTCTTCTCCAGAACTGTGTAGCCAGTGTTTATAGACGACTAAACATGCTGCGTGGTACAAGAACGTAAAGATTAATTAGTAAACAATAATGATACACTTTGAAGAGGAGAAGAATTGAGTGTGATTAAGATAGAGATACATTTGTGGGCCATAGGCCATTTAGAGTATTGCCAGTAATTAAAGATATGTTCTCTACTGCTTCAGTAGCTCTCTTTTAATTAACTTGTATAAATGTATATATCTGCGGTATCATCAAGCAATTTTCTTGAGCATACAGGTTTTGTTGTTATAGATTATTTGAGATGATTGCATACAATGTTTTTTGTGGTTGCTTATTAAATGAATTAAACTGCCTACATTCTCAATTGCTATAAATCAATGTCACTCCAGGCCAGGGAGCTGTACTGATTCACACCAGGGAAAGCTGCATTCAGTGGGGTTTTCTGGATGTTGTGATCTTTTATTGTCAGTCAGTGGAGTGTGGTCAGGCCAAGAGACTGTGCCCCTCGGCACTTGAGAATGGAAAGGAAAAGGCATTTATTTTCCTTGGGCTTTCAGTACTATGTGCTTTCCAGGTGTCAATCATACTGATGAGGAATAACATGCATTTACTCATTAAGGCATTCAAAAGCAAAATAGATGGTCTGTGTCTCAGGAAATCTTGGTTTCAACTCCATTCCTTTTATTGCCCTGCTTGAGGAACTCATTCACAGCCCAAGAAAAATTATTTTTATTTGGAGTGCTTTAGTTGGTCAGGAGTGCTGATAAACAGTCACAGCAAAGCTGTGCTGCTTGAGGAAAACAACATAGGGACACAACAAGGTAAAAGAGAGAAAATGAAGTTTTATCGGATGGTCAAGGCTCCTGCTGGCAGGACCACACCTTTGAGAAGCCTGGCTTTACTGCTTGAGGTCTCTGGGCTAGATGCAACCTGTTTAAGGAGAGAAAAGCAAGAACCATTTATTTATTAAAGTGTTTAGCAGGAAAAATGTGAACCTCTGCCAAGGGGCAGGAATTTAGATGACCTTGGCTGCAATAAGAATATATTGTTCTCATTCAACAGAGAACAGAAACAAGGAGCTGTGCTCACTCCAATGTCAGAAAAAAAAATGTTTGTGTTCAGTACGTTGGAGAAATGTCCAGAAATAGTTCACCTTAGTGAAAATATTACTTCTGGAATATTACCAAGGTCAGCAAGACCCTGACTTATCAATTCTGTTAATGTTCACATAAATTCAAGCTGTCAAACACTAACTTCTCCAACCAAGATATTATACAAGACTTTCATCTGTCTCCCTTCTCTGTATGTCTTGCCTTTTTTGCACACTTCCATCCTTCTCCCATTGCAATTCAGAGGTTCAGCCTGTGGCAAGGCAGGAATTCATGGCTTTAGATTTTCTAGGCCTTAAATGAGGCAGAAAAGCTAGATTCTGAAATGTCTTAAAATAATAGGCGATTCCCAAAATATCCTCTGAGTGTAGCCATGTCTGTGAGCAGGCTATCAGTGTCTTAACCATCACCTGTTGGATAACCTGCTGCCATAGTTATAGTTCTAGTGAGTAACGGTAATGGGTGAGGGTTCAGCATATGGGATGTAATTCTTTATTAGAGTTTGGTTATGCAAGGGGCTGAACAGCTTGGCTCTGAATTGGCAAAGCAAGGTAATGCTTGTTTAAAATGAGGCATACAATGTGTGTAGCCTGTATAGATAAAGGAAACTATTCATGGGCTCAAAGAAATTGCATTTGGTTAGAACAACTGGTGAGAATGCAGTCAGGACAACTCTGTTGCTATTTTCCACTGTACTCGTTGATATCTGTGTGAAGCACATCACCAGTCCACTAACGCTTCCTATGCCTGGCTCACTCCTTGTGCCTGGCAAATGCCCCTTATGCCACCAAGGGGAGGGTGGCAAAGGTGCTCCCTGTTCCTGTACGTGCTGTTGGGTAGTCTGGATGTTGCTGTACACTAGAGCACCCTCCAGACTGCTCTAAGTTATGTCAGTGAGGATGGTTGTTTAAGCACATTGGCATCGGTTTAGGTCTGTGGACCTCGACCCCTTGGTCTCGGTGCCAGCCCCACTGCAGTAGGAGACTTCAGCTACTTGTTTGTGAAGAGACTGAACAGGCGCTTTGCTGCACGAGAGAAACTGTCACAGTTAAAAGTTCTCAATGAAAGTATAGTGCACAAATGCAATACAGTCTGTTCTTTTCTTAAAGGTTCATCAACTGATTTGTCATTTATGGAACAGACAATAAACAACTTGCACTTTTCTTTCTTTGTTTCTCTCTCTCTGTTTCTTACTGCTTTAAAACAATAACTACATATATTTGACAGACTGATAAGAAATGAGAAGCCTGGGGGTACTGGTGACATTTCACAGGATGAAGTTAAGAGATAGCTGACCTAATGTGACAAGGGTCTTTTTTTCAAGTCTTTGCTAATAGCAGTAACCACTTAGACTCCTTAGGTGTGTGTCAAATGCCATGGGCAGTCAACTGAATCATGTCAAAAGGCTGCCTCTCATGACTAAATAGTCTCATATCAGCACAAAGCCCTGTAAATCCACCAGGTGGACTTTAATCATTTTGCTTTCAATGGATTTTGGTTAGCAAGAAGTGACTGAGAGGCTAATATTTCATCCACTGTGGCTGTGAGTTTTTCATTACTGCTTAGTGATGCTGACTGTCCTTTTAGCTGTACAGCATGGTTTAGTTTTCCATTGTTTGTCTTTTGAGGAACTGAGCTGATAACAAAGCTGGGGGAATTTTCTGTTGATTTTCACAGGACTTCAGTCATTCTTGACCAGTGCTTGCTTTTTGAAGCACTTTGTAATCAAAATCCTGTTTGGAAGAGTCTGAAGTTAAAGTTTTCAAGCATAAGGCTGGGATTTACCATAGAGTATAGCTGAGATCCTGTATCTGTGCTAATGTATTGACCTTGTAGTGACAGAGCACTTAACGACAGTAAAGTACACTTGTGTATCAATAACTAGGGGATGCTAAGCATGAGAGGTAAACTCAAGGCAGACCAGCTGGCAGTTTGTGCCTGAGTATGATGGTAAAGTATTATATTGTCCTTCTTTTATTTTCTGGGCTCAGATTCAATTAGACAATCCTAGATCAGGCTTTCATTTTTCCTGGTGCTTTACAAACACATACTAGGAGAGTCCAAAGAGATTCTAGTCTATTTGTGTTACCAAGAAGTACATATGATGGCCAAGTGTTATTCTAGGGGCAGAAAGGAATTAGTGTTAAAAAAAAGGTACTATAATGGGAAGTTTCAGGTTGCTGTGCAGGATTATGCTTAAAAATGAATACAGCAAACGATAGTGAAAATATCTTGGAAATACCTTAAAAAAAATTCTGCAGTATAAACATTCATGTCTTGGATATGAATATGACTGTTACGGAAGATCATTCCTTTACAGCTTTCTCTTTCTTCTGTCTCAGTTTCCAGTCTTTTACCTATTGCCCTCCAGTCCTTGCAGCTTCCCCTAGAAGAGGTATGATGCTAGCTCTTTCTGATAATGTCTAAAGGAGGAAAAACCTGAGTTGTTTTTGACTGTTCCCCAGAAGAGAGTAAGTCACAAATGTGGCAAGAAAAGTCAGCATGAGTTCCTCTGTTTGAATGCTGGTGTACCTCCTCTTATCCTGGAGGCTTTCTTAAACTGTGACACTGGCTCTGTGTCTTCATTTCTCCTACAGTTGGTACTTTATCGCTTGGCCTACAGCCTGCCTATAGCTGTGAGTAGATGCTCTCTTCATTATTCAGTTGTGCTGCAGTAGAAGTCACTGCTCACAGCCTGTCCTGGGTTTTGATCCTTGCCTCTCTGCTGGAGCTACTGATCCCACAGCAGAGGAAGACAGCTGCTCACGTGAGCAAACCCCAGTCTGGCTCAATCCACATGAGCCAGTTTAGTTTGTCTTCACTAATCTGGTTCATTTTGAATGTAGTGGCTTAAGAACTGTTTGTGTGAGCCACACCATTGTGGAGGTTGCGACCTTTAGGAGACGTGGTGGTGGATACTGAAAAGGAAGAGATGATCACCATCTTCTGCTGTTTGCCAAACCCACATCTCTTTTCACTCCAAAACTCTGCCAAGTGCTCCCTCCTCCAGCTCGGGGCCACAAGCTGCCTAGTCAAAGTCAAGTGTTTCTGTAGTCACTGGAGCAGAAGAGAGCTTAAAGGGAGGGATTTGAAAGCTGATAGTAGAATGGATTTGTCTTGTTTACCATGAATCCCTTCCACGCTTGAGAAGCACTTTGCAAGAAAGCATGAAGGTGCTCATTTAGAGCAGTTGTAAGTGGGCATGAGGCTGTTCCCACTGGCCAATGGGAGTTAGAAGCTGTCTGTAAGTCTGTGATATATGGTCATGCAGGTAAGGCTAGGCCAAGAGGAACTTGAAAATGAAGATAAATAGTCTGATGCAGTGTAAGGGGAGGAACCAACAGGTTGCCCATGATGATAACTTCCTTATTGTTCTCTGTTCTTGGTGCAAATATTTGGGATTTCAGGCACCCGCGTGCTAAGTTTTGGTCAATTCAGGCTTTTCTAATGACCATCACTTTTAGCCTCCTCTCTCCCTTTCTCTCTCCTGTTTGCCCTCTCTTTCTCTCCCCGCCTCTCTTTTTTTAAAAAGAGCGATCGTTAGAAAAACTTAACTGCATGAACAGGGAAAAAACCCCTTCCTTTGACAAATTAGAAATCTCCAAAGACTTATAAGCCAGTATGAAAGATTGACTTAATGGAGCAGTATATTTTTGATACAGCAAAGAGCCTCCCAATCCTCTGATTAGACTGATATAGATTTTCTAGAGATTAGCAAAATCTGAAATGCATTAAAAAAAATCCAGTGTGACAAAACAGTTTTGACAGCATAAATGAAACCTAAAGCAATGTAAAATGCAATTACTGCAGCTATCCCTGTGACCCGTCAGTATATGCTGCCTTGCTTTGGCCTCAAGAGAGCTGGGCTTATTTTCCACCTATTTATTTTTCTGCATGTTTGGCAAGAATATTTTTAGTCTATTCATTTGCTTTTCTTTAGTGCCCCTTTTCTGGTTCCTCTGTATTCCAACATGGGTTTTGGTGAAAAGATTAAAAAAATAAATAAATAAGGGATTGGAAGGTTACGATGAGGGTACAGGAAGTTCAAAGACAAACCGGAATCAATCCCTTACTGCCTTTTCATGTGCTTTGGTGGTAGGGCTGTGCGATTTACTTTATTTAACTTGCAGAGGTCCAGGAGAAATACTGGGTTTTATTTACATTCCAGTGGAATAGAGGGGCCCTCGCTGATACTAGGAATTCATAGTGCTAGGGCCTGTGCATCTACATAGTGACAGACTGCTTCTGCTTTGAGGAAACCAGTTGTCCATGAGGCAGGAGAGGAGGAAAAAGACTTGGAAGTCCCAAGGCCATGCAGAAGGTGTAGGAGTGTTGGGCCAGTGCTTCACCCTCCAAATAGCACTGCTTTCCAACATGAGGTGTCCTGGCATCAGCCACGAAAGTGTCGGGAATGTGACTCTACCTGCGAGTGCTTTCTTCTGAAAAGCCTTTTCAGAACTGATTTGTTTTTTTGCCAAAGGTAACACGGTGGACCTACTGAATGTTGTATTTTATGTGTCATGATTATACCCAAAGAAGCAGTGCTGCTTTGCTTCTTCCCATGCTGTTGTGGTGAGGGAAAGATAATTGAAGACTTAGTGTGATGGAAAGAGAGCTTGAATACAAAAGTCTCTGTCTGTGGGGGTTGTAACAAATATTTTGAAGCTTTTTTTTTTTTCCTCTGCAAGCTAACATGTAATTGTTGTGGTGTGACTGGAGGTGGTGCATTTTATCTTAGGGATGCTATGAAGATCACAAACTACCTTGCATTAGTGAGCGACCTGGTTTTGAGCTGGCAACCATAGGGAATGAGTTTTTGATTCTTGAGTCACCTTGTCTTCCTAGCCATTGTCACAGTGGAGAATGCTAACCACATCAGTCAGCGGATAGCTCTGGATGCAAAACCATATCTTTTAAAAATAACCCCAGGGCCAGTTATTTGGTGTTTTGGGGAGGGATTGTAGTTGGAAATGTTATCTGGCTCTTGGACAGCATCTATCTGAGGTATTTGCGTGGCTTCCATTACCACGGGATCTGAGCAACCTTGTAATCATCAGTATGCTTATCCTAAGGGCGCTCCTGCGAGGAGGCAGAGTGCTGCTGGCAGTGTCAGATGGAGTGAGCTGCTGCCCTCTTTGCCCAAAGTCATGCTGGAGGTCTGTTGCGGAGCCCAACAGCCCAATGCTGGCTTGCACTTGAGCCCACAGAACTGTCCTCCAGTGAGGTAGCCAGCACAGCCCGGGGCTGTTCACAGGGACTGCTGGTCCTCTTGGCTGGGTTTGATATCAAGTCTTAAGAAAACCTCCAGTTGCTCTAGTGGTATTAGTGTAAACTAAAACACACGTTCCCCAGATCATTTTTGACCTCCAGAAAGATGGCAGCCCTACAGTTTTCATCAGCCTTGCTTCCGCTTCCATCTCCTTATCATCATAACTTTTAATTAAAACTGCTATTCTGTGTGGCTTGGTAGTAGCACATACAAAATTTAGTGCTGGTCATGTATCCTGTGATTTTTTTTTTAATGAGTTGCTTCTTATTTCTCTAGCTCACTTATAACTTCTGACTGGAAATTTTGTAGGAAAGGGAACTCTCTTTGTGTCCACAAATGGCTAGCACAATGGGTTTCCAGCACTGATGTCGACAGGTTTATGATAATTTCTATAAGTACTTCTACTGTATCATATGATTATAACAACTACAGTAAAATAATGTCATATCTATTTTATGCAAAATCATAAATTTAACTGAGAACCCAAAGATAATCAGAGCTCACAGTAACTGGCAAAACTAGCTGTATTTTGCATAGTTTTATGTTTATGTATGTTAAAGCAGTCAGAATGGTTTTTTTTTCCCCCTGGAATTTAATGCATATTAGATTTTCTAATCTCTCTAAAATCTATACATCAGTTTAGTCAGAGGATTAAGGCTTCTTTAGTAAATCAAAAATATACCGCTCAATTAAGTCAATCTTTCACATCAGCTTATAAGTCTTTGGAGATTTTTAACTTGTAAAAAGAGATTTTTCAAGTAGGATTTACACTTTTATAACAGTGCAGGAAAAGAGAAAGAAATACAAAATAAATAGACATTACAATTAAGTAATGCCCACGGAGAGAGGGATTTTTTTTTGCCAAAGTGTGTAACTTCGGAGATGCTGATGTTATAGGTGAGGTGCAATGAATTCACAGGGACTTGTAAACTTTATCCTCAAATTTCTACTGCATAGATTTCAGGTTAGTGAGGTCTGAGACCAAATTAATCCCAAACCTGATATATTCCTGCAGAAATGTTCATTATCTGTGGTAGGTTGTTATATCTGATACTTTTTGATTCATCAGTAATGGTGTTAAGAGGGAAAAAAACCCACCCAAACCCTCTCACGTTTTGAAAGATAGAGAAATCTTCATGCTTCAGGGGAAAAGCTCGGTATGTGAGTAAGGGGGACTGGGCAGAAATTCCACAGTCACCAGTGGTGGGTTTTATTCATGTGAGAGTCCATGGGAGCTCATGATTGTCAATATATTTATTTCCCCCAAACCTTTCAGATGTAGGGCAAGTATAATTTCTTAACGTTACAGGTAGACAACAAAGGCACAGATCCCCATGCATTTGTGGGTACCCATACATTTCAAAGCCTTCAGGCAGAAGTGACTTGCCCAAAGTCACCTAGGAGTGTGATAAAGTGGAGAACTGAACAAACCTTTTCTAAGCTCCCAAGTAGCACCTAGACGTCTGGACCACCCATCGCACCTTTCTCTGAAACAGTGGTTATAGGCTGCTCCTAGGTGCAGGCCGAAGTTCTTACACAAAGTGGCTGAAGTCAGCACGGATCCTTTTCAGGGATGTCCATAGGCTGTGTACCAGTGGCATCAGTATTCCTTTAACCAAGGTCGTCTTTCAGGCAGCATTGCCACAATTCACTGTGTCGTTGGTATACATCAGCATTTTATTGTGGTTGCACTGCAGAACAGATAATGCCTATTAGAAACAGCAAAGCTTCTGTAAACTGCCTTAAAGCTAAATTATTTATTTCACACATGTCTGGGAAGGAGAACAAAGAACTAAGCCCAATGTGCAGCAGCCCATATAAGAGTCATTTATTTGCGTTGTGTGCCAAAACAGCGCTCTGTTAGATGGGGATGAGGTGGCAAGATGTAAGTCAGCATACACAAACGTAATGTTGCTAAGTTTGACTGTAATGCCTTAGGAAAATTAATTTGCTGTGCAGCCCCTGTGTAAAAATTATTATAGTAGTTGCAATAGCAAACGCAGTTGTTAAGGCTAAGTTCTAATCCCCACTCTTGGCTAATAACTTTTTGCTAATAACTTTCTCAAATTCTCTTTGCTCCGAAATTTTCCGTGTTTGGTGTTAGCCCTAAGGTGAATTTTTTGGAAAGTCTGAGAGGATTTTGAATTATGAGAGCATGAATAAAATACATTTTTCCTCCTCATGTTTTAAGGAAACTTTTGCATTCTGAAAGGTCTCTGAAGCTAGAAACTTCAGATTTGTTTTGTAGCCCTAAGTAAGGAAAGAAAGCAGCTTAATTGATGTCTGCAGAATATCCTGGTTCACGGAACTGCAAAAGTTGTGGTGACTGTGTGTGGTCACAGCAACTTTAAAGATGAAGGATGACATTGTCAAAAGTATCTAATGATTTAGTCCCATTTCAAAAGCAACATTGACATTTAGGAGATTAAACGTCATAGAATCCTGTAGGATTGAGGCACCTGCATGCCTGCCGCTCTTGAAAGTAAAAGGCTGTTTTAATAGAGCTGGGCAAGGAGCGTTTCTCTTTTAATGAAGCATGGGGTTGTTTTGATCCCCAAGTTGGATCAGGAACCTACTAATGCCCTACAGTTACACAGCTCCCGTGACATGCCACGCAGCTAAGTCATACAGAAGACCATGGTGGAACACTGGAAAAGTGTAGTGAGGGATTCCCCCTCTGTGCAAGGATGGGAGTCCTCAGCTACAATTCCTTTGAGGGGCTGTAGGGTTGAGTACACTCAGTTTGAAATATTCTGTATTCCTTACAAAAAATAGAGCCACATTGGTCCAACCTACACCTCTGAATCAGAGGTTTGAAACGTTAATCTTAAACGTGATGAGCGAGTAAAACAAAAATACTTTTAAGCAAATCTTTACACAGTAAAGTGTTACAATCTTTATCTGACTTTAGTCTATGCATACCATTAAACTCAGTTTGTTTCTAATTTCAATGATACGTTAAAGGGCTTCAGCTGAGCTCCACTTGAGCTTGTCTATTAAAGCCCTTAGATGCCACCAATACCAGAAGCACAAAAAGTGCTGCTTCATTGGCTCCTATGGACTTTTCTGTGGCTGTTGGTAAGATCTGAAAAGATTTTTCCATGTTACAGGAACAAATTTGTGACTAAGTAGATTTACTTGTCTGCGTCTTCTACTGTCTTTCACTTTCCTGTTCTCATTCTTTGTAAGTCATTTTCCAGTAGAGGTCTGTCAGTGAATGTTATTAGAGGAGCTGAATTTCCACCAAGGATCTTGGCTACCAAATGCAAAATGTGGTGGTCTGTTAATGATGCCTAGGTGAAGGCTGCTAGAGTTAAAAATGTTTTTGTTTACTGGTGCCTTCATTAGAGCTGCATTAGGTGTTGATTCTTAAAACATTGTACCTTTACAATAAATGAAAGAAGTTATTGAGATTTTGCAGTTCTTAGAAATTCCCCTCTGCTTTAAATATTTGCAAAAATCCTTGCTAGAATAATACAAAAGCTGAGGATTCCAAAGTTCAGAGCAAGGAGAGTCTGAAGTATGTGGTTTGTATCACTAACTTAGCCATGGTACATATACACAGAGTGAGACTAGAAAGCATTTTCCAGTTCAGTTTTCCTTGTTATGTGTAATGTGTTAGTTTATTATTAATCTATGCTTTACAGTATACAGCATGTATAATGTGGCTGAGTTAATACTGTGTCTGGAAAATTCATTTTTGGAATTTTTTTGCACTTCTGGCCTTTTTTTTTTTAACATGGATTTAGTGACAACTTTTACGTTTTCATCTATATCACATGCAGAAGAATTGAATGACTTGAATGCGTGGTGGAGAGCTTGCCCTGGGACCAGCAGGAAGTAATTCTCCTCTTGAACCCCCTGCAACTGCTTCTCCCAACTGAATTAGCTGAATGAGCCTTTGACTGTATTCGATTCTTTTGTTTTCTCCTTCATTTGCCAGGTGGCGATGGTCAGCTTCATTTTACTCACTGGAAGCAAGTTAAATGTGATGGCTTTGTTGATTCTGGCTACTCTAGTCCAGAATGAATGTTAATGTGCATCTCTTTTACATTGGTCTGCTGTCCACCAAATGGATGATGGAAAGTTTCCTGCCAGCTTTAGTGGGACTTGTTCAAACCCTTCCTTTGGATCAGTTTAGGGGCAGTTAGAAAATGATCAGAAAGATCAGTTTTGGGAAGGGACTCCCACATTAATTAGCTAACTCCATGTGTATGGTATAAGGAAAGGTACATCTTACCTGAAATTTTGTGACAATAACAATTAAATGATTTAAAAAGAAATAATCTTATAAATAAAGAATGTGCAAATGTCAGCCACTGAGAG
Source organism: Elanus axillaris (assembly GCA_026212715.1). Taxonomy (NCBI): domain Eukaryota; kingdom Metazoa; phylum Chordata; class Aves; order Accipitriformes; family Accipitridae; genus Elanus; species Elanus axillaris. The sequence continues at coordinate 13,259,238 of JANZLQ010000086.1, forward strand.
ACTCAAAACCCACAGTGAACATTGGGACTGATTTTATTTTTACCAATGCCTATATTACTTCCTTCTCAGCAGGTCTGGTCCTTTAAAATTTTAGTATATAACACCTTCCCTTCCTTGCATTTCTAGGACCCTGTATGTCATGCATGCTTGGGCTTTGAAATCCTGGGGGCGGTATTTTTCTTAGGACAACTTCCTCCGAGACCTTTGCAATGAATCTGGTATGCATCATAGCTGCCATGCGCTAAGCAGCTAAATTGCATGACCAATTGGGGGAAAAATTATCAGCCTCAGATTATGGCATTATTAACACCTTAATACTGATAACTCTTAGCAGTTCACAAGACCGTCAAATGTTTTCTTTTTAATACTGTCACAGATTTTTCAGCGAGCACTGGAGATAACATGACAGCCCAATAGAGTTTGATGTATGTGTCTGGAGAGGGGGTAGAAAAAAAATGTTGAGATTCTCCAGTCAAACCAATGTCTTTAATGGCTTCCCTAGATTAAAATAATCCCTATGGGAAATCCACTATGACAACAGTTCTTATACAGATTTTCTGATTTTTCCAGTCACTGCTTCTGTGCCACAACCATTCTTTGAAACTGTTTATGTTAGTGAAAGGCCACATTCTCAGAGACTTTTTTTTTTTTTTTTTTTTAAAGAATGTGTTTTAACTCCATTAAGAAGAGTTTGAAGTTCTCACTTTCTTCCTTGGGCATTAGTGTGCCTATTAGTCCTGTATCTTCTGGATGTTTGACAACGTGAAGAAATGTAGAGGTCAGCTCTGACTCTCGTATTAAAGGTCATCCTAGTGTTTGCACTTAAATACAGTATTTATAACATGGGTGATTTCATGCATCAGCCCTTTAGGGGATTGAAGAATTAGGCTGCATGACGGAAGGCTAGGCAGTAACAAGACTAAAACACTAACTAGTGTTGAGTTAAAATCAAAATGAGAACAGACTTGCAGTCTTGAAATCAGGCATGCTTATTCCTATTTAGATGTAACTGCAGTACAGATCTAGCACTGAACAGGCTCTTTTCAAAAATGAGACCCGAGGCCAGAGTCTTAAAATGGGGAGACCTCTTAAAGAGCCCACATTAATTCAGCAGTTTCTTCTTGGAGGAAAAAGTTGTCATTTTTGATAATGACAGGAATTTAAAGCTATTGGGGAAGCTCCAAACTATTGGGGGGGAGTGTGTGGGGGGTGGGGGTCAGGCAGAAATCCATGAGAGAGGGAGAGTGAACACAAAAGACTGGAGTATTTCTGTGGGTGTCCACTGAGACCCAAGATAATATGTCTGTAGCATCGTTACACTTAACCTTTGTACCTTTGCTTCAGATTATATGAGCAGCCAGAAAGCTGTGACCGTGAAGAAGGTCATGCTATTATTTGCATCCCTGCCACTAAAATACTGTTAGAACACATTGCCATGGCCACAGGTCATAGATTGTCAAATTAAAAAGGAAGATTAGACTTTTCCTGCTCACTACCAGTTGCATGGGGCTTTGGGCTGTTAGATGGTCATTTAAGTAGCAGCTCCTCTTGCGCCTAGTTTGATTTGGTGGCTGCAGCAGTCAGGTTGATTCATTTTTGTTCAAGACCTGTGTTTCTGTATAATAAGTAGCTCTGAAGCACTCTACAGTATTTCTGTAGTATGCATTGTTATTGTAGCACCCTCCACTGGCTCATCTACCTACTTTACCTCTCTGCAAGATTAATCCTTCAGTATGTCATGTGAAAAGCATCAGTTTATTCCCAACTTAGAGTGGTATCTCAGGCACCCTGCAAATGTTAGTGTTACACTGAGGTTTAGCTAGCAAAATGTAATTAAACACACTGTTAAAAATAATAATGATTTGAGACCCAAATTCATGATCAATGACTACATAGTATGAGATACTTTAGATATTTAGTAAAAGAAATATTTCAACCTGAAGGAACAGAGAGGTGGTGGTGAATGGTGCGGTACCATGAGGGCTGCCTAAACTGCTAACAGTGCCATGTTATCTCTAACCAGGACTCAAAGATGTATTCAGAAAGACAGAACTGCAGCTTTGTAGATTGTGATTAAGGTCTGCTCCTTAGAAATGTGACTAATGACTACCTTTTAATTACAGTCTGTATTCTGCCACTTTTGCATCTTGATGCTGGTGCTGCGCACAGTGCTGCCAAGGCTGAACAGCAGCATATCTTCACGACTTTGCAGATCAACTTTCCAGGCAGAGTAAGGTCATGTTTTCTGCATCAAGCTTACTTGCTAGGCGTGTATCTCTCATCCTCCTAATGAGCTTTACACAACAGCCCAGGGCCTCTTAACAGTTTGCACGCTGCTAGGAAAGAGATCTGTTGGCAGCCAGGAGCAGAGCTGCCTGGTGACATCTTCCCCATTGCTGCTGGCCATCTGATGGAGATGAAAATTGGAGGGTCTCGCTTAGTCCTGCGTTGCTGTGCTGTTGTGGTCAAAATGCTGCTCTCGGTTAGCGATTTGCTGGCAGGAGTCCTGTTGCAGGTGGTGATGGAAGCAGGGGTTAACCTGTGGTTTGTTGTAATGCTTTGGAAGGAGAAAGTCAAAGTTACCAAAATAGTTTTCAATCAGAGTGCTGGGCAGGGTCAGCTCTGGGTGTGGTGACCTTTTTGCTCCGACCACTACCCAGCTTAAAGTTCAGCTGTATTGATATCATCTCAGGGGTGTTTACACGATAGGCTATAAAAACAATGTTGCTCCAGCAAATTTTCACACTTCAGTTTGTTTTAAGAGTTAGGAAAAAATCAACATTTCATAAATTCTTTTTCTCACAGACAGGTCTGCCTGAATGAAACAAGCAGTCCCACGACTATTTTAAGCTTCTTTTCCTGTTTCCCACACATTGCAGTCAGCAACCTTTGCCCAGGGCAGGATGACCATTGATTAATATGCAAGACCCGAGTCCTGCCTGTAGTGGTAGGGATGCTCCAGCAAATAGGATGTTTGTTCCATTTGCAGTCCAAGGAAAAATGAATTTCTGGAATGACCTGGGTAAAAATTAATTTGTTTCTTTTGGCAGTCTCACTTGGACAGTCCTTGAGCTGTTGTGTGGTGGTTCTATTTACACCAAGAAAATCCAGGCAAACACGCTGCCCTGGGCTATCAGGATGGCTTAAGTTTCCAACATATTTTTCCTGCATGTCAAAAGTTTGGATCTTTGCCATGCAATCATTTTACAGAACTGTGAGTGGAAAGCACTCCAGTTGTGGTCAGTCTGTTTTCTAAGTTCTCCACCTACTGCTTTTCCAGGAATGGTCAGTGCAACTCCCTATCAAATGAAATAACTCTAAATTTGTCCTTCCTTGATCTAATTCTTTGCAAACAACTGCCCCTTCAGAACCATTTTATTGCTTACAGTGCCGTTATATTAATTTAATCCTTGCCACCTTTCATCTGTATAATTACATAGCCGTGACAAGGCTGTATAACACAATAGTACAAGCAGTATTCACTGCCCCTGGTGTTGTGCAGGAGAGATGCACGAGTCCTGTCATGCAACTGCTCTCACCTCAGTATCACTGTCTGCTCATCCAGTTAGTGCCTAGTGGTTTGCTGACTCATTCTGGATTTATGAATTCTGGAGCAAATTTCTTGAAGAATAACATCCCCAGGGTTGTGAATGGTCATTGAGAATACTACTGTGTTTTCTTCCCTCTAAACCACATTGCATGCAGGAGGATGACAGGGATTGAGGAAGAGTAGCTTTGTCTGAATTGGATGAAGCTGAAATAAAAGTGGGGAAGAGCAGAGCACTCTGAAGAGATCTGCCCACTTTAAGCCAGATGATGGAAGCTGAAATCTGCAGCTTGCTTTCTCTTTTACCATTAGTCACAGACCCAGACTGGTGAAAGGAAAAAGAAAGCCAATTTCTATTAATATTATAGGACCCAGTAGTACTGGTTGGATGTACAGTGGTCTACATCTTGGAGAGTTTACTTACTTATAGGCAAGGTTGTGTCCTGTGTCTGTATATCTCACCTACTCTATCCCCACTCATGCTATGGCTTCAATGCCAGTATCTCAAGCCTGTCTGGGAAAAAGTCTTCTGGTTGTCTTTCATGTCGTGTCTGTGCTGTGGGAGTGTTTTCACAGCTTTTCAGCTTTACAGGCTTTCTTTTTAATGCTGCTGCTATGGTAAAATTAAAGGCATATCTCCAGCATGTTCAAGATGTGGCATTTTATATAGGTTGCCCTGAGCAAGTCCTCCCTCTCTGCCCTTCCCCACCCCAGCCCTGTGTGCTCTTTCATGGATAAGGTTCAAGGTTTCTATTTTAATTTCTTGTATGAAGCTGATCAAAATAACTCTCTGTGACCCTCTGTATGTTGAAGATAGTGCGTTACCATGGGCTGAAGAGGGAAGAAATGATTAAAAAAAAAAAATGACGTAGTAGCTAGCCTCCATGGAAAATGTAGGAGAAATGTTACAATTTTTTTTTTGAGTTTTGTAGTACGTCAACAGGCACCCTTTGGTAGCATATATGGAGAAACCATATTTCCAGGAATCATCTCCAAGCTTTATTTACCAGGGAAATAGCAAAAGACTTGTTCATATTGCCCATAAACAGGCTTCCGGTGCTTCAGACTGATGTTTGTTCATTCTGTTTACATTGTGGTTAAAACAAAAATGAAAGTCTAAGATGTAAATCAGCTAATGAGTCTTGCTTGCCATGTTCAGACCTGGATAGGTGGATGAGAGAGCACACAGCGGTGCTTTGGACCTGTGCCTGGCTATTCGCAGCTCTGCTGTCCAGCCAGGGATGGCCTTAGCTGAGCCATGTTTCTCTGTGCCTCTGTTTCCATGTGTGTAAAAAGTTAGTCACGATTCTGACTTTTTTTTATATTTTTTGAAAGTATCTTGACCCCTGCTGCTGAAAAGAGCCAGACACTCCTCTTCATGATTTACCCAGGTGCATGGGATAAAAGCAGGCTGCCTTGGAGGAACAGGCTCCCTTCTTTGGGGAGCTCAGTGTTGCTGGAGGTGCATGACTGTCTGAAGTGTTTACATCCTGGACTTCTAAAGTAATATCTGTAGGCCATCACTTTGGGTTGAAAATTGATTTTATTAGGTGAAAATGAAAATGAACTGAAGAAATGAACTGCAAGCCACATTGCTCCACTTACAAAATGCGTTATCCAGTCTTATGTGCCCGGATGTAATGAATACGCAGAGACCACCTACTTTGAACACTCCTCTGATTTTCCAGTTTCTTTAAAGTCTAGTAATATTGGCAATGCAGGATGAAAGCAATTGTGAAAAGTGAAAAAGTCCTTGTTTGCCTATCCTGTCATCTGGGGTCTGTTTCACTGAAGCTGAAAATGAAGGTAACTTGCCTTAATGCTGTAGGACAGCTTTTAGTCTAATTGAACCATACATCGGCCAGAACCCAGTATTGAGCCTTCAGTCTTGGGTTAATCCCTTTTATTGGCTTGGGTGCAGGTTATCATCCCTTCTTATCAAACAAGGACCCCTTTCTTCTCACTCAGGATCAGAACTAAAAGCCAGTTGAGAAAGAAATGACAAATTCAAAGCTTTAAGCCCC
>JANZLQ010000086.1:13264813-13388092 GCA_026212715.1 Elanus axillaris
CCCCGCCAAAACCCACCCTGTGCATCCATGAGGTGTTCTGCAACACACATACTTCAGCTGCAAGGCTCGGGTGCATTTTTGTTGCTAGGAAGCTTCCTCCCCTTTCAGCTGTGATTTTTGTAGAAGCAGCTTCAAAGTGGATGGACTTGGTTCAATTGTTTTGCCCAGCATTTGCCGATTAGCATGTCAGATTAAATTTATGGGCAGTTGACTAGTGCTTAGTATTTGAACACCTGCTTCAACCTCCTTTTCTGGCACAGCTTTGTGAGCAGAGGTATGCTAAAGGCACCGATAGTGAGTGTGTAGTGTGGGTCAGTAATATTTTTTAAGGAAAATTAAGATGGCTTTTGCAAAAAAATGATAAACGGTTATTTTTTGTGAGGCAGCTGGTCAAGCTCCAGGGTCACAATTGTCCTTTCTGACCTTAAACTCTAGGAATCTACTTAAATGTGGCCAAAAATCTCCTACATTTAGATGCAAACTGTTTTACCATGGCTATAGGACATCACGAAAAGTAAATAAAAATATATACTCTGCATATTTTAAATACAGGCAACGATTTTTAGATGAAATCTTTGACAGAGATTATCCTACGTGTACTTCCAGTTTATCCTGTACTGGTTTTTGAGAGTCACTTATTCTGACACAGTACTATTTAAAAGTAGTATGAAACTACAAAAAAATCCTACTTTTTTTTTTTTTCTCTCTATACTGAATGCCTGTGTTGGTCTTTTGAAACAGCTTCTACAATGACAGCAATATTTTAACAGGTTTTATGCCAATGGACAGGAGGAGAAGACGAAGAGAAATTAGGCTTATTAAAGTTAAAGACAGTCTAGTAGGGGCTATAATAAAACCAGATCTTTATAAAGGCCTGAAACCTTCATGCTGCCACAGTAGGATTTCCTGCATTTTCCCATGAAACGTCTGGTGTGTGACTCTCAGAAACAGGATACTGAACTAGATGAACCATGGGGCTGATCCCATTTCGCATTTAGTTCTCCCTTGCACAGTCCAAACTCCAGCAGTCAACAGCAATTTGAGGTGTGTGAGAAGTGTATGACCCAGCAAAATTTTGATGCCTCTGAAAGAATCTAATCCTTTGTCTGTTTCTGGGATGTTCTGCCAAAGTCTTCCCATCATCTGTTGTATTGCCTTCAAGACGCTTTCCCCGCAGGCACCCTGAAAGAAAAGGCTGCAACGTCTTTAAAAACTTTCTTTCCCTCCATATTGTTCTTTGGTAAAAGCGTAGCATGGCTGGGATCGTTTTTTTCATACAAAACACCACAATGCCTGCTGGCCTGGGTATCCAAAATATAGTTTTATTGTTGTAGAAAGGCCTTAATGAGGAAGAAAAAAACCCTATTTAATAAAGTGCATCAAGTGCCCTTGGGAAAAATTAGCACACAATGACTTCTTGTGCCGCCAATTGAAAGAGCAGATTGGTGTAGTGATAGGCTTTACAGGAAATATTAAAAAAGCACAGATGGCTCAAGTTTACATGTTTACAGTGGAGCTGGAACAGCAGCTAAAACCTTCCAGTATAGTATAATTTACTAGAAGGTCATAGACCTAGTGGTTAAGAATGAACCTGAAGACTATTGTAAACACACTATTAGGGTTTGTAGAGGTTTAATCCCTGCATTTTTCATTCTTTTCTGCAATATTAGAAGCAATTGGCTGCAGCGTTAGTGAAAAGAGATACTTAAAGCATGGAAAAATGTGACATTCCGTTGGCGAATGTGGAGCTGAGCTGTTGCAGGGAGCTGGAAGAGGGTTATGCAATTGCTACTGTTACTATGTAATTAGAAGCTCTTTGGCACTATCTATGATTCTGCTCAGTGTGATTAAAAAAAACGTGAAAAACATAACTAGAAACAAGCTGCTTCAGCAATTACAAGAGTATCTGCTGTGTCCTTAAGAGCTGTGTTCACAACTCGGTGAGGAAGGCTGGCCAGAGAAAGAGATACCCAGGGGATCTGGGTTTCAAGTCCTTGCTCTGTCATGAGCTTCCTACAGGGCCCCGGTCAAGCCAGCTAGGATATTTTCTTATTTAGGTAACTAATAAAATGCTGCTTTTTTTTTTTTTTTTTTACGTTTATTGCATCTCTGGTGGGATCTAGTAGAAATTGGACCACAGCCAATAATAGGGCATTCTGTACGGATGCTTCAAACTCCCTGGGCATACTTTTAATCATCTGTCTAACTGCAATAAATGTCACTTCTTTTACTCTTCCCCCTCTTGTTCAGACTGTCAGCTCTTCAGGAGAGGAATTGTAACATCCAAGCTCAGACAGAAAACGGATTTTAAGAAGGCCTGGTGCAGGCTGTAGTGCAAGATAATAAGATGGGGTCGGCAAACTGACATGGAGCCTTGCTAGGAAAGGACTAACTGCCTTTAGTTACAGGTGTCCTTTAAGTATGTGGTTTGTTCTGTATGGAAATCAGCAGCCTTGGTAAATCAAGCATCTGCTTAACTTAATGACATTTTAACATGGAACCATGTTCTGCCTCCCCTGTAGTTTGAGCTATTTTGTTTACTTAAAACAATACCTAGCCCATAGAAATAGGACCAGCGGTTAGCCTGGCCCAGACACTGCAACTGAATCTGAAGTAATGAAAAGCTATAAACAAAAATATAACAAAATCTAGCTCATGTATTTCCCTTCACAACCAGTTTTCAAAGCATTATGCAAAGCAGTTCAGTATTGTTATCCCCTTCCGACAGATGGACAGATTGAAGCACAAAGAGGTGAAGTAATTTGCCAAAAAAGTGATTAAGTTTGGACTCAGAAATAGGTTTCTTGATTTCCCAGTCAAATGTTCTGTCCTTTCGACCACAAACATTGGGTTGTGCTCAGTGTAGTCTTTGCATTTTCACAGTATAGTAGCTCACCTGGTGCAACTAAATTTCACCAATTCAAACAAGAGATCATTCCTATTGCTGTCAGCCCAGGAGCAGCTGGGGTTCCCCCCCCACCCCTTATTTTTCTTGCACATGTACATGCAAATGTGAATGGTGTTATTTTCATTTAACAAGCTCCTGTAATATCATTGGAATCACTTGATAGTTAAGTCATGTTAAATTAAAACTGGCTGCTGCTGCCGCGTCATCACAATCAACAGTACAATAGGTACATTATTAACTGAATATTTACTTTGCAGACAATTATCTTCCTCATCAGAAAGTTGACTTCACCTGGGAATGTTAAAATAGGTGAGTTGAAGCTGGAGTTCTCAGTTAATCTGGTGCTGATCTAGATGGCAATATCTCCATGTGAGTTTTACCAAATGAAACCTGCATGACTCACCCTAGAAAAATCTCAACCAATAACATGAGCTCATTAAATACAAATCAATCACCACAGCAACTAAAACCACAACATGGCAAGGAGTACTTCAAAAAAGAGGAAATTTGGGTGAAAGTGTCCACCATACCCAGCTTTTCAAGCAAAGCTCATTGCTGGTGATGGTTAGGGGATAGAGCAGACAGGGAAGATTGCTCCAGGACAGGGCCCATAGCAAGTGTAGTGATTTTCTGAAAAACCCACATTTTGTTCACCATGCAACCTTTTCCAGCCCCTTGCAGAAGGTCTCATTTCAGGAGCCAGAAGCGTGGTAGCAAGCCTTGCAATTTAACATCTGGTGGCATTTTAAACATCTCTACTTCTCCACTGGAGATTGGGCATACTTGGAATATGGTATCATGGTCTGAAAATATTTGCATTCTCACACAAGAGAGAGAAGCGGAGTATAACACGTGGTTGCCCTCACCCAGGTCAGAAGGAAGGAGTCCAATTCCAGGGCCCTCAAGCTAAGGTCAAGAGCCAAACGCTCTCTGATTATTGGAGCAAGGGCAGGAATCTGTGATGAGGCTCAGCACAAAAGGGAGACCTTGAGTGGAGCCCAGCACTGCTTTGGCCTCATGCAGCCTTTCTGTGCCTGCCCTCAGCTTGTTCTGGGAATTCTGCCAACCAAAATTCCCCACTCACTGTGTGAGTAGCTTTTTAAACATCTCAGCCTAATCTAGGGGTGTAGTATGCCACCATTTCAATTAAAGACCTTCTATGAATCCTAAATTCAGGAGACATTTCAAATTGAGTATCGTGCAGTTGAATAGGTTTTACTCTCAGGATGCTCATTCCCCCCAGCTGTGAGAATGATGGGACATGCACTGGAGAATGCTCTGAGCTGAAGCTGAGTGCCTTCTGGGTCTGTATTATCAGCCCTGATAATTTTGTCAACTATGTTTTTTTCACCATTCCATGAAAATTTAGATTTAGTTGATCTGTGTGGGATTTACTTGGTTTATATTTGTGGGTGTATGTGAGAGGAGAAAGAGCTCAATGGTCTGCTGTGATTCTCCTACTCACTTCTGACATGGGCGGAGAAAGGTTTAATACCAAGTTCATACTGTGGTGTCCCATGCGAGACAGCATACCTCACCAAGGTCTGCTTATGTGTCTGAGACCCATTTCCCAGTTAGTTTGAGATAAGTTACCAATGGCTAATGTTCATAATATGTCTGAAGTTGGAGAGCTTCCACAGTGGTGAATGCAGTCCTAATGACTGCAAGAGAAGGAATACAGAGAAAGGATTTGTGTTTGAAATTTTGCAGCAAATGATCAATTTCCTATTAATTGCAATGGGATCCAGACTGGATCATGCTATGGCCACTATTAAGCAGTTATGAATTAATTTATGTGACAATATCCCAGTTGACTAGATCTTCATTTAGATGACATGCACACACATACAGATTTTTATACACATATACATACTTGTGTAAGCCTGTAACCCTCTTTTGCCTGGTAGCAGTTAGCTTTAGTTTACAGAAAGAAATGCAGTGTATCAGACCCCGTCCATCTCTAGATATGTATGTTTATATGGGCCAGAGTTCCACATGATGGAAATCAGTGATAGCCATTAAATCCAGTGATGAATATTAGCTGAGGGTGGACTGTTTCTATTTACAGCACAAGCCCCGCTGTGTTTTATATTTTGGTAAGAACCTAAAATAAATTACAGGGTGGGGGAATAGTTAAAGCTGCTCAGCATAGAGACTTAAGCAGAAAATATCAGTATTGAAAGTGCTTTAATTTCTGAGAAGAAAGTGTAACAGGGAACCACTGGGATTTAAAACCAACCTCAGCAAATTCAAATGAGAAGTAGAATATTGTTAAAATATAATGTTAGCTAGAGGGAGTTATAACAAACTGTCAAGAAGAGGAGTGGATTCTCCATGTGAAATGGTTTCTTCTTCAAGAATGAATGACTTTTTTTTTTTTTTTTTAAATATACTCAAACCAAACATAAGTTAGTGGAATTCATGTAGAAAAACTGGCCTGTGTTAAACAAAAGGTCAGGACTAAATGATCTAAATGATCTCTTCTGGCCTGTGATTCTTACTATGTGTTTATATAAACCCTGGCCCAATGAGCCCTTGAGCTCAGCTGTGACTTTGTAGTGTAATATTTATTAATAAGAGAAATACACTGTAATAAGTTTGGAAAGTGAAAGTTTGTCTCCATACATAAGAATGCGGAAAAATTTCTTTGTATTAGTTGTAGGTATGAATTCAAAATGAGGTAGTTAGCCTGCTTGAAACTATTGGTGAACAATCAATTTCAGAAATAAAAGACACTTTAATTCAAATTAGCTTGATTTTGGAAGTGAAAGAAGAAAAAATTCATTTGGGGTCACAAACTCAGAACCAGTCTATTCTCACAAGGATTTAACACAGTTTAAAAAACCCTTCATATGTTCAAATTAATTCCCTCAATTTGTTTCCATGTAAACAAGTCTGTGGTCATGATACTCCTGCTTGTGCCTCTCAGAGTCTCCACACCGAAGCTAATGTTTCCTCATCTTTTTGGTGATGATAACTCTGTCCTTTATCTCCTAGATGGCTGTTATGTTAAATGCAGAATACATTAAATTGTATGCTTCTCAGTTTGGATGAAATTTATTACTTCAGGGCTTAACATTTCATCTTGGCTTACGATTAGGAGGATGAATGCTGATAGAATGTTGTCTTCATTCTCCAGGAATGCCGAAGAGGTAAATACACTGTCTTACCGAGCGTTGTTTAGACCACACGAGTTGTTGGTCTTACTACATATATATGTGTATTTTTTAGAGAAAGAAATCTACTATGGGAAGCATACTTGTTCAATAAGGGACAGAAGCTTGGCAAAGGGGCGCTAACACAGGGTCGTTATAAGGTGTAACTAGGCATGACACTGCGTGGTCTACACCCTTGGAATCTACTGTGGATGTTGGCTCCAGCATGGTATTAGTGTATGCAGGCATAGGTTTGATGATTTAAGGTTTGTTAGATTGGAGTTTAAAGTTTAAATTCTCTTTTTGTCATAAACTTCCCGTGTGACATGAGAGATGTTAATCCTGCCCAAATCCTGTTAAAATTCAGGAGGAATTGTCTGCCACACCTGTGAATACTGTTAGCTGTTTTGAACAGAGGAGATGATCCCTCACAGTGTGTGAGATATGTAAAAGAATGAGAGTATAAAAAGAGGGACTCTGAGGTGACCCACATACCTCTTACAGGTCTTAATGCTTGTGAATTTCGTTGTCTAAGTAGAGTGTCTGACTCAAAATCCTTAAGAACAAATGTGTTGTGTCAGGAAAGAAGAGGGCTTTTGTTTTCCTTTTTATTCAGCTGAGCCAAACTCCATACTGGCTTCAGAGAAATCACATCAGGATCAGAATTGTTCCAATGAATGCAAATGGGTGATATCGGGGGGCAGTGATACCTATGAACTTCCAAGTGCTTTCTAAAGGAGTTAAGTGCTTTCAGAAGCTGATTCTTTTACTCACGTTTAATGCAAAGATGTTGAAGTGTCACCTTGGATACTTGATGATCAGAAAATGTCATCTGTTGTTCTGGCCCCCAGTTTGTACTGCATTATATTACCTCACTAGATTTTTTTTCAATACTTTCTTTAGAAGAAGTCATATTAGCTTGCCTCAAGAGACTGGAAAATTCAAGAATAAAAATCCACCAAGACTATTTAATGCAAAGACACCATCTGTAGCTCAGGAAATTTGCAAATCGCAAATCCACAGATGCTGGGAGAGTATTCCGGATAAATATCACTGCATATGTACCCTGGTTATTTTATTGTTCTCTAGGTACCTGCTAGTGGTCGGAGACAGAATAAGGGGTTAGATGGACTTTTGATGGGACTTGTTACTCTGTTCTTACATTGAAATCTGCTTCAAGCTCCACATTGACTTTGAGTGTACACTCATGATACTCTGTTTTCCCATAGATGCTTGTATATAGATGGTGATGATAGTGTTTCAGTTATTATTTTTACTTTTATGGTCTCCCCTTGCAGTCCCCACTGAGGTCCACACCAGGTGCTGTACAAGTCTCTGCAACAACAGGCTTTGAGCCAAAGGGTGGGGTTTTCATCTTCATTTGAAGATTTGAGAGGAGAATTGCTTGCACCACCAAATCCCTAACACACTCATAAATCTCTCTTTCCCAGTAGACAAGGCAGATGTACAGAGGGAAAGGAAAACAAATGAAAACAGGAGTGAAGGGATTTACCCGCTGTCACAAAGCAGTTCTTGGCACAGCCAAGCATGGAATTCAGTTATTTTTAAGCCTTAGCCAGCTGTCCTGTGCAGTAGGCAATTCCTCCACTCCTCCACCATCCTTTCATGAAAATGCTGTTGTAAAACAAAAATTTAAAAGCTTTGATTCAAATACTTCCTCTCTGCAAGCACCACATGATGAATCAGAATAGTAAGCTGTCATTTCCATCCCTAAATCCTACATGTTCTGGCAGTTCCAATATGAAAGACAATAGCTTAGGACAAGTAGTTACAGTGATTTCCATTCTTGACTACTTTTCACCACTTTGGTGACCAGAGACGCTCTCTTTAACCCTGGCTCAGCCTCTGAGTATTCCCTGCTCTTTGTAAGTGTTCGTTGCTTGCTTTTAAGGCATGATTGAGTTAAATTGCCTATAAATCCTACTTGACACAATATCTGTTTCAAGGTAGTGAAATATACACTTAACAAAATTGTTCAGAATCATTAGCTGGAGCTGTGAGAGAGGAAGTATTTCAATCAAAGCTTACAAGCATTTTGTCTTACATTAGCTTTTTGACAAGACCCCAAGGGGCCAGCTTTTGTTTTCTTGGTGTCAGATACATCACACAGTACTCAGAAGTCAGGATGAAAAATTCGCTTATAAGAAAGATTTATCAGAAATCATAGATGCAATGGAATAGATGGAATTGGAGACACTTAGTACAGGTAAGTAGTGGCCAGATGTGTAGCTCCAGGGAGGAAGACCTTAGTCTGTACACATTGACCATATATAGTAGAAGCAGACAGACTGGTAGTTTTACCAGTAATTTGCAAGAGTTACCAGCTCTTGGTCATTGTGTTCTGATGGAAAGTGTATTTCTTAGAAGCATATTACATGTCTTTTTACTATTACTTTATAAATAGTTTAAGGCTGTTTGATGGTTTGCTTTGACCTTCTAAACAGCAACAAGGCTTAATTTTCCCCAGGTGATTCTGCCATGAAACCAGTACCTTCTTTTGAAAATTGAGCATATATTTTAGAAGAACTGTAATTTGTAAAGATAGAATCAGAAGATTTGCCAAAAAAAAATCACTGTTTCTAGGTGTAGGGTTTTTTCAGGTCAGGACCTTTATTTTCATCTATTGTATAGTGCTGAGCCCTCTGGTGGTGTTCAGCAAACAAAAACCAATGCAGAGTCTTTGTAAGCGTCAGCCAAATTCAGCTCTGGTGTAACGGCCTTGAGGCTGTTTAGGATGCCTCAGGAATGAATTGTCCCTCTTGGAGAGAAATGAAAAACTAGCCTTCTCTTGTGCCTGGAAGCACCTGGGTGTGCTATTGCTGTAGCACAAACAATAGCTTGGGCATAGGAAAGCTGTGGTGAGGGAGGGAAAATAGACCCTTTGTTTCCCTTCTCCTAATAATGTTCCTTGTTCAGTCTATTAAAAAAAACCCCAAACTTTGAAAAGCTTTACAGTGGTCACACAGCTGTCATGTAGTTGGTCTGATGTTGCTTCTTAGCCCTGAGTATTCCATCTACTGTCATCGCTTCACTCTGTATTAGAGTGTGAACAAACAAAACAGATTAACTGCCCTTCTTTTTGGCGAGATACAGCTAAATAATCCTTATCTGGTCCTATCTGAGAGCAGTTTCCTACAACAATGTCTTTCTTAGGGTGCACAACCAATTTAAGCATGCCTGTTACAGATCAGTATGTACAAGTATCAATATGTTAGTGTACAATGAAGTCTGTGCATGCTGCTGCTCATAGACTTGTTTGTGATGGAGATAACTGAAGGTTGAAAGCAGGGAAACAATAGGCAGGGGAATGCTGATGACTGAGAAGAGATGATAAAAACTTACACTAATGTTTCTTGCATGCAATGTTATGGTGAGGTTGCAGATTGGGAAGTTTCAGTCCTTGTGATATTGCACACCTCTGTCAAACGAGGGTAGATTTATCTTAAATGGTCTGGCTTGTGTAATTGCCTCTAGGAAACTAGAGACACTAGTCTGTGCTACCTACAGTAGTGCATTACGACACAGCGCAGTGGGGTCTGGTCCCTGAATGGGTTCTGCAGTGCCTATAGCTTCTCCATTTATTTATTAACCACTGTCAGTAAAACCTTTCTCTTCTCAGTGCCACATTTTAATGTAGTTACTAAGAATTTGGATTATGTGCTGGGCAAGCTGTTGATGTGAGACACCTCTGTGCACCTGTCCACTTAGAAGGCTGATCTTATATTGGTCTTTACTTCAGGAAGTGACTGTTAGTAATAATTTATTGAGTGCTGACAGCCTGTTCTTCTCTGTCCAAAATACCTCCTCCCTATGAAGACTGCATACCGAGTAAGGCAGACAGTGCCCTATAAATCATGATCAAATACATACAGCCATGCTGTGGTGATTCAAATGTGATTCATTTAAGATTGGAGGGGAGGAGGAGAGATGGGAAAAGATGGGATAAAAGCACTTCCCTGAAGAATGCTAAGTGTAGATCACAGATTATTTTCAATTAGATTTGCTGGCGTGCGGCTTTTGCACACAGGCAGGAACTGGTCGTCATGTGAACTGTCTGCTTTATTCACAGGAGCAATGCTTAGATGTCCTTCTCAGGAGCTACTTGAAAAGCAGTTCTGTTTATCTGTAAAGGAAAAAAATTATAGATGTTGCTCTGCTTTTCAGCCCTAAGGTTATGTCTATTTTCACCAAGTTCTTGCTAAGCATTTGTTCTTGAATCAAAAGATACTTTCAATTGATGAAAGCAATTAAACAATTTGAAGACGGTTGTCTGTGTTAGGTCTGTCTTTAAGGATTTTGATGTCTATCAGAAATTCTACACTGAAGGTTTCTGATGTGTGTCAAAGAACTCGATTTAAACTCAGGTTCTGGGGCAGGGTGTGTGTCTATGTGTAATGACACAGGGAAGGAAGTCTGTCTTTCAGTTTTGCTGTCTGAAGAGGTGTTCAGAAGACTCCACAGCTTTTGTCAGACTTGCTTTCTTGTGTGAATGACTTAAAAGTTCAAAGAGGCTGTTACACAGACCTACCTCTGAGAGACTGGTCTCCCTCAGGAGTATCAACCATCAACCTTTGTTGATGATGACTGAGTTACTCTCCTGGGTAGTATAGAAGTTGTCACTGGGAACACTGTGAAAGTAACTGCATAGCAGAGGAAATGCAAAGCTCACAGTCTGACCCCAAGTTGTGTCCTGGTAATATTTTAACCCCGAAATGTCCAATTCTGGACAGACGTGGAAACAAGGTACAACGTTATCAAAGCCTAGGGGCTGTTCTGCTGTGGCAAGCTGTTTTCCTGGAGGGTAAGAGTCCTTTGCACACTGTGCTGGCATAGGTGCTAGCGGTAAAGTATTTTAAAAGCAGCCGCGTGATTTGGGAGTCTATAGGTTCTGACTGACCTATGATAGTTAAAATTAGGCAGCTGAAGTTATTACTGCCCACAGGTGTCTGCCCTGCTCCTCTGATGGACATTGTTGCCCTGAGAAAGTGATGTCTGACCTACTTTGGAATTGCCACTGTTTCCAACCTGGCATGTTCAAGTTTACCAGCAGCCTGCTTTCTTGGCTTATTTTTATGTGCTAGCTGAACTGTTAATGACTGTGCTACCTTTGCCGCTCTGCCAGCTTCTGTCTGAGCCCCACACACATCCCCTTGCTTGTCTTGGGATGTAGGTGAGTGTCACATAAGCTCTATCCCCTCAGCAGTTGCAGGCATGCTGATCATCCAGACCGCTGGGAAATGGCAGCCTCTTTAGCTTCCACCTGGGCCTGTGCTCCCTATTCCTTCTGTACAGTCACCAGAGACCAAGGGAGTGGTTCGCTTCATCTCCAGGGCTACGGCCGAGCTATGGTTCTAGACCCAGGATCTTGAGTCTAGAAAGTCCCCTCTGCTTTTTGTCCATGTGGGAAATCTGTTCAGCACGCCTGGCTGGACAAATGGAGCTTGTCCACAAGCTCTGCCAGGGGCCTTCTGTACAGGTGCCAAGAGGGAATCTGCATCCGTACTTCAGTTTGGATTGTGCTTGAGCTTTTGAAGTGAATCTTTCTACTACCATGCTTCATTTAACATCATAGAGTGGTCCTGGACTGCTTTTGGATGAGGGCTATGCCAGAACATATGCACGTAACATACTCTAAATGCTGACAGGCATTCAGTTCATAGGTTAGGTTTGGGGATAGAGTAGATCTCAACACTGTTTTCTTTTCTAGATTCTCTTGTATTGCTCCACAGCATCTGCTGATGTAAATGTAGCCTTGGGCTGGTCTTAAGGATGGCTCTCAGACAGCAGCATTCCCTAATTCCTAGGGTTCTTTTCAAAATATGGTCTGTTTTCAGATGTATTCCAAACTAACATCACCTGTCATAAGCTGTGAGAAATCTTCACAAAATGAGAAAGCAAGATGGAAAAAACCTACAAAACCTTCCAAATTCTGCTTCTTAAATCAGGATACAGACCTGAATGACTCAGGAACCCTGGATTCACCCCTCCCCTCTCTTGCACCATGCATGGTATTTCACACCAGCACATACATGGTGGTTCTCAGATTACCAAACTGCAGTGGTAGCACCTGCCCCTGGGGTTGTGGTGATATCAACAGATACAGTTGCTGCAGGGTGAGGTGAATCTCGGCTGGTATCAGGGAGGTGGCCTCTGGAGATTTTTCCATGGAGGGGCACAGGGCACTCTCTCATGCAGGACAGCACATCAAACCATTACCTTTATCCCAGGTCCCTGCACCATTTTGGGCTGGTAGGTTCATCTCTCCTCAAGAGGGCAGCAAGACTTTAGGGAGGGCACCTGTTCTGGGAACCTACAGCCCTTGCAGAGAACTAGGGTAATTTTAGCAAGTCTTTCACAAATTGGTGAAAGTCTAGTTAACACATCTCAGATCTATGTCAGAGTCATCTCTGGGCTCTAGGTAGCTCAGATTATTCTGTCTTTACATCACAGATTTTACCAAACTTCAGTGCAGCAATATGGGGAGCCTGTGCAAACTGAGCTGTCCTTCTGTATGACTGTGGGTGGACAGGAATTCCAAACATGAAGATGTCCAAAGACTTTCAGCCAGGGAGAGGCTCCTTTAAATTGAAGGCACCAAGAAGAACTCTGAAATGGGTAGTTTTCATCTGTGAGTCACCAGCACATGTCAGCTTGGGTTCCTCTCCCATTTCCAAAAACTTCCTGGTAATGAATTCTAGTAACCCGCCGTGTATTGCAGCAAACCAGTGAAAGGTTAGACATTACTTGTATTGTTAACCTACACATGCAACGTGTATCAACATTTCCAAAAACTTCCTGGTAATGAATTCTAGCAACCTGCCGTGTATTGCAGCAAACCAGTGAAAGGTTAGGCACTACTTATATTGTTAACCTATACATGCAACGTGTATCAACATATCCGAAGCTGTAAGTAGGAGTCTTGCAAATTCCCAGCACTCAATATACTTGTCAATACACATTTATTCTCACTAGGCTTGGACTTATGATCTAATTAGGATTTATTAGAAGGTAAACGATCTTCTTAACAGAAAATACAATTTAAACTCATCAGGGTTTTGTATAAACACACATGTTTGTATAAGATTCTCATTCAAGTTCTTGCCCTCTTCTGTATAAGGCAATGTTACTATATTTTCTAGTGAATCAGACAAAGAAATGGATTATTTTTCTTTTTTGTTAAACAAAATATATTTTCAAGCAAAATGATTGAGTTTGCCAGTTTTGAGGGTCAAGATAATGGCTGTTAGAAAAACAGGCATTCTGTCTGCAGCCAGCAGTTGCAAGATGTGCTTCATGGACCATTTCTTTGTCTTTTGAAGAACTGTCCAGGTAGTGAGGCTGATGGACCAGCCCAGCCGTAGCTGCAAGAGCATAAGGTAGACTGTGTTTTGGAGTGGTCCTGGTATTAGTAGTACTTAAATGACTTAAAAAATCATGAGGTATCCCTGGACACCTTTGTGCAGTGAGGTCCCTGTGTGGACAGGAGGCGGGACACATTTGGCAACATGTCATGCTCTTAGCCTTCTGCCTAACCATTCCTTACTTGTGATGTGGGTATGCCCTTCAGCACTCTTTGTGAACCAGAGAGCAGGCAAGCCACCAGCAGTTCAAGTTGGACCATTCCCGTCACTTTATCCAGCCCTTCCCGTGTACGTTTTGCATATGGGAACAGGAGGGGAGGTGGTTTGGGATGGAATAAGGGGTGCATTGGTGAGAAAGGCTACTAAAATGTGTTCTACGCAAGAGAAATGCTTCACCTAGGCAAGGAGGGGGAAGGAGGGAGCTAGCTCTATCTCTGCTAATAAATTAAACAATACACAGGAATGTTCCTGGGCCGGGAGCGTGACTGCCTGCCCTGATAAACTGTTAGAACAGTCCCTGGCGAGGTTTTGGCATGCGCCAACCAGCGCTGCCCCAGGTAGTTCTCGAGTATGGTTTGGCAGCAGGCGTGCTCCTGGGACCATCCCCAGTCGGCTGTTTGCATGCAGCCTCCCTGTTTTGAAGGTTAAGGGTGTTTACTGGCGGAGACTCAGGCCGTTCTGTGCCAGCTGGCCTCCATGCCCAGGAATGTTCCCAGGCACACTTCATTTACTTGTATAGATATAACCTAATGTTAACAGTTATCATCTGTCCCTAAATCTCACTCACATCACTGGGCTGAACTAGTATGGTGCTGCTTGTACACAAACTTTTTTCAGCAGTGCCTTCTGCTGCGCAGCGTGTGAAGGCTCGTGTTGTGTATGTTTGAAATCAGGTCAGGGTGTCTTCACCGAGAACCCTGACACTGACAGCAGCTTTGTCCCAGATATGTTCCTACTATGAGGGCTCCAAGCAATCCTGCTTTTGGGACTACAGCAATGACACCCCTCCCCCCCATGGTAATTCCTTTCAGTTCATCAGCAGTTTCTGTTGCCGTGCCACGTTTTCTTATTTATTTTTCATTAAGTTTACTTCAGAATTGTTGCTTTCTAAAGGAGGAATCCCAACCCAAATTGAGTGGAAAATTCTCACTGATTCTATAGGGGTAGGATTTTGCTGCAATTTCCTATATCCATCAACTCTCTGTATTACTAGTTGTTTTATTTTAGATGCATTTCTTGTATTCTTTCTAGTTATTCCAATATTTCTCAGCCTTCTGAGTCCCATTGTATAATTTCTCTTCCTTCTTTGCTGTTTACAGTTCTTTTTCTCTCTGCATCTTCAGCCCATTTGGTTATGTAAAAAGTCTTTGGTGTATTCATGATGTAGTTACGGAAACCATATTTACAAAAAGTTTAGGGCAGCACAGATCACAAAAAATAACAGGTCTGGTGGAAAAATATAATTTTTGCATGACAGTGTCTCCTTTCTGATTGATAGTGGTGAGCCATATGTCAGTGTGCCTAGATGTGTATGATTTCTTCCTTATTGATCTGGAGGAAACCAGAATCTGTTTTAGGATTGGCATACACTTTTTATTCAAAGACCAAAGAGATTAATACGTGCTTCAATGATACAACATCAAATTTATAGTAAGCTGTTAGTCATAGCTGAGATAGTCACCAAATTTTGTGATGTGGGAGTGATGGTGGTATTTTGTATATTCTTTATTAGATGTCCATAACTATGCTTTGCTGATGACCTCTGTCTCTAAGCCAAGGCAAACTAGGCATTTTGGTTCATTATAGTATAAATGTAGAATTTCATTGTTTATTTTTGTAACCTTCATAATGATGTCACCTGCAGATAATGTTGGAGTAGCCACTTTCCACAAATGTGGAGGGAGTGAGTTGGGCTGGGAAATACTTATGCTAAAGGTTATTAGCTTTACTATTTAAGAATAAAAAAAACCCAAACTTTTTACAGACCTCCTGGATGCATCTAAGGGCTGAAGTCAGTGAACCATTTTATATTAAAAAGTAAAGAGATACATAGCATGGTGGCAGCCGCCTTGGACACACAGCTACCACCTTCTGCTTCTCTAGTCCAAAACTGTCAGAACAGGTGTATCTATTCCCATATCCTCCCTTTTGATTTTTTTTGCATAGTTGGAAAATAATCACAAAGTCTTTTATCCACAGAAGAACTGCTCAGCATGACACAGGTGACTGACACACAAATAATGCATCTGGAGTGATTTTGCAGTAAATAAAGGAGAAAGTAGCCCCCCTGAGTCTTTAATACTATTATTTATGTTGATGCAAGACTGTGGTTTTGATGGAAAAGCTGCTTCCTGATTTCTCACTGGGAGTTGAACATCTGAAATGCTTATGGTATTGAAATCTCTGATAGCCCCATCTGAGCAAGCACAGTTTCACTTGGATCCAAAATGGCAGCGGTTCAGAACAGATGCATTGCCCTTGTTTTAAATTAATGTTCTATATCCCACCATAAAATATATCCATATATATCTGTTTTGATCCAGTCTTCTAATCTGATTTGGTGGGTGCAACTCCTCAGTAAAGGCAGAAGCAGTTAAAAAGCATTCTGCAATGCACATCTCCCATATCTTCTTAAGAGGTGCATTTTATCCTCCTCTGGACCACCAGCTCCACAGCCAGATTAGCCACCTCTTTGAGAAGAAAAGACCAATGGCCTGAGGGAAAGTTTTATGATTTAATGAAACAGTAAGAAAACAAATATTAAGTTCTTAATGAAAGAAATGAAAATGAAAAGCACACAGTAGTCAGTACTTTATGATCCATGAATTCCTTTCTCTTGCCCTGCAGAAAGCACATGTGTTCTGCAGTAGTTGGGCTGATCCTGCTGGCAAATCTTTGGTTCAATGTAATGGTGCAGGATCAGGGATTTGGGAAGGAAACTGGGAACAGAAGAAGTAGATGAGACCTGCTGAGACATAAATCCAGCCTTCTGCTATCATGGGCTCTGCACCATAAAATCAATTCCATAAACTTTTCAAACCTCAATCACTGATTGTAAGATTTCTTTGTCCTCACAGGTCCCCTTGGCATGCTTTTCTAGTGACTCACCTTCTTCTCATTTTTTGCCCAAATTAATTCACGGCTGTAGATGCCGCTTTGTTCTTGAGCCAAAGCTGTTCTTCAGCTTGCATGGATCTCCTTTCTGCTGTGCATCCCTCTGGCATACATGGCGACAGCAACTACACTCCCTCAGCCTTTCATTGTCAGCCATAACAAACTTTTCTAGTCATCTGCTGTGGGATTGTGCTAGCAACTTTGCCCTCTCCCTGTCCCAGAATTCCTACTTAGTATGAAGACTGGAAAACCACATAAGGTAACACCAATGTTAGTCTCACTTTGGAAACCACTCCCAACAGACTCAGGTGGTGACAGCAAGTATGAAATGAACTATGGTGTCTCACAAATATCAAACCAAACCCATCGACCACATATTTCTTTAGATGACTTTTTGTGTTCAGCACTACAATGTCTGGGGAAACCTTGCCACACAGACGTTGTGAAGTACGTTGCTGCTGCTCACAATGGTTTGCATAACACACTGTGGTGCTCTCCCAGCTAGCAAGAAGGCTGATTGTGGGCCACACCACTGACATAGGGCTCAGGATCCGAGTGGAGGCTGAGTGGATGGCTTATTTCTGTGATTACTGGTTTCTGTATTTCAGTGTATTCAGTTTTTCGTCACTAAGGTCACCATTCTCTGTGTTTTCAAGATAATTATAATGCCATAACCTATTGTGTTTGTAAAGTCTTCAAGGCAGAATCTGCCAGTTTCTGTTGGCAAATTCATCACTGAACGCAACAGCATCATGACAACCGAAGGCTTTTAGAGAGAGAACTGTAATGTGACTAATTGTCATTTTGAAATTATTTTATGGTTTTGCTGTGAAAGTCACACAGTACCCAGGTAGGCTCAAATCAAAGCATTTTGACCTCAGTACGTTTGAGCTAAGCCTTTATTGATGGAAATTTTCATGGAACACATTTTCTCATGGAAATTTAATTTTCTACATTTAAAGCTGTATTTCTTGCAGATGAAGTGAGTGTGCTTGTTCATTGTGAAGATAACAATACGGCCAATGAATTGCATATGCCTGGGTAAACTCTAAACACACAAGCCTAACATGGAATATAAATCTAAATGTCTTGCACATGCTATGCAAATTCAAGAGTCTTCAATAGGGCCCTGTTTCACCAAGGAGCTGATTCCAGAAAAGTTTGAAAAAGTAGTGGAATAACTTTAATATTATTAACCCACATAAAGACTCCTGAATATAGTACAAAATCACTTGTGTTGATATTGGCTCCCCCCCGGAAAGAAAAGGAGATCAAAGTTTTTTTTTCCCCTGAAAATATTAGCCTTGAGTTTGTTTTCAGATCTTTAATGTAAAATTGCATTTACTTTCTATGTTTTCAAGACTGAGGCATTATTGTTACTCCAGTTCAGTAGGCTTTTTATAATCATTTCATATACTCACTTTTATTTAGTTCCTTCTTCTGAATGGCAAGGAGATGATTTTCCCTATAGAAATGGAGGGTCTTTTCAAAGATGGAAACATCTTAAAGAATTGCACCTTTATGATTATTCATAGATTTGTTTATAAGGTTAGAGCCCCATAAAGTATTCAGAAGTAATTTAATTGGTAAGCTGATGCTGGCTTGAAATAAATTGCTGAATCCCGATGCTTTGTTCATTTTCTGTTCTAGCATATTGTATTTTTTTAGTGCATTGTAATACTGGGTTACTCAAACAAGATGAGAATGCTCATTTCAACAAGAGCAAGACTAAAGCTGGGTTTTTTTGACGAATATTACATATTGTCTTTTAATGTAACAATTTCAAAATGGTGCCTGTGTATTCCTGTCAAAACAGAGAGAATTATACTGCATCTTAATGGGATATATTTGTTTAGTATCTGCAGACAAAAACACAAAGTAACACATCTTGAGTTTCTGCTTTAGACTTTTGTTCACCAGAGACCACACTAACTCTGGGATTTTGTATAGCCTTGAGAGATGTATTGGGGCTGACTAATACACTACCAGTCAGTGTACTGTTACACTCCCTAGACGTGCCCTTACATGAAGTGAGGGGATGTGAAAAAAACCCTTTTTCCATGTCAAGTTTTTAACTAGACTTTCTACTTCTTCCACCTACCAGGAGTGAGAATACCTTTATCATAAACTGCTGGTACTGCAAAGATGAGTGAATGCATTTAGAGCAGCCTGGATGGTGGGTGACACCAGCAATTCTGTTCACTCTGCTGAGAAGAAATGCTGTAAGTTATCCTGGTTCCCCAGAGTCTTGAGAGACAGCTGGAAAACCGCTGGATGGTCCTTTTTTCACACGGCTTGAGAACTGAGGGTGAGCAGCTCTGTCCAACCTTTGGCTGCTTTTTCCTGCCTAGAAGAACTAAAACAGCTAATGTGGAAGCAATCATGAGAGCCAGGATGGCTCCTTTCTTTCCTTCAAAATTAAGACACTCCCCTGCAGTCATGGTGTTAGAGGGGAGGTCTTGCCTGAGTGAGGAATGCAGCACAAAATGAGTTCCTTACTCCAGGATGTTAATTGCTGTTGAGAATATTTACAAATGGGCTTCTTTAATGAAGTGATTTGTTGGACCTAAGTAGTAACTGCTTTATCTCATCAAGTCCACAGCACAGGAAATCTAATGTGAAGGTTTGGTCCCAGCAAAGTATGCTTGGCTTGAAGAAAAGAATCACACTTTGGAAAAAAGGAATAACGGAATGTTAAATTAGTAATGGCTTTTGCAGCTTGTTTGCAGTTTGATCTTTCTATGCTGTAAAAATTATTTCAGTATTTAATTTCTGGGGCTTAATTTGTGCCTTTGCTTGGACTGTTTTTTAAAGAATTTCTTCTGCTTGGAAGAGTTTGTTTCCTACAACAGAAGAATAATATTACAATAGATGGTTTGCATTTGGCTGCCAGAAGCCCCAGCTGTTGGTAGGAGGATATTCTAAGCAAGTGTGTAAATAACGTTAAGGCTGACAGGCTTCCTTGAATCTCCATGAAAACATGGCTTACCTCTCCCAGGCCTCCGGTCCAGGAGAGCAATTATGTTTGTATTACCTTGACTTTTATAGGTCTGTTCACATATTCAAGAGATAGATAAATGCTCATCTGCTTGGCTGGATAGAGTCACACAGCTATGCCTGTGCTGCTGTGGGCTGCAGCTCTTGTAAACATGCTCAGACTATCTGTACATGAAGACTCTTGGGTGTTGCTATTAATACGGACATGGGACCTTGGAGCTCAGAGTATGGTACCAAGATCTGGCTAACCTGCGCTGAGCTCCGTGCTGCATTAGCCATGCATCTCCGTATCCAGCCAGCTAGGTAAGCCTATGTCAACAAAACCTGTAGTCATAGCTTCCAGGTTTGCTTAGTGAACTTGAAGTAAACAAGGATACTCGTTTGACACTGACTTTTGTACCCTATTGTGCAGATAACAGACCTTACTGGGCCCATAGAGGGGCGGAAGAAGAGTTACACCTGCTGAGATGTTGCTGGTAAGTGTCTCCATGCATTTGTCTCCTGTCTCAGACATCCCTGTGTTTTTCCACACTTAAGCTCATTAGGTTACATACCTAGACTTAAGAAAGGGAAGCCGATGTGCAGACAAATGAAATGATTTGCACAGGGTCAGGAATGGTAGAGCTGAAGACTGAATCCAAGTCTCTTGAAACCATGCCAGTACCTCAACCACAAGGCCACCATTTCTTCATTGCGTATTTTCCTTTGACTCTAGCAGCTTTTGCAGCTGGCTGGCTTTGTAGAGCAGCTCCAAAGCTCACTGAAGTCAGTGGGAGTCCACTTACTGATTTCCAGCAGGTTTTGGATCAGTCCCATTATGTGCCTTTTTCCTATACACTAGAAAGGATAGTTCTGTCTTTTAATGCTCCCTTTACCTGTCCTGGTCATGTATTAGGGAATCTGTACAGTTTGAGATTAGGGTTGTTTATTTTACCTTGTAAGGACCCCTGGCAGCTCTTTGAAAACACTGAGAGAAACCAAGGTTATTGCTCCCATCTCCCCACTGGAAATTTCTGCACTCTCAGTGCACAGCTACATAAACAGCTGATTTGGCATTTAGCACAAGGGAAGGAACGGAAACGCCTGGCAGGGTGGTGGGAATGAGTTATTGGAGGTGATGGGGGAAGGGCCAGAGCCTTGGAGCAGAGATACTGCTGGTGGAAGAAGCTGTGCTGGATGCTGAATCCACTGTTTGTGTGGCTGCAGCCTCTTTGAAGAGATGGGAACTATCAGATGTGGGTGGGAAGGAATCTCTTCAACTGCTAATAAAATGTTATAACTAGCGTGATCACTGATCACCCAGTTAGTATTTAAGAGCTGTATGGGAAGATTTCTTTTAGTTCCCCAGGGTCAGTACTATCCACTGCCATCTTCCCAGACTGCAAAAATGGTGGGTGGGAATTCACTGCTTTTTTTATATTCCCGTATTTCCCCCTGTGAGCTAATACCCATTTTTCCTAGCAGACTTGTTTCTACTCACGAAGAGTTTGATCCTGTTCTTTATGAAATCAATAGCTAAGTTACCAGTGGCTTCTGTGGCATGGGTCTGTTAGGTTTTCTCTGTGAGGGAGGGAGAAGGCTGAGCAGAGCTGAATGCAAAGCTCTTGTCCACCAAAACCTATCAAAACTTTAGTTGTATTTCTGCTGGCTGTATTTGGCTTTTGATAGTATCCAAAGACCATTGAAACTGTCATTTAGATGAGATAGTCTACTGCAACTGCAGTATATTCATTCTCTTTATTTAAATTATACACATGGGCTAGAAACTAAATTGTGCTCCTGGCAGGTCCTCTGCTTGTTTGCTTATACTGCTGAGGACCCCAGAGTGTGGATTCATCCCAGTTTGTATTAGATTCTTAGTTCATTGTTTAAGTTGGAGACCTAATTCCTCTGTGGGCCTGGGAGCCCTCTGTAATCAGTGAAGAAAAAATAGTTACTTCCAGAAAGCAATTCAGAAATTTAGACAGGATGCAAGTACCTATAGTCTTCATGGTCCTGTAGTCATTTCTGCTGACTGTAAGGGGAGTTCAGCATAGATAAATTTCTAATTTAAGCTGTTCAGTGAAGTGCCTGTAGTTAGGTGAGGTGGATTTGTGGGCTGGTGACTAGTGATTTCTCAGGGACCTCACTAAACTTTCATGGAGCTCCAGATATGTTGTTTAATAAGGAAAAGAGAAACCTGTGGGAAAACAAAGAATATCAATAATCACACGTACTTACATCTGGCAATAAAGTTTTTGGAAAAAAAATCAGTACAGCAGCTTGTTGCCTTTGAAACTTAATGCTATTAAAATGTTCAACATGAAGTTTCTATTTTTAAAATAGCAGTTGAAAGAAATATGCAAGATTAATAAGAAGCTAAATTGAAACCACGTTGGTTCATAGGTAATACAGACGAACACTGAGTTAATGGGGAAGCATTCTTGGGGAGACCTACGCGTAAGCTCCAGTTTGGGCCACTACTTGTTTGTTTTTTATTTTGTCTTTCTTAGAAAGCAGAAGGGGGTAGAAATACCAGCCTGTTAAATCTTTTATTTCCTTTTTTTTTTAGACTGTTGTTCAGTTGAGTTTATTAAGCTTTCTGAAACAGCAGCTGGTGACAAGTTAAGATACCATCTACCACCCCAATATATAGGGAGTTGCTAATATAAACCATTCTGCAGCAGAAGTGGACAACAGGTCTGCCTGTGAAAAGCCTTAAAGACAAACAAGGAGATGTGTAGCAATCATGTAGGAAGTGATGAAAAAGTGATTTGAGTATTAAGCTATTTACCTGGAAGGGAGAAGCCATCTGACACAGGTGTCCGAGAGCTGTAGATCTCTGTCTCTATTTGTCACTGTTGGAGCAGATGCAGCTTAGAACAGACAATTCTGGTCTAGGTAAAAGCAGAAGAGAGGAGCTGAACCTCCAAGGAAGTGTTTACAAAAGCAGTTGCAGATAGAAATTTGTTCCAAGATGACCACAGTCTTGTGCTAATGACCATAATTGCCAGCTGAGAGGACTGGATGGGCTCTAGTTCTTGATATTAGATGAAGAAAAGGGAGTTTGACCAGGGAAGCAGGGTGTTGGTAGGTTGGACCCTGAGAAGAGCTTTGGTTTCACTGGCACTGTGACCATTTACACAATGTCAAGGTCTGGCCCATTGACTGCAGTGGAATTAGGATGGTCTGTGCCAGCAGCAGAGCTGTCCCATATGGCTTTTATTTTCTCCCAGATTTTTTTTTTTTTTAAAGTCTAGAGGGAACTAGCTGTGTGGTAATAATAGAAGAATGAGCACTGGAGGACCTTGTTAGCAGCCCAAAGGAGAATATGCAGAGAGTTGTTTGGTCGTGAATTGTTAGCAGAAGCATTGAATATTACTAGCAGGCACTGCATGGAGCTGTGTATGGAACAACCTGCCATGAATAAGCTGCACAGAACATCCAACGTATATTTATATAAGGGAGATGTCTGTAAAATATTAAGGTAATGAATGTATTTATGTACATTTATATGTGCATTCTAACCTTACACTAATACTTATATGTGGGATCTGTATTTCATTATGAGTTTGAATCAAAATGTATCTTTACGGGGTTGAATTAAATGTGGTATTACAGCCTGATCAACAGCATGCTGAAGATAGCAGGGTGCTTGCCATTAGCTGTGGCTTATATTAGTGAAATGCCCCAAGATACTCACTATGTTCATAAAATCAGTTAGAGATGATTCCTGCCTTGCACTGTTGCCATTGACACTATGGTGTAGGGAAAGGGGAGGGAGGAACAGACTTGTCCATGCAGTGTGGGTGACAGACGTGAGAAAAGAACCAAGAACTTGTTGGAACGGAAGGACAAGATAAAGCCAGGGCAATTTCTGCTGCACCATAGATCAAGGTGCTCTCAGTCAACTCCAGCAATGGCCTCAGCCTCCTTCCATGCCAATATGACCTCTAGATGTGCTTCAGAAGACCAGGTTTCTGGCTACTCTCTGAGGATGTTTGACTTTCAGCTGAACCCTGCATGTCTCATAACAAGCTTTGTGTCTTAGATTTGTGGTCATGGTTTATACATTATGAATCTTACTTCTTAGATGATGGAGACTGGTAATGGGGATAGAGTCAGTGATAAGAACCTTGCGGAAGACCATGGATATGTGGGGAGGGATCTGCTAGTGTTTAACAACAAAACATGAAAATCTTTCCAGCTTACTGTTATGATTGCTCTGCTTTTGTATACAAACACGTAACATAAGCTCTGCAAAACATCTAGGAACACAGGTGCAAACTGCCAAATGGTAGCATTGCTAACTAAATCCTTTTTTTTCTGGCCAAAGTTGTTCAGTATTAAAGAAAAGCAAACAAAAACCTCACAATTTTTGACCAGATGTCTCATTTTCACAGATGCAGCAGACCTTCTATTTACTTCAGCACTTTGGAGTCTCATAGGAGTCATTTAGGTGTTATGTGTTGTTTGTAGGATTGATTGGAAACTAGAACTTTCTCTATTGAAGTAAAATTTGAAGTTTCAAAATGAGTTTGCATACCCCATCAGGATATCAGGCAGTCACTGAGTTTGGAGTGAGTTGGGCACTCGCTGTGCAGGAGATATTCTGAGAAGTTTTACTTTGGAAGCGTCAAAACATTTTGATTCTGAAATTTGAAATGTGACATTTGATAATAGTGATTTTATATTATCATGTAGTATAGTATAACAGTGTAATACTGAATAGGGTATAACAGTATGCACATGTGGTATATATTAACATTTGTTTTCATGTAATGTATGTATAAGTTAAAACAAAGAAATACAGTGATATGGTGAGAATAAAATGTATGAGTCAAGATTAATTCAGAAAGTTAAAACATTTAGCTGAAGTCAGTGTCTGTAAAACAATTTGGTTTCAAAAAAAGGTATTTATTATGTAAAACTACTACATCAAACTGCTCCTAGCTTTCAACTGAGTTTCATTATTGTAAGTGAAACCAGTGATGCCCAACAATTTCCATTGTGGCAGCCTCTAATGCTGTTAAACTTTTACCATAAGTGCTGAAATCATACATGCTGAGGTCTGCTTCAGGCTGAATTTCTTTGGAAATGATCGGCAGAAGTGCTTCAGCAATTTCTGAGACTGAACACAGGGAAGAATACATTAATTTGCTTACATTAAAATACGTTACAGCTGTTTCAGAGAAGACCCTTAAAAATGACTGGAAATCAGGACAGTGTGTGCCTCCTGTGTGTCTGCCCTGGTTTGGCCAAGGTGTGAACTTGTGTAGTGTTCACACGT
Source organism: Elanus axillaris (assembly GCA_026212715.1). Classification (NCBI taxonomy): domain Eukaryota; kingdom Metazoa; phylum Chordata; class Aves; order Accipitriformes; family Accipitridae; genus Elanus; species Elanus axillaris. The sequence continues at coordinate 13,289,639 of JANZLQ010000086.1, forward strand.
TCCCTGTGTTAGAGCTTAGCAGCTAAACTCTGTTGGCTCAAGGAGGGTTTGGTGGAACCAGGGACTCGAATCTGTTTTTTTATATCACTTTTACTGTGCAAATATGTAGGCAAGGCTTGGAAGGAACAATAGGTTCAGGTACCCTGTGTTCTTGATTGATCTCATAGTTAATTATTCCTTTTACTAAGGAAAACCCAGCTAATCTGCAGAAAAGCAAGTTCGTTACGTGGGACATCTGTCATTGTTTCTGTTCTGCCTTCAATCTCAAGCCCAAGTTTTAACACAGGCTCACAGGCTTGGTGAGACGATGCTCCCCTTGTTGCCAAAGAGGAGCCTGCGGTGCCAGAGATCTAATCAGGTGGTGACACCAAGGACTAGCAGAGATGTTTGTGAACATGGAAAAAGTAGCTCTCCTGGCTTTCCCAGCCAAATGGCTGGCCAGAAGTAAGGTTTCAATTATAAGCAGAGCTAAAGTATGTTTGTGTTAATGACAGATTCGTCAGCTGAAGCACAGATACTCTAACGAGAATATATGTGATGGGATTATGTGAGTGTTGCTAATTCATTTGACATAGCTGCTTACTTGAGTTCAGTTAATTAAGATGGAATGATCTCTGTTGGCTGAGAAGCGGCATCATTGAACCCAAATTTCTGCTAGACGTTTAAAATTGCAGTGTTTCCTGGGCTGCTAGGTGTCAGGAGTCACTTCAGACTGGGGTCTGTAAAGAGAGGGCGAGTGACATGTGGCAGATTATCGCTACCAATGCAGAATGGGGCAGTTTTCAGTCACTGCTGGGAGTCTGGCTCCTGTGAATATCTTCAGGACCCATTTGTGGCTAATTTCTCATTATTTTTGGACAGCCATACCGCTGCTCCCTGTCTGGCTGTGGGTGCCCGGGCATCGGCCATGCTGTGAGGAGAGGTGGAGGCTGCCACCCCCCCCCAGCCCTGGGCAGGCATGGCTGGTTCCAGCTGGTTCCAGCCGGTTCCAGCGGCCCCACCACAGGGTGCAGCAGTATACAGTATATACACAGAGTTAACAAAATCAGTAACATTTGAAGTACTTTTAATTAATTCCTTCATTTTGGGGGAAATGATTGATATCTCCTATTTCAGAAAGGTAATAATATTTTGTTTATTTTTGTTTGTCATTTTTACTGTAACATAACTAGTCAGTGTCAATAGGAAAATACTTCATGTGAGTTCATTTTTCTGAAACCCAGTTTCTTCAACCTGGACTACCTTGTGGGTATCCTGGTGCCATCCAAGTGCAAACTCATTTCTATAATGCAGCCTCCTGAAGAAAGGATGAGCTTAACTCTCATTTATTTTTAGCATGGTTCGGAGTTTGAACACCTGAGAGCTAACTTTCTCCTTTTGGCTCACATATTGTCCTCAGGGGCCTGTCACTTCTGTGCAGGCTCTACATCTGGAGTGGAATGTAACCTGGTTGTCCAGGGCAGGCTGCTAATTACAGCTTTAATTTTATTGTGTTTAGGAGGAGACAGATATCCAACCTTTTCTTACTTGTAACTACGGATCTGAAGAAAGGCATGATAGCAGATAAGGCATGCTGACAGACAGGATGGCCCCGATGGCAAATTGCCCATCAGGTGAGTAAAACCTGCTATTGATGAGCCGTATGAAAGGATGACTGTTACTATAACAATATGTGTAGCTAGATATAGCTATGTATCTACGTACACGTATACTCATTACACGCACACACATGTATGTATTTGTTTCTATGTGTTGTTAATTTTGTATTATTCCTGTGTATATACTTGCTTATATAATACATGCTTCATTTCCTCTGGGTACTTCTTAAGGAAGCTACTAATGTATAAGCAGTGCAACTTAAAAGAAACCAAGTGGACTCTAAATAGTTTCTTACAATGCCTACAGTTTTGCGATAAGCAAAAAAAATGCACTCTGAGGCAACAGAAACGATCTATTATTTTACAAGAAATGAGCTATTATTATACAGTAAGAAAATAAAAGCAAGGGTCTGCTCTTAGTTGTAAATACTGCAAAAAATATTTTAATTTTGAAAATGGTAAAATGTGGTTTTGTTAGTTGCAAATTGTTGCAGCTCCATTGCTTTGAAAGGGAAACAGCTGATGTATATCAGTTGGAGATCTGTCTTTGCATTGTTGATGTTTTATTCAGAATTCTTGGATCACAGTACATTAGAAATCGCTGCGGTAGATTTACCATAAATATTCAGGTTCTGTGGTGCATTATTCCTTGAGTAATCCCATTAATTTCAGAGGCTTAAAAGTACTCAAGAGGACAGATTCCCCTGGAAAGTGGAAAAGCTGACCAGTCTTGAAGTATGGTTACTGGGTGTGTTACCATAGCCTGCTTTCCAGTGTGGTGATGAACTTAATTGCTATAGCGTCAGCTCTGTTCCTTGTTCCATGCACTATTGTTTGCCAACTGCATTGGGTTCAATACAGCACCTCTTGAAATTGATAGGACCCTTTCCACTGGCTTCATCAGGCATTGGGTGTTTAGGGATCTTGAACTAGATCAAATAGAAGCTATTAATGCAGCTTGGCCTTCTTCCAGCTTTAGTTATTGCCTGTGGTGCTTATACAATCTGGTATATAATTTTCTCTCATTTCATAAAAGAGAGAAAATGACTCAGAGCCATGCTATGCCACTTGGTGTTTTTGTTTGTATATTGTCACTTACCTTGTATTCAAAGAAGACAAATTCAACAGCAATCTAGTTACTGACCCTTTCTATATGTGTTCATGTATATGAAGGCTGCCGTTACATTTATATAGCTGACCAAAATTATTATGAAATTACAAAGCCACGTTCATGGTCTCTTAAAGTACTCATTTTTCAAAATTGGGACAGGTGTTTGGTGCTGTTGGAAGAAAAAAACATAAAACCTAGGACAATGGAAAGGTCCACTTCTGGCGATGAGGATGTTTCAGAAATGGTTGAAATAGTTCAAATTGTAGGGTGGTGTCAGCCTTTTTAACTTAAATTTTAAGAAAAGGAAAAAAATAAAGAAAACTGCAAAAAATATTTCAGTTAAGTAGTTTGCACATTTCTCCACTCTGTTAAGAGTTACGAGCAGGTACATGGTCGACAAGGAGTCTACCAGTGTCACAGGCACCTGAGCTTGGTATTGTAGATGCTGTGTGTGTTTTCTGCACTACTGATTGAAGAAGGCAAGAAGACTGCCATCCAAAGTTTGGTAGCTCTCATCACGCTAGGATTTGTCTCCCATTTCTCTCCATTTCCACCAAGCAGTTTGTCTTGCTTTCTGCTTTTTTTCCTCTTGTTATTTGAATGAAACAGGTGTTTCACAGAAAGACTGAGTGCTTACAGCTCTAATCGCTGTCTCTCACAAATGGATCTTTTGTACTCTCTGGTGGATTAATAGGGGGTTAAGTGCTTAAAAAAATAAACAGTGAGTGCAAACAGTGGGAAGGAAGGGGGAAGGAGTAAAACTGCATGTGGTTGATGGGCGAGATGATGTCATTTATTTAGCAGAGGTGATACAGTAGTGAAGAGATGCTATGAGAGGAAGGGCTCCTTTTAAGGAAACAGGGTACACCACTGAGGACTTGTATACTACCAGGCATGAAGCAAACCACAGCATATCTGATAGTGGCCAATGAAAAAAGTTCATTGGTTTTGAAGCCTTGGAGCTCAGGTGCAGTGAAAGAGAATAGGGCTCATTGTTAGGGCAAGGATCAGCACTCCCTTTTGTTCGTTCCCCTGCCCCGCTCCTCCTTTGGCACTACACTAATAATATCTTGTCACTCCTAAGACATGCTGGCATAGATCATGTTCACTGATGGATGTTCGCTCAATGAATGTACTAAAATGGTTTGTTTCTGTTGATGTATGTCTTTGCAGACTCCTCTAATGGGCATGTAAATAAATGAACCCTTCACCAGTGATTTCTTTCAATGTAGTCCAGTTTAACCCCTGAGTGCCTTCCTGCTAGGAGGCACTCCAAATGCTTTACTGCCTTACATTACTATGGCTTTTGCCTTTTTCTTGAGTTTCATGTGTTCCATTTGCTGTCCAAGTGCACAGGCAACTTTCTACATGGGGATGCAAGTAATTTTTTTAAATTGGTGCTCAGTAAAACAAGGTTGAGAAATTAGGTGGGCAGTCAAGAAATGTAAGGGCCTAATGTCCACTGAGACAGTTAAAAAGATTTCTCATTATTTCCCTGGGAACTGTAGAGGTGATGACAAGCTCTTGAGATTCATTTCTTTTAAGTTGTGTGCGAGACCTGGTTTATGTGGGCTTGTGAATCATAGAACTGGAACGTTTTTTCTGTGGTCAGCTCTCACCAGTACATAAATACTACAGTGGTACTTGTCCTCAAGACACTGGAACTCAAGAACATCTTCAGAAAATACCCAGAATGAATATATTTACCTTTAATGATAAACCAAAAAAAACTTTTACAGAGAAGACAGGCCCTAATGTATTAATTCTCAAGGGATTTTTTTCACCATAAGTGTGTGGGAAGGAGAGTTTTGAAAGGAGATTAACAGTTTTCACAGCTCCATTCTAGACTTCGAAATGCTCATACTTGCACAGTTTACTTCACTACTGGAAATGCCATCTTCCATAATTGTGCATTTAAAGAACCATTTAATGACCACTGGCCAAACCCCATTTCTTCAAGTCTCCACTTAAAGAGGCTTCTTTTCCAGAGAAACTTCTACAGCAGCAGTAGAGAGCTTCTGATGAAGATGGAAATGGAAGGTAACCAGCCTAATGCTGTCAGGGTAATTTCAGTTGCCATTTGGAAAAATTGCAAAACTGATTGCGGTTTCCCCTCCATTTCCATAATCAGCCAAATCAGTCGTGGAATAGGATATGCTTGCACAGCAGAGATCGAGAACGGTGGAATATCACCGTGGCTACAGAAATGCTCAGCAAGTGCAGAGCACTATCAGATATGATCTGTGTAACTGCATTAACAGGTTCATGTGTTGGGACAACATACTACTGTGTCATATGTCTGGAGCAAAGACAATTAAAAACAACCTTCTCCTGCTTCAGCCTCTTGTACGTAGGAGAGGCAAATGCCAGATTTTGCCAAGAGACCAACTACAGACAGAGATGATCCCTTCCTGAAATGTTTTTGCTAAAACTTGTCTGTTCTGGCATTTTCAATGTGATGTAATCACTGAGGGAGAAAATCCTCTTTTTAAAATATGCTATTTATTTTTCAGCCTATATGCTTGCTGACCCTGCTAATAAAGTGCTATTTAACAGCTATATTCTAGAATGGGGAACTTTGTACCTCCATCCCCTTCTCCTATATATTTATTGTAGTGGAAACGTAAGAACTTTATTGAATGGTTGGCTGTGAGGACACTGGAACAGAGCATCCAGTATCTCCATATCATTTCTTCATTATTTATGGTTGCAGTGTAATAACATGCAGCACCAGATGAGAATAAGAAGGAGGAGTGCAAAAGACAGCTTCAAATGACTGTGATGAATAGTTGAAAGTGAACAGAGGAGCTTTTAAAACCCTTTAAAGAAAGCCTAATGCTCTGCTTCCCTAAGCAGCAGGCTACTGATGATGGAAAAGTCACAGACATACCTGCAGAGATTTGGGAAGCTCTTGTTTCAGTAGGTCTTTATGGCAGCTAAAGAAAATTCCTGTGCTCCTGCCAACTTGGTTGGTGTGTCCAGTTTGCTTTTCTTCTTTGCATTTTGCTCTGTGAGGACAACATGCAATGACTCGGACAGTGCCCACTTCCAAACTGTGTTTATTCTTAGTTAGCTACCCCCTCCAAGACCAGGCCCTACCTGTGTCTGGTACTTTACCATACAGTGCCAGGATGGGTATATTGTAAGTGGTGTCATACAGAGGAAAGGGTTTTGCTGGGAAAATAGTTATTTGTCATCAAGACTGTTACCAATGAGACTGAATTCAAATTTCATGTGGTCATAATCTTCCTGTCCAATGCACCATCAAGGTGTGAAACACAGAGGACTTGAGCAGTGCTATCCTGAGGACTTCTGTCTCCTGGCTGCATTTGCTTTCTGAGGGTAGCATAAAATACCAGGCCCTGAAACCCTTGAATCTTCTTTGCCTTATTAAAACCAAGTGGTGACATTTTACTTGACAGGCTCTACCCGTACTTCCCTAATGGCACCCTTGAAATCCAACATTAGAATAAATCATAAATGAAGCACTTTATATCCTCTTCCAGCATCACCCTGTTTTATAACAAGCTTTCTAAAATATTCTGGATTCAGACTAAATAATGTTGGCTTTTCTAACCATCAAATTCCTTGATTCGATATTTTTTCTTTTTTTGGCATCATGATTTGAAAAATTCAGCAAAAAAATTTGACAGATGCAAAGGTTTTTTTAAGGAATTCTGGAAGCATTAAGGGAGTCTGGTGTTTGAGTACAGCTAAAATTGTTTAAAGTGGAATCAAACAGTAGTCTTTGTGTACTCTGAGCTCTGCAGGAGTATGTCTCTGAGGGGATGCAATATGCTGCAAGTGAACGGCAGAGTGCTGCTCCTCCCCATGCCTGCTGGCACTGAGCTACTGCTTCATGCTATCCCCATGGGCTTTCTCCCCCCTGCCACTTCCACTTCCTACTGTGGTGGGTGGGTGTGCTTCAGGGTCTGAGTAGATGCACTCTGGGTGGCTGAATCCTGGAGGTGTGGGTGAGATTTTTGTGTGGAAGTGGGGGTCAGTGAGAGCCTGTAGGTATTCCAGCATTTTGGCAGCAAGGCATGTAAAACATGGTGTGTACAACTGGCCTGAGCATCAGTGCTGCCTTAACTGATGATTTCCTTGGTTTATGCTGATTCCATTGATAGGAAAATGCCCTCAAAGAGCTTTAGCTCTTAAGTTAACACGTTTTTGTGTGGGTGAACTAGTTGGCATAGCACGCCACACCTCTTCACACAGATATTTAGGAAATGGTAAAGCAAATAAGCCTGGTGGTGCCAAAATCAGAGCGGTAGCTGATGAAGCCCTGATGGGGAGAACAGCCAAATAGTGTGAATGGAATGTCAGTAAGTATAGAAGTTAAAAATACACATCTCAAACCTTGAGGACACTCTGGGGAATAAGAAGCTATATTGATACTAGACTTCAAAAGATCCAAATAAACAGCAGGATTTTCTCAATGCACAGAAGTACATACTTGTGATGTGAGAGCGATATTATTTCTGCACTGTAAATCTCAAGACAGATGCCTAAAAAGTCAGTCCAGATTAGTTGCTTCTTATGTAATGTCAATTTATAATTGCACTTATTTTATTTTCATTTATTTTAGAAACTTAGTTTTAGATTCATACTGTGAATCCCAGATTTCTGTATTTCTGGAGATAACATTATTCTAATGCTTGTTTAGGGGAAAGCATGTGGCTTGTGTTGTACTGAGCAGCGTTTCAGAGCACTAGAGTTCAGCTTGTGTCTATGCTAGATGACCTTGGACAAGTAAAGCAGGATACTTTGAGATCCACAAATGTAAAACAGCAGAGAAGAGTGAGCTGTTAATCTAAAGCCAGACTTTTCCTGGATGCTTCGCATTCTAAGCGTTTGGAAGACCAACATGTCCCTTCTCCCAGTGCAACTGGCTTCCCAGTTCTCAGATGTTGGGTAGGCTGTGGCTTTGTCTCTTTATAATAGACAAATGAGGACTGTAGATGGTATATACCTACAGTGCCTGGGTGGAAACTGCTGGAAATAGCTACAATTCTGCTATCTCCATCTGTGTTACTTATCCTGGGCTCCTGTTATGATGAGCAAAGAGGATTTTAGATGGTTGAAGTCACCTATTTCAGATGTCTGCTTTAGGATGAGCTTACTTTTGTCTTCAAGTACCTGTTCCCTCCAGTGCTCACAAAGGGAGTTTACTGTGACTACCTGGGTTCTGTGATGGAGTCTTAACAAAAGCTCCAAGTGTGTGTCTCACACTGCTGTGTCAGAAAATAGGTCCCCTGGCTGGCTGGCAGTGTGCATCAGCAGTTGGCTTTCTACTGGTTAGATGTGGTGAAAAACTGGGAGTTGCTTTTGCAGATATATTTTAACTCACTTTGATTTGGGTAAGAGGAAATGGAAAGGTAGTAAGGTGGGGAGAAAATTTTTATATTGGTACCCTTCTTGGTCTAATAGCAAAGCTCACATAGAAGCAAAGGCATGACAAATACAGACCATAAAAGAAAATAAAGTGTACCAATTTTTTAACAGTAGACAGAATCTATGGAATAATTTTCTGTCATATAAAATCTTTGAATTAGTAGTAGGCTGGATTAATTGATGACTGTATTCTATCTATAGATCAGGTTAGTGAATTGTAACAGTACTCTCAGAAGTGAAACCCCCAAGCACTGCTCTAGAGGAAACGAAGAGTTTGTTCTTATGACAAAGTGTATTTATGATAAATGCCAACCTCCTAACAGGGAGCCAAATTATGTGCGTTTTTATGAGTTTGTAAGAGTGGCAGCTAGTTGTTGCAGAAGAATGACCTCACATATGGCAGTACAGTTTATGCATAGGTTGACATGAATTAAAATAGCAGCATCAGAATATTAGCAATCTGCATGTCTTCATGGAAAAACTTGATTAACTCTGAGAATATGAAACTCCTATGTTCTACAAATGCTGTTTTGCCCAGACTAGATTTCTCAACAGAAATACAGAAAATGTAAGAAAATACATAAAAACAATAAGGTTTTTAAAAAAACTACAGTAAAGCAGCATCTAGATTCACCAAGCAAAACCAGGCACCACTGCATACTGCTGTACAAATGAGTAGTAACAGACATCCCCTGCTGTGTGAACATTTAGAACACACGGAGGGAGCAGCTTTCTCTTGTGAATGGCTCTGGCCGTGTGAGTTGTTTCAGTGTGAAAGGGAACAGCCATGTCTAAGGGAGGAGGAGACCACTTCAGTGCATTTTATCACTTTCTATCCTAGAGAATGCTGTAGTCCTCGGAGCACAAAGAAAGATGCCCTGTATAACCTGTTTTGTATGTTTAATACATCTGAACTATTTGCATGAAAACGAAGCTCTGACAGAAATATTGCTGAGCTTTTCTGTATGTGGCCCACCTTGCAAATTGCCTTAGTTAATCTTCTCACCTCTGTGCTTCAGTAGTATACAAGGGCTCTGTAGCGCTATGTAGCACTAAGTGAGCTTCAGCAGGGAAGCTGCTTTTAGACCTGTATTTTGAGCTCTGTTACTGAGAACTCATCAGAGGGCAGTGCACTACAAAGTGGGACACTTGAAAGCTAGGTGCTGGGGAGAGAGAAAGTGCTGCATGAGCGAGAAGTGAGATTATAAATTAGAATTCATCTTAGCACGTTTGGAGCCACAAAAATAGATTAGGGGTTTGTAAAAGAACACCCTCAAGGATTCAGAATTACAGCCAAGGAGGAGGGAAAACATAATGCTTTAGTGCCCAGAGATTTATGCACCAAATAAATTTGGATTAGTCACTAATGTGAAGTGAGTCTGGAAGGATTAATAACCCTTAACCAGCAGTTATCGTATGATGATCAGCTACAAATCTTCTTTGAGCGAAACAGGAAGTAGCCAAGTCTTTTCTCTCTGGAGGTGGGCAATACTCTTGCCATTGTTCAAGGGCAGCCCAGTTTGAATACTGTTTTTTTTTCTCAGGATGAGGCTATGGATCGCTCATGGCAACTTGGCCATTTCCAGTTTGCTCAGAAAATACATGCTGCCAGATGGTCCTGTGAAAGGATGGAACAACTGTGTGAAACCATGAACTCCCATTTGCCTGGCTCTATACAATTAGCAGCATACAGTTGACTTCTTGGAATGGGCACATTTGCCCAGAGAGAGAATAGAAAAAGTGTGAAAATACTGTAGGTTGCAAATTCCTCATTGTTACTTTTCATGCTCTATTTCAGTCCTGAACAACTTCTAGGCTCATTTTTCCTACTTGTTGTGGTTGTTTGAAGTGGAAAACTTTCCATTAAGGACTAAAAATCCTGTTCTAGTTGATGCTTTGCCTATTTGTATTTGTGCCAAAACCAGTATGACTTTTGATTTCTTCTGAGCATATGTCAGCTGGTGACCCACCACACCTTTTCTTGTGTGGCCTATATAAACTGATGCCGACTGAAGCTTCAAAGAGTGACTTTCTTCCCTGTAGGACTCTACCTCACACTTATTTCCAATAAACTGCCATCCTCTCGATTTTCCACAAGCAACAGTATAATTGAGCAGTAACCTCAGCATATGAAAATCTGTGTGGCAGATGAAAAAAACATCATTAGACTAGAGGCAGCTGGAGTGCAGTCATGAAAAGTAAAGAGCTCAGCTCCCATAGAATCTTTTTCATGAGTATTTAGAGTTTAAGAGAAAAAACTGCTCAGCTGTTTGATGGAGGTGAAATTGTTATCAACCCAGAAAAGAGGGAGAGCTGTTTGAGTAAACAAATTGTTGTTCATCCAAAGAGTAAGGAGGGAAGAGTTACCCTTCCCTCTGAAGAGGCCTAGCTAGATCAGCCAACTGTGAACCCCCTGGGATATTTCCATCTGGACAGTCAAATTTGTTTAGGCTGTTGAGGGAGATGTACCAGAAGATGCACTGTCCATAAGACACAGGGAGTCCTCTGGATGGCAGAACAGACTGCTGCTATGTTTAAAAAGGTACCTTTGTTTGTTGCTGTCTTTATTATTTAAAGTGAATATTTAGAATCTTTTTGTTAAATTTACCTGAACTTACCCAGCAGATATTTACAGCAGCTTTGCTGCTGTAGACTTATTGTGCAAAATGTAGTTGATCTGTGTAAGGCATCTTGGTGGACTGAAGCACAAGACTGCGATGGACCTACAATCAGCACTTGCTCTGAAGTCCATTCTTAGAAATGTTCAAAGCTTCCCTTTCCTGAGGGTGCATGAAGGAGTTTGTCGTGGTTGCTGAGAAGCCAGATGTGTGGCGTAGAAATGATACCTGCTCTTTTCACTTTAGCTGAGCAGTCCTAGAGAGCCAAAGTAGTTCCTAAGCCAAGAGTCACATGTGTGTGTCACCACTGCTGCTGCCCACAGAAGTTGTTCCAGGTGGCACTTTCCCCTTTTCCAATGTGGAAGCATTGCCTGTTTGCTTCTAAGAGGACTGTGGAACAAGCTAGAATATCCACGTGAAAATCAAGTGAGAATTGCCTTGGTTTAGGCTTACCTTTTCCAAGTCTATGTGGATGTACTGGCAAAGCTGTTTGGTAGATCTTGTCAAGATTAGGCTCCTGGCAGTACTTTTGTGAATAATGGTGGTGGAACCAGAACCATAAAAGGCATTAAAATACTCTTCCTAAGTACACTTACCCTTGTGCACATCTATGGAATGTGATTTTGAAATGCCTCAAATTCACACTCACACAGAATCTGTCACTGTTCCCTGCGACCTTGATCAGGAGCATTTCTTTTAATGCCTGTTATGCTTCCAGATAAGCAGAGCACCACCCATTGACCCAGGCAGGTCATTATCCTCTTCCTCTTTATCTGCAATCCCTCAGCCAATTAATCATGCACTGCTCTGCAATCTTGAGGCTCAATTATGCCTGGACAAGTGTTGCTCAGCTGTTCCTCCTGCTACAGATGTGACATATCCTGAGATTAGCTCAATTCACAGAAGGTCACTGATTCAGTATCAGGCGCTAAGAAAAGCTGGGCTGTCTGGGAGGGAAGTGACACCATCTTAGAAGCATTTTATCACAAAGTAAGTGTAGATGTCTAAAAAATCCTGCTTGCCACCACCACATCATAGCAAGTCCTTTTCACTCACTGTTGCCTCTCATCCTGAGACAATTTACCAGTTTTTTCTAGATGGAGATGTCAGCAGACTAATAAACTGTTAGTAGCGCACCGCTGACAGACAGTAGCTGGTTCTCCTTTTGGATAGTAGATAGCTTAACTTTGAATCCCTGTGAGAAACATGTTTTTTCCTATTTTGTGAAAACCCATTTTATACACATCAAATAGCTTATGTTTTTCTTTTCATTTTCCTATTTTTACTAGTTGCTTTTCATTAGCTACTCCATCATGGACATATTGCGCATGTGAAGTAGTTTGATGGTATTTTTGATTGTTCTAAAAATTCTGCCTTAGGTTTTAGGGTTGTTTTTTCAGTGGCTGTGGCTTGACATGCTTGGTTTTAGAGTGCCTTGGTCACAGTATGTTTTGTGGCCCCCAGAAGTACTATGGGGCACCCACTGAAACTACGAGCAAGCTATACCTAACCTTGGCAGCATGATTCTGCATTTATGAGGTTGTTCTTTTGTAACCATTTTCTTTTCAGTTATGCAGAAACACAGGCAAACATTTATAGAGATGCTTGCAATTCTATAAAATTGTATTGTCCTTTTAGAAAAGAATGGCCTTCCAATTTCTGTAAGAAGACCTTGTTAAAAAAAATCTGAGTTTCAAATCTTTAAATATGGTTCTTACTGTTTTTATTTTTAAAAAACTTTTTTGAACAAGCAGATGCTGAATATGTAATTGTTTACTATAGAAAATTGTTTACTAAACAGAATAACTACCCTTTATGACTTTCAGACTTCAAATAAATTTTCTTAGGAACCCCTGCAGAAAGAAAGCAGTATTTGCATTGCAGCTGTGGATGGTGCCACACAGTCAGTAAGCAGATAGGATCTGGTTCTGCACCATACCCCTGGCTGGGGGCTCTTTACGTGCTGGTGTGAATACAGAGATATACAGTGAAGATAATAGGGTTTGGAACTGTGTATGAACAACTTGATTTAGCTGGGCCTGAAGCAGCTGTAAGCACACAGCAGGGCTGTATGTTAGCTTGCAGGGCTGAGCTTGCCAGTTTGAGAGCTGGAAAGCTTCTGTCTTAAAACACCCAGATATTCTGCACCTCATTTTCTGCAGACAGAGCTACTGCTATTACTTCTCACCTTGGCATCTAAATTTGCATTCTTAACTACAGCTGTTTGGAGGTTAGGTATTGTTCAGAAGCATAAGCAAGATAGCCTTTTTTTGGAACAAGTTGTTGCTCACCAGACAAAGGAAAAGTGAAATCTGTTGTCCAAGGTTAACACAGTTAAGAAAGCACAGGACAAGGAGAAAAACCCAAACTACATTGCCTGCCATGACACCATTCAATGGATATTGGTGAATATATATAGACAGTTGTTATAGTACTGTAGCTGGTGTTCTCATGTAGACTAACATTACTGTTCTACATTGTCTTTTAGAGGATTAAATAAGGTTTAGAAAATATTTAAGTGGGCTTATTTTGGATGGGCTTTATTAGATTATCTAATAGGCTTTATCAGATTCTCACATATGAGTTTTTACTGAGTGGTAGGTTCAGGTTGTGGATGAGCCCCACCATGCTAAGACACTGAAAAATGACTCCTTCTTCAGAGACTGTATTGCAATCTACGTATATGGCTACATGAGTCTGATGTGATACATTTGGTGCTGAAAAAGTTATATTTGCATCTTGTTTAAGACTTTATTTACATTTTCAAGGTACAGAAAATGGAGACTATGCAAAGGTGTCAGTGTAGAAGAGATATTTCACTTGAAACTTGTTATATTTTATTTCTCAAAGTTACAAGATAATATTTGGGCTTGGCTGCTTGTTCAACAGCAAATACTGCATATGTATCTATTTTTTAGGACACAGTTATTTGAATTACAGTACTGCTATTATGCTGGCTGTCCAGAAAGTTGCTGGGAAGCAGAGCAAACTGAACTCTTAATGAAAGTAAATAGTTGCCTAATTGAGACATTTTATCTTAAAAGCCACATAATTAAAAAGATGTTCAGGAGGGAAACTGGACACAAATGCTGCAAGTGTTCTTCAGGAAAATATTTTATGCTCTTCAGCAAAGGAAAAAAGTGCTACAGTCTGTGATGGTAATAAATACAGGGTCTGTAGTGACATTGCCAGAAGGCCTGTGGCTGAAGGTGGGCGCACAGTGGTGATGGACTAGAGACTGAGGAACTGTATTGAGACTATGACTTCGAGGTATCCTCTGTTGTGTTGTGCTGTATGCACTTGCCTTGCATCGTGCACTTTCAGTGCAGGATGTGTTCCCAGCAAAGACTGCAAATGGTGTCTGATGCTGTGTTTTACTGACTAGCCTGTGAGCTAGATGTCACCTTCTGCCATGCTTTCTCAACACAATAGCCGGACTTAGTTGCATGCCTTTTGCTCACCTTGTGGTGTGTGTAGAGTTGAAGCCTCACACTGAGAGGAGAATATAGACTGCTTTTGCGTCTGCAGCTCAGAGCTCTCCAACCTTCCCCTCAGCCTTTTTAAAATAATTAAATGGGAACCTTAAACTCAAACACATCTCCACAAAACCAAATAGAGGTGGTCTCATCCTACAGGTGAACAAGAGGATTAGAACTGGAGGGAATTGAAATTATTCTGGTGTTTTATAAATAATCTTCCAATTTCCTATCACTTGCCACTTCATCTCTCATGGGGTTAGTGCTGGAGTCTGCTACTCTTTTTGCCAGACTTTCTGCTTTCTGTGCTGATTAGCCACAGGAGTAGAAAAGAATCTGGAAAGATGAGAGGAGCTATAGAATCATAAAAAAAGCATAGGAATTTGCTAGGGATGCAGGTAGGAGTGGACTGTGCAAATCAGCTGGGGTCAGCTACATTGCCATGTAGTCCCAGTAGGAACCAGGCAGAGCTAAGAATAGAGCAGATATGACAGCTGGTTTCTTAGTACAAAGGTGAAAGATGTGAAATTTTTCTATCAGATCAAACATTCTTTTTCTCACTGCTGTCCACTGACAGTTATTAGATCATTTGGTAAAGACAAGAGAGGCTGGCTGAGGAGTTCATGAACAGCGTGTGTCTGTAACAGTGATTGTCTAGTACAGCAGGAGTTAGTGGACATTAATGCAAGAGCTCTCTTCTGGGCTTCTTTGTGGAAAGGACACCTACCCATAAGAAGGAGAAATTCTTGGAAACCTTGAATAATAAAAAGTTAAGCCAAACTTTTACTGCTTTTCATTTTTCTGCCAGTATATTCAAGGTATTTGAAAGGGACCTCTACTATCACTGAAAAGCACAAGAAATTTTCATCTGTGTTTTCAGATCTGGATTAAAATATAGCAATTCATTCCAACATTGCAGCATTTATAAACAATTCTTAAAACCAAAAAAGCTCTTTCTCAGCTTTGGCCCTAAACCTTTCAACCTCTATGGCTAGGAAATATAATATTTGGCATATAATCTGAAAGGGATTATGTAGTGCTGTTTCTCCAGTGTTCGATCTCTGGTGCTGTATCGCTGCTGTTCTGCTGGGGTCTTGCAAAATGAAGAAACACTGAATGAAGTTTATTTCCTCTGTGGCCAGACTGTATCAGCTCTGCCTAAAAGCATATCCTTTTATTTTTATTTTTATTTTATTACCATGTGTTCTAAAAGCATCACTTCCTGCTTTGAAAAAGGTAAATCTTTTTCTTGTTTTCAATTTATTTCATTAGTTTTAAAATACAACTTTATTTATAGTCTTGAGCATTATGATTCATTACTAAAACTAATTTGCTTTACCATGTCTCAAATAGAAAGCTAAACATTACCAGCCACCTTTTACAAGTAGGGATATGGAGGCACAGAAGTATCAAGTTGTCCAGGATCACCCTGTAGCTCAGCAGTAGACTCAGAAGTAAAACCCATGTTTCTCTGCTTAGTCCAAGAAGAATCACTTTTTGGGAGTGATAAAATTTAGTTGAATTATAAGATATTTTGTTAGTCATTGTGTGAATGAGCAGATTATTAACTGTGGTATTGGTCAGGGAAAATATTTGTGTTCAGACACTCATTATCTAACAGGTGTGACCAGATGTGATTTACCACAGGGACTTTACTAAGGTAGAAAAAAAAAGACAAACATTGGGATGTCTGGTAAGTAATGATAAACTACAATAAGGTGAAAATATTTCAGCAAAACATAAAAACAAAACCAAGAGCCTGACCTTACAATGAGTTATGGTTGTAAAACAATATTGTGAGAAGAAACAGAGCCCTAAGCATGGAGTGCTATGGCCAGTTAAAGTCACTACAAATGTGTCTGTCAATTTAAGGAACATGGAATCCTGTAAGTGGTCCTGTAAATATCTATACAGTCTTCTCATTCCTAGGTCCTGATTCTCTTTCCTTTTTCCCCTCTAAGAAATGATGGACTCTGGTGGTGGTGATTGTACTTTGCCTTTTCCAAGTTCCTTGGTTCCAGATGGATGTGGTCAGGATTTCATGAGATTTTAGATTAAGGTCCTGTGAGCAAATGCCAGCATGCATGTAAGCACTGCTCTATGCTTTTCTCCTTCTCCAATTTATTACCTTGCAGCATCTGAATACAGAGGAAATGAAAGATTCAGATTTGTACTTCTCAAAGAAAAGGAAAAAAAAGAGAGAAAGAAAAAAGAGAAAGAAAGGGGAAAGGATCCCACCAAAATTGCTTTGTGATTCACTGTGGGGTCATGACCCCATCCCGCTGAGACTGCTGTTCCAAAGTAGTAACTTGGTAGCTGGAGTTTTTTAAAGTGGTTGTTGATTGGCTTAGCTGTAAGAAAATCACATTTCCCTGAAACTCTTAGGGATACTTTAAATGGGTGGATTATCCAGCTGCCTGATTAGAAGTTTGGGTTATGTAAACACTGAGTGTTTAGATTTGGGCTTTTCAGTTGAAGTCCAGGCAGCTGTTTGCACTTAACTCCATCAAGAAGCCCAGTTAATCAAAGAGCAGGAAGGATTTTTTACCTTCTTAAACCTGTGTCATTATTTCTGCTGTCTAAACTCTTTGGAGTTAGGCTTGTTGCAATGTAGAACAGGGTATTTTGGATGTTCTGCTGAGGAAACAGGAAAAAATGAGTGGGGTTTTGGTTAGTGAGATGTTGTGCCTTGTGGATTTTCCCCCCTTTGCTGTGACGTAATCATTTCTCTGGTCAAAACTGCGTCAAGCCTCTAATTGCAACCAGTTTGTGCCTTTAAAGCTATGGATCATAGTGGTGATCTGTATTGTTATCCAATCTTATTTAGTAGCTTCTCTGCATATTTGTGTATTTGAGGGATCAGCTTGCTCTCATAACCTCAGTGAATGAAATTAAGTCCTTTTCTGTTGGACATCTGCCCATGACCAGGGGTGTGAGACATCTTTCCATACTTAGATCTTTATGTCCATGTTCTGTAGTTGATGTAGTAGAAAAAAGTAGATGACTCTTCACAGCCTTGGTCTTGGTGCTTTTACACTGAAAGGATCCTACACCCTGCTCCTTCTTGTGTAGTTCTTTTGGAACAGCTCCAGCAAGTCCCATAGGGGCACTAATATGCTCTGAGTTGTTTGCGTGTTGTGACATACAGTATGTGCTACGTTTGCTCATGGTGTCCTCAGATGCATGCTCAGAGAGAGAAACATCAGTAGAGGAGTAGGTGGGAGAAGAAGAGGATACCCTGGGGAGCAGGGAGCTATCAGTCAGGCCCCGAGGGAACAGAGGGGGCTGAGGAGAGTTCCTAGAGTCAGCAGGGCACAGTTTGCTGCTCAGGAGGCTGTTGAAGCCGAGGAAGAAGAGAGAGACAGGGAGTTACAGTTATAACCCTTATATCGGAGGTTATATGTCCTCTCCTGTCATCTTCTACTTGCCTTGAGTTTTCACTATGAAAAAAAATCAGTTGCTGCTAAAGTCAAACTTGACTTTTTGAGTCTTACTTAGGGAGCTTCTTAGAACAGAAAGTCGAGGCAGATCCACCTCAAAGCTCTGGCTTGCTTATGTCACTCTCCTACACATGCACCATTTCCACCCATCAGGACCTATGGACCCTGTTTACACTGGATTTATTTTAGGGAATTCTTGACAGTGTGAATAGATAGCACAGCAGAGTAACTAGCTTAACACTTCAGGATCCAAGCCATGAAAGAGTCTTTGTGTAGCAAAGAAACAGTCTTTCTTCTCCAGGAAAAAAAAAAAAGAAGAAAAAAAAATAAAGAAAAGAAAAAGAAACTTCTAAAAAATAGGTTTTATTTTTCTGTGTTCTGTTTTAATCCCTACCAATTTGGAAAATTCAGGAGAAAAAAGAAACCCAAACAAAACTTTTTGTGAAACAGCTTCTCTCAGTGGTTATCTCTTTACGTTCCATTTCTGATTGTTGTAGTTATGATTTTGCTTTTTAGCTACAAGTCACCAATATTAATTTTTGATTTCTATTTCTGACATTTATATTTGTTTTGTAAATCTAGAGATATCCAGAGGCAAACAACGAGCACTTTAATGTGCATCTCTGACAGCTTGTGTACTTGTGATTAGCTAAAAGTAATTTATGCTTACTTGATATCAGTAAGATTTACTTCCTTGTATGTATGCTTAAAATTGAACTGCGTGCTACCTAAACAATATACAATACAGTACAAATTTGTAAAGAAGTAAAGCAAGTTTATCTTCAACAAGCAAAACATATTAAAATATTTTATTTTTTCTAAAATAATCTCTCTAAATCTTTGAAATTGCTGGCTATTATATAGTTCTGACCATGACAGCATCACCAGTGAACTCTCATGATGCTGTTATCGCACAAGTGATACTACTTGCATCGAACTGTCCTGAAGCCATCAAGGGCCTAGCTGTGATGGAGAAGAATGTGGTTTAATAGGGTAGGCGTTTCCCTATCAGTTTACTGGATAATAAATCCAAGACCCATAATTCCAGCCTGAATTACTAATCGGTGTCATACTGTAATCACAGAAAACATTTTTGAGAATGTTGTTGCTAAATATTGATTTGCTTTTAATCTGTAAAACAAACCTTAATTTATATTTTATAATGTACATGGCTTTCTCTGTAATTAGATCTAATACTTATAAAGTTGTTAACTAAGAAAATGTGTGTCAAATTATCTTGAGGAAACAGTAATTGACATGGGGATCATTCTATCTTGTGCACAGTATGGCGCCTGGGGACAATCTATTCCTGTAAGAGTTAGAATGAAAACCACGCAAATAATAAGCATATGGAGATACAATAGTCAGCAAAGGACTCTGGTGAAAAATTGGCATGTCTCTGCTGACATTTAATAATGTAATCTAATATTGAGATACTGATCAATATTTGGAGACTATTTAAACTGATCAGATAGTCCTGACGGGAAAGTCAGACAGTTGAATGTTTTTTTGTTTTCCTTCCTGTTGTTCACCTTGCTCTGAAGACAGACTTTACATGTGCTGATCTGTAAGGTGGCAGTTAGCTCTCAGGTTGTGGGCATTATGGACTGAAATGATACTGAGTTTTTGTTATCAATGTTCACATTGGGGAGGAATGTAATATTGTCACAGCCTTTCATGTTTTCACATGTATTTATCCCTGTGCTTTTCTACTTGCCTGTCTCGTTTTGCGAGCCTCGCCTTTGAAAAGGAGCAGGCAGTGTTTCAGATACCTCCTCCGAGTGATGCTGTCCTATTTAGCATTAGCAGATGTTGAGGGCTGTGGTGTCCCTTCTGTAAAGAATAAGGTAGTACTTGGGGCTTGTTTTTCTTACAGCACACCACACTAGAATAACATTATAAGGTACTGCCTGGTCTCCTGGGAAACACGTCCATCTTCTACTTGTGATTAACCCACCAGGCCACTTTATGTCACTATTGCTCCATGTTCAAATGTGGTTGAAGCAGCATTTATTGAGCAGCAGGCCAGGATGCACTTTCCATTTTGTTACAGACTTTAGAAGTTCAATCTTTCTGGAATAGGATCTCAGAATTGGCCTTAGATGAGTCCTTTTGGTGGGAACATCCCTCTCAGTTGTGTACCAGCTAGGTGACTCGTTTCCAAATGGAGGAGATGCCTGGTCACTTGGGTTCCCTAGGTAATTATTTCCTTTTAGATTGTGCTCCTTTGTGACTTCTGCTGGAAGTAGATGGGCTGAGGTGTGATTTCACTGACATTCTCTCTTTTCCCTCCAACTTTTGGGACAGCTAGCTTAGCAGCCACCCAGTCAGGAATGGTAGCAAGCAAGTCCTCCCTTTCTGCAGTAAGGCTGTGGCCAATAAGTGAATGCCATGCTTGCCAAGACAGGGGTAATAAAATCTCATGCTTGAGGGCATAAGACAATCACTGCAGAAGTCAAGCTGGAATTCCTCCCCAAACATGCTACAGCATTACACAGTTACCTCAGCCAACAGTTCTCATGAGTTTTCCATAGTGTAGGTTCTCTTTACAAGGAAGGTCCCCTCAGAGAGTCTTTTACCCACTTCTGCGTGCTGAATCTTCCTTGTAGCTGTTCTAGTGCTTACTTGTGCAAAAAAGTAAAGTTGGAAAAGTTGGGATGCCAGTTGTGCTGTTGCTGCTTGCTGATATCTATTTACCGTTGACTTCTCCTTCCCTTTAGAGAGATGTCTACATTGAAGTAGTTTCTGCAAAACTCCTACTGTTGTGATGCAGCTGCAAGGGTGGAAGTGTGAGTTTAAACCAGCTGTGGGTGTTTTCTCCTCCACATGTTCTAGACTCTGTTTTATATCCAGGCTTGGTGGAAAAGAAATGTGTGCCTGAGAGAAAGTCTAGTGGTTTAAATCATCAGCTGATATAAATGGGCATCATTCCATTGACCTCAGTGGAATGACCCTGGCCTGTGCCAGCTCAGGAGTCTCTGTGGTAGGGAAGGAACCTGGAGAAAAGCAACGGTGAGGAGTATTCATTCACTTGATTTAGCTTGTGAAGTAATGGGAAAATTTTCTTGAATAACTTGAGTCTGGAAAAAGACTCAAGCATCAGCAGCCTCAGGTTAGGAGCATGGGCTCCCTGTGCATGTCCCAGGAGAGGCACATGCCAGCACGCTGTGCCCTTTGAGCTGGGCAGTAGGAAGTGCACAAGCCTGGCCCTCTGCAAAATGCCTCCCTCCATGGGCATTCAGAGGCAGGAGCCTTCTGGAAATAGATGGTTTAGTGGCCTTTGGATGAAAGAAATAGAAGTAAAATGACGCTTCCTTTTAGATGGTGCTTTAGTGGTTGGTACTCACTGTTTTGCTAGTTCTGTGGCATCAGGGCAGTATCTTCTTATTCACACAACCTACGTGGGAACCAGTATATGAGATATTTCTGCAGATGTTTGTAGGTGTCTGTGATGTGAAGACACAGCCTTCTTCCCAGAGGTGGACCTTGCAGGGAGTTTTGTCTCAGACCCATGCCCCCGGTTACTGCAAGCTAGCATGTGACCCAGGCTGGCACTATTAAGACACAAGACACTCTGAGGTCTGGTGAATGCTGTGTTTGCACAGGGCACCAGAATCATCACAGAATTACTTAACAGCGACAGTAAAAAGAGAATCTATAATTATGATTCAGTGGGAAAATATACAGTGGTCAACAACCCACATAACTCTTACTTCTATTTATGTGGTGCAGAAATGTAGTGTTGGTGTTCTGAGCTCGAATATGAAATATCTACATATATTAGGTTTTCCCACCACTCTTTGTTTAGTAATCTTAAGAGGACAGCTAATGTGAACTTCAGATTTTCCCTGTCTGAAGAGAGACATGCTGCCATGCCCCATCTACACGACAGACTGGAGTCGGAAGGGCAATTACTAGAGTCAAGTGGAGGTTCTTAACCCAGAAAAGTTGATCTTTCACTCTTAAATTTTATTGTATTTCAGTAGCTGATTCACTTGTCACATCTATTGGCTTTGCTTACTTTTTGGGATAAGTATCTGTGTCAATGGTAAAATTGGTTAGAATAATTAGACCAAAACAATTAGGGTTATGCAAAGATACTGCTTTGTCCTCTGAATAGTTTGGATGTCATCTCCTGTCTGAACCAGAATCTCCTGCTGTGTTATGCCCTTGGAGAGAAGGTGGGGACAGCTACGGGCACCAGAGTCCTGCCGTATCCTGGGAAACACAGCAGAGCCTGGCCCAGAGGGGAGAACAGTGACACTAGGCAACTAAAGCAGAACTTCTCTTCAGTCAGTGTTTTCAAACAGAAAGGATGAAATTTTGGCCAGAATAGTCCCATCAAAACTGAAATCCAGTTCAACAGCCAACTGTTTTTTTAAAAGCTCCTCCTGCAAAAAATGAGTTGTATCATCTTTGAGTGATTTTTAGAGATAGACAGAAAGATTATGTTCAAGTGTGATTTTTGTTTTTGTTTTTGTTTTTTTACATTACAAATATTTAATCCTTATAACCTCCAGCTTTGAAACACAAGCAGGGGATATACTATATATGTATTTTTATATATTTACACATGTATGTCAAGAGCTCTTGATAAGGCAACTGCAGAAAAACCTCCCAAATCTTTAACAGACGTCCTTTATCAGAAATGCTAACCACTCATATCAATAAAAGTAAACCAAACCTAAAATTTTTAAGTTTCCTTTTCCTCTTGGTAGTTATGCTATCTGCATTTCAATACTTCTACAGTAATTAGAGATAACTTTAGCACTCATTAAACTAACTTTAATGTTGGGACAAAAAAATCACACAAAATCTAAAAACAACTCAAAGAAAATTTGAAACAAGTAAGAGCATTCTTACCATCATTTGCAGATAATCTCTCAGATTTTAAAGAAATATAAACTTCCTAATGAATCCAGTTCTTCCTAATCTGCAGCAAGAAAAGTTGGGCAACTGCCACCCCCTGCTCTACAGCATTTATTTGTTCCCTGTGATGTCAAATCTTACTGGTAGGTCACACCCCAGCCTTGTTTCAAATTGAGGTTTTTTACCTCTTGGATGACATAAGGCACAACTTTCAGTCCCTGTGAATCTATGAGGAGTTTAGAGTGACTGAAATTATATATATGCACATAATATTTTGCCCTCACAAACTGTTAAAGCACAAAAGCCAGTGAGAGACAGTGACACAATGTAAAAAGTTTTATTTACCACAATACACTAATTTCCTGGTTACTTTATTAAGGGTTAGTAAACCTTGTTTACTGTTTGTTTTTTTTAGTTTGCCAGGTTGCCGAGTCCATCTCTAACTATCCCAAAATCAAACTCTACCAGCAGAACAGACTAGGAAACTTAGAGCAGAGCTACAGAGTGCCTGCTACTCCTGCTTATAAATTGCAGCATCTGTGCAGCAGTAATTAGGAGCTGTAATTGAATGGGCCATGTTGCAAAAGTATTTTGACCAGACTAGTGTGGCCCAGCGTTTTCTTACAGGCATTACCTGTTTCAGTTAAATGTCATTCTTCTTATGTTTCAAACCTAAGAAGTGAAGAAGGATGGGGTTACTAGAAGATGCAAACCCCCTGAAGCTTCCCAGAGCAAAGGCGACCAGATATTTTCATTATCCAGTTGTTCAACCTGCCTAATCCTTCCAGTCTGTTCCCTTTAGCTGTAGAAAAAAGAAAAATGGCTCTTTTTTTATTAGTTATTTTTCAGTAAATTCACCAACACAAATAAAACCAAGAAAGTTGGTTCTTTGAGTCACTGATTCAGTGTGAAGTGTTCATCCCATTTTGCCAAGGTATACAGTGCCATATATTTACTCTAGGGGAGCCTCCTAATAGTAAACAATTCCATACCATCATTTTTCCCATGGCAAAACTAAGAAGATAACCAGCTGTTAACAGAGGAGGTGTGGAGAGGGAAGTAGCCCAGGGTGCTCAGAATATAAAGATAAGTGTGTTAGTGCAGGGGAAATAGTCAGCTTTTTGCACTGCTTGCTACCTTGCATTTTCAGCGCCAGAGCCTGGCCCTAACTGCGTCCAATTCTGACAGCCAATTTCTGACCTTTCCCTCTCTATGATCATTGTTCGTTTTTGCAAGAAACTTGGTCTCCTTTCTTGTCCAAAAATTTTAAGCAAATATGGTTGTTATTATGATTACCTCTGCAATATTGGCTTCTGGGAACCAAGAAAAATCTCACATCACCACTGTGTACAATTACATCATCTCAACATCACAGCTGCCAACTCTTACTATTTGCTGGAGAGTCATTATTTTTGCTTTAAAGAGATGGAGTGACCTCATGAGCTTCTGAAGAAACCCCACAGCTGACTGCTTGCCATACCGACATAATAAAATGGTCATATGGGACTTTGGTTGATTAGTACTTCAATACAGAAGCACCTGTGCTCATTGCAACAGGTCCTCTCCACTAGACCAGATCCTAAATCTGAGCTCCTCTTCTGTGTCCTTTTAAAAGTGGTAGACTGAGAATGCAAAAGGGTAACTGTTGTTCACAGCTGATTTAAGGAAAAAAAAAATCTGGCATCAGTTCAAGCTTCATTTTAAAGCTGAAACAAATCTAAGTATAATTGGAAACAAGAGCGTGCATAGAAACTGTGAACCTGATTCTTATTTACACTGCCCACCCTTTGCACCTCTCCAGCACTGTGAAAGGTCTTGGAGCATGGCTCAGTTATTTTTACGCTCTCATGAAGGGCCTGTTTATTGAGTTGGAGCTTAGGAATATTTATATGAGTGTAGGATTTGCCTTTTAGAGCAGTGGAAAGTCAGCACTGTATGACTCTCAGGCACTGTGCTTTAACTTATTTGGGGTATCCAGTTGGACAGTTGAGGGGAAAAATAGGGACTGGACAATGGGTGGGTCAGAGGTTCAATAACGAGATGTGAAGTACCTCATCTGTAGGTCATTTGCGTGAATCAAGTAGACTTTGGTTCTTGGCTGGAAGCAACGTGGCCTTTGAAGTCCAGGTAAAAGCAAATGGTCTCTGGGCTGTCTCATTGGCCAGATGATCTCATCCCAACTGGCAGCATTTGACAGACCCACCCTTGTTTGACACTGTAGCTCTCACCAAGCAACCTAATGATGCCACAAGATAATGAAGTATCCTCATGTTCATATGGGAGAAGACCTGCAGGTCAAGGTACTCAGCATCCTGGGTGGGACAGTGCATGGAAAAGCTTCCATTGCTGTTGCCTTTTCTGTGCCCATTCTGAGGACAAGCAGACATGATCAGGCTCCTGGATGACTGAATGCTGCCTATTGAAACCTCTAAATTGGCTTAACCTTTACTAAAGAAATGGTAGAAAATGGAGAGGCAAAATGAGAAAGTGAAGGAGTGCTCCGGGAGAAACATAGTCATCAAGAAGCTAGCAGGAAAATAAGGGCTTGATTATGTAGCTCCAAGAGGGCCCTGCCAAACTGCAGTGCAATGGGAAGAACCTGAGCTGGTGGCAGCTTAGGGTGTTGACATCCTGTGTAAGGGAGGTGCTTTCTGCACTGGGCTGAGCACGGTGAGTTTTCTTCTCCTGGCAGTGCCAGTCCTGCACTGCAACTGAGGACTGTGATTCTGCTATGTTGCAGGTTCCCTCAGTTGGCTGCCTCCAACTGACTAGGACCCAAGCAATTACTTAGTGTGCAGATTATACTAGAATAAAAGAAGGGTGCATCTGCCATGTTTCTTATTTCATGTTTTACCAGTTGTCATGGTCTTTCTTAACACATGAACTCCAGGAGTTACAGGAGAACTTAACTTTCCAATTTTAAATGATTGTAGAGGAAACCTGGAAAACATAAGACTTTAAAGTACACTCAGAATGAAATAAAAAGACATAAAGTCAATGTCTTTAAAAGTCCTGAGCAATATTTGGGGAATGTGGGAGAGGAAAAAAGATGAAGATGTTCAGATTATTGCCAGCGCAAAGTACTTGACACCGTTATGCAACATCTAACACAGCAGAGCCTTGCTCAAGTGGCTTTTCAGGGAATTTCTGCCACACCACTATTTGAGTCTGTGCTATACAGAGGAGATCAAATGCAAGAGCAAGTTCATACCTTCTGGCCTGGCCAAGAATGTTTTCATTCTCCCCCTCCCCAAAAGAGCCAAACCACTAGCAAATCACAGTTTCAAAAATGTTTGACTAAAGCAATATTTTTATGAATCAACATTTAAAATAGACCTCAAGAATTGGACCTTAAGAAAAAATAATCCTGCTGCCCTGAATTTCCTGTCACTCTTGAATGTTGTCTTGAATTTTGATATTAAATGTATTTTCCTAAATTGGAATTTGTCCTTAAATTACTTATGAACAAGGAACTCTTTAAAGAAAAAGAACTGCTTGCTTATCAAAAGAATTAATGCTGTGGTTTTTTGTGAGTTTCCATAGCTTATCAAATCCTTTCGTTCCTCTTAGTTGGAGAGGAACTGAAAAATGTCTATCAATTAATTTTCTTCAATTTCGTGATTTTAAGTCAGGTAATATTCCACATTTTACCTTGCTAAAAGTGGCCACAGGCCACCATTCATTCTTGTTCTCCCTTGTCATATCTTTAGCCCAGAGAAACTCACTTTTTTTCACTCATTTTACAGCTGCTTTGACTAAGGAACAGTACTAACACCAATATAAGTACATACGTTCTTTTGCAACTAATTTTGCCCAGCAGGATCTCAGCATGGTATCTTGTGATTGTGTTTGCCACTGAAGTACTGCCACCTGTGGGTGAATCCGAGTTGTGATTCTTCATGGCAGGGTGAGGGGAAAGAGAAGCGTTTATATTGCTTGTTTGGTTGAGAGATAAGGATAAAAATGCCTGTTTTGTCCCATTTCAAAGCTCATTCATGCTTGTTTAGGAGTGCCACATTAGTTATATGTATGACAGTGACATTCCAACCCTTTGACCTTCAGGTTGATGCTGCATTAGTGGTAATAAGCTTAGTTCAAGCTATAGATAATAAAAAGGTAGTATAGCAGACTCTACAGGTGAAAGTTGCAACCAGTATCCCTGACTTCTGGCATGCCTTGAAGGTCAGAGTTTGAGGGCCTTTTCATGTTGAAAGGGTATGTTACAGGTGTTCCCAGTAGTGTCTTGCAGAGGATGGAGCTTGAATCTGGGAACTTGTAGCAAGAGCACTAGCTAATTTCTGCAATGGTGGCAGTGTAAGAAGATGAATGGTTCCTGAAGACTTGATCCAAACCAAATGGCAATCAACAGGACTTTCAGCCTTTTCTTTGGTGAGCTTTGGAAGTCCTCCAAAGCCCTGATTCCCAAACAACACTATATTTCATAAGTTAAAACCAGCCCCAGAACTTAATCACATTAAACCATTTGATCCCACAAGAAATCTGGGAGTTCGGTGTAAGACGTAGATCTACCCTGCTTGGCACTCATGGCACTGAAGACGTATCCCAGTGCATGGTCCATGTTCACTGCTGAATGAAGTATGAGTGGATTTCAAAGGCTCTTCCTGTCAAGATTCAGTGAGGAGGACAAGTGAGGCATGAGTGTGAAATGGGCAGACCTTTGATAGATAGGTGACATCGGTGGATATAACTCAAGGAACAGCAGTAGTCAGTCTGAGTCTTGCTTTTTAAAGTGTGTAGTTTAGTTTATGCAGTCACAGTTTCTTGGTGACTGGCAGAATGGTTGACTGGAGGAATAGGAAAATCTGATACAGTGTTGCCTATCAAGCAATGAGGAATCACCTGATTTGGAAGGCTGTCTGTATTTAAAACCCATCAAATCCTTATGAGTGTCAATAACTAAAAAACAAAAAAAATCACAATGTGAAGATTAAGTGAGCTGCACAATTTGCAGTTCAGGTAATCATATAAGCACTGTTTTATTGGCTTGAGGAACCAGAAGCACATGCCCAAAGTTAGGTGTTTTCCAGAAAGGTAGTGTCTCTTGCACTGGGGCTGACAGCTTTAACTCATAGCAGTTGCATCATCGTATATTGTTCATTATTTCTGGGACACTGAGAAATACAGGTATGTGATCAGAATTAATATGTATAGTTCCATACAATAATACATTCTTTGTGCTTCCATTCATGCAAAAAAAAATCTTGTTTTCCCTTAACACTGTTGAAGTATATGCCTAAATACGATGTCATTCATAAAGCTGAAAGCAGATATCTACAACAGGTATTTAAAATGAAAAATTGTACTTCCTAATTCATATAAAAGGGAAGCCCATTAAAAGGGTACAGAGGATAATGCTCAGATTATTTTTTGAATAATAGACAACTTCCATATTCCCATTATCATCAGTATACATTTCACAGTCCATCTGGCAGACAATGAACATTGTGACTTTATGGGCTTGAAATGCTGGGTATTGTACTGCCAAAAAGAAAAGCTCTGCACATATGACATTGGGTGAAAAAGCAGTCGTGGCATGCCTCTCCCCCAAAATATCCATTATGTATGTTAGTTTTATGCTTTCAGCAAAACAACACGTACTTAATAACTACTAAGCAGACCTATGTGAGTATTCGGAATAGAGTGCCTGCCACCAAAGTGGCATGGATCTTGCCATATTGAACTGCCACAAAGGTGGCATTTGTTGTGTGCAGCCAGGCACTTAATATGACTGTGCATCAGGTTAATGAATTTGCTCTTGCCAGAGTTGTCTGAGCTCTCCTAAAGAGATTTTAGGAAATTTGGAAGAGCCAGTCATTCTAGGGAAATGCAGAAGCTGGAGTCATCAGAAGATGACTCCTTAAGTTGTGGAATGTTTTCCTGTCCTTAAAAAACACATGTGCAGTGTTGCTATTAGATCTCAATTTAACCACTGGAAGACTTGTATATCAAATTATTGAATGCTGACATCTTCCAAGGCACTAAGAGTCATAGTCCCAGTAAGTAAGTAAAAGTCTTTCGTCCTGTTGTCCTTATGACTGGTCACTTGATTTTGGGGCCAAATTGCATGCTAGTCTTCACTGTTACCCTGTGTATGCTTATATGCATTCTTTGCAAGAGAAAAATATTAGTCTTGCTCTTTGACTGTGTAATCTCCCAGGAAGTCAGTGGAAAAAAGATGGTCTTACACCTCTCGGATACATGTCTGTGAGTGCCAGTGTCCTTCCAGGTTGCTCTTCAGTGAAAGGTAGTTGCAGATTCATTATCCTTCAGCTGGTTGCCATCACCAAAGAGAAATCTGCTGCCACAAGGCAGCTGGGAATAATGCCTGGTCAGTAAGATAAATACTAGCCTTGGCTTGAACTGCCTGTGACAATTAGTGTCCTCCACTCCTACACCTTCCTGCACGGTTGGCTCCTGGGCACTCCATAGCTAAGGGCTGCAACCACCTGGAAGTTCAGTGCTAGTTCACATCATTTGAGGATGTGACATAAGGTAAGTAACTGTCCACACCTGCAGTTGGCTTCCCAAAACACCTGGATTGTGTTAGAGGCAGGCTTTGCTGCTAATTTTGATGCTAGAAATGGAAGGTGTGACCCTTTTAAGGGTCCATTACGGATGGGGTGTGTCATGTACTCAGTACTGATACATCTGAGTATCAAGCTTCATTTCAGATATTTCTGGCCTCCTATTACTTATGCCACCAGGTGTCAAGTTCCATCTCTAGTGTGAGCAAAGAGGAAGCATCTGCAAACATGTTATGTCCGCACCTTGAAGAGTTAGAAGACCTGGGGCTTAACTGAAGAGTTCATGAAAGTAGCAGGCAAACTGAGTGTTGTCGTGTTGATGGGATTTTTTTTCCATGTCTTGACTCATTCAACTCCTGGGGGTGTGTGACAACCAACAGAACAGACAGTGCCAAAAAGAAACACATTTCTACACTCAGCTGCCTTTATGTTATGATTAGCATTGCCTGTTGTGGCATCATTGCAGTAAGATCAGATTACTTGGGTTTACCAATTCCATACTTGTACTCATAGTGAAAAAAATGAATTTGAAGTGGATTAACCCCCCCTGTCTTTTCCTCCCTCCTGATTTCATTCTCTTTAAATATTTATGAGCACTGTAGCTCCACAATAGCTGAGCTTTCATGACTCCAGCACCATAGGATTCCTCTGAGGCAGAGAATTACCACTCCATTTTGTAGCTGGAGAACTAAGGCAGAGCAAGGTTCTCCATGACCTGTTCAGGATTACACAGGTACCCTGAGGCAAAATCAAACCCCACGTTTGCATGTCCTGAGTCCTATTTCACTCATTGACTCAGATTTCCTGAGGTACCCTTCCTTTTCTACCCATCTGGGCAGCTCTAGAAGGGCTTCCTGTAGCAAACAAAAGCTAATATGAATCTCAGTAACTGTATGTGTGTATGTATCTGCTTGAGGTGAGAGAAGAGTTTTCCAAGAGGCTGAAACTAGCATGCTGATGAAAACAAGCAGAGATTATAACTAGGAAACTATTTAAATCTTCACTTTAGTGGAGGAGTTTCAAAGGATTTTCATGAAAGGGTAGGAAGCATGGTTTCCTGCTTCTTTAATTTTGTTGTTCTTTATAGTTGATTAGAAGCTGAAGAGAGATCTGAGAGGCTCGTTGGAGCTTCCTTTATGTGGAGATCCACAGTTGATTGTTTGCTTGTAGGACATCCATTTGCAGCTGTGTTCTCAGTAATGTTGCTGTTGGAAAGCTGATATACTTTTGTCAGATTTAACTTTATAAAAAAATCAAGTGTCACTTTGCAAGCTCTGAAATATTCAAACTCTCTTTTATCATGGCACCTTTGATCTACAGCTTGTGCCTTCACTGCACAGTGAGGTTGGGCTTTTCATAGTTTGTTGTATTCTATCCTCTCTCTGTCCCATGCAAAACCTGCAGTGAGCTCAGCACTTTTATCAACAGGCACAGGCCTTACTGAGAGCAAGAGTTAGACAATGGGCTTTGATTTTATTTGGAGTAGTCATACTTAGGGTGGAAGCCAAGTCATTCCAGCCCGGTTTATCCTTCAGTGCCTTTTTACAGCTCCCAACCTGCATCTAAAAGAGGAGACTAATTTCCCTGTGACCCCCTGGGTGAGAGGTGTGGGGTGCTGTAGAGAGCCATGGGATGTGCTCCCTGAAGGCTCAGCAACTGTTGGGGTGTGTACGATCATCGTTAGGATATGCTTGCTTTGTAGTGTGGTTGCTCACACCTAGGCTTAACTAACTCAGGTCCTGCTCACCAGAGGTAGTGATGATATGTCCTAAGCTCCCATCCTCACCAGAAGCTTAAGTATGTGCTCCTGGAAATACAAAGCTATCTCATATTTGAGAAATAAATCCATCTCATTTCAGCAAGTCCATAGGTAGTTAAATGAAAAATAGAGGAGTTTCTACTGTTCAGGACTGGCACATAGATGATATCTTTGACTGTAAGTCTGAGCAATAAAAACTATAAACAGCTATGAGACAGAGTCCCATCGTAAACACTGAGCAGATGACAGTGTCCCTTAGACGTCATTCTATCCAAAGGACATTAGCTCTGCCTCTGGACTGTGAAAAACCACCTCCCTTTTCCTCAGTATTTGAATTGTTCTGTAAAAATATATGCAAAATGCTGTTTTCTCTAGTTTGCAGATAAATCAATTTTTCTTCATGTCAAGAGACAGAAAATGAGAAAAGCAAATACTGCCTCCCAGGAGCTCACATGCAAATGTCTTCCCATTTGATTTAGAGTGAGTTTAATGTACAGAACAGCAGCTGAGTGCACAGCCCCTGTTAACTCAGAAAAGGTAGCAGCCTTTATAGAAGAATTAAGGGAAGTGGCATTAAAAGTCATTATGTAGTCTTGTGACTGGAGAAAAGCAAATGATCTTTCTAAATTGTTCTTCTAATTCAAATCCACTGAAGAAATGGAGCGGCTCTCACTGACATTTTTCTTTGAATCTAGTCCACATGAATGAGGGCAGCTTTATTGTGGAAGAGTGTCCTGGCTTTACAAATCACATATGCAAAAGCAGTCCTTCTGCTTTGCATCTTCTACAGGGCTGAAACGTCAGGTTGTCTAGTCCCAACTAGAAAGGGGAGTCCCACAGGAGCTGCTCGTCAGCTGGTTGTCCTTGCTCTGCCAGTAGCGACTAATCTTACTTTGGGTTTTCTTCTGCAATATTCCCCAAGTGCCACGTGGTTTGCAATGATTTCCACAAAAGAGGAAATCCTAGGATCTAGAACAGTGGCGTTCAACCTGCTACCCACATAACCTGGGGAAGAGGCTATCTGAAGCTGACAAAGCTTACAAAACTCCCTTGAGAGAAAATCAACTTTTGCAGCTTGCTACTGCTGGATGTTTCATGAGTCACTGTGTCTTGCTGCATCTGCCATTCCTTGTGCATGTAGACTGTAAGCTCTTCAGGGCAGGGACTGTCTTTTGCTGCATGCTTGTACAGTGCTCTGGTCTTGCCTGGTACCCCTAGGGCCTACCACAGTATAGATCAGTTTAGCTGTAACTGATGGGAATGATTCTTGATGAGGATGCACAAACAACCAGAAGAATCCAGCTGGCTCCTTTATATACATGTGCATTCTGCAGTGCTAGCAGCCGTAGAAATTAAGCAATTGAAACTGCAGATGCTTATAAAGACTTTGATTACCCACAGGAAGCACATCTTTTGAATAAATCAGTGTGGTAATTTCTTTTCAGACTAAAAGGGATATTGAAGTCAGGAACAAACTTGCAGTTGTTGGGAATATTCTATGAATGGGTAAGTGGTGTTGGTTTTGGCAGTAGTTTATTACAGACATCTTAGGATGGTAACTGCAGGATCACTGATAATACTCAGGCAGCATTCCTGCTTATTACTAGCAGGGATTTGGATCACTGCTTGCTTCTCAGAAGGTGATTATTCCAAATAACAGAAGATTTTGCAATATGTCACTTCAGCATGCTTGTGTTTATCTTAGGAATTAGTATGTTTGATCATTCTATTTAAAATGGTAGCAAGTTGTTCAGCAACATGTGGTTTAAAGGTTGAGTGTGCTGTAAATACTACTTTTTTTTAGTAAAGTCTTGGAGATTTAGCTGTGACTGGTAGAAAAATGGGGAGTACAGGTAGATGAATAAGGCAGTGAATAACTTAAAATGGCTGTAGACTTTAGTTGGAAATAGTGTAGTTGGCAGGCACATGTTGTACCTTATTGATGCTTTCAGCCCTGCCTGAGGTTTGCCTGGCATTAGTTTCAAACTCCAACCATGTCATTGTGTTGGGGGATCTGATACGCAAGAACAACGTTTAAAAAAAGCACCTTATTTCCGTTTTCTAAAGTGACTTAAAGATGCAGGTATTTCAGTCTGATTGGCAAGATGTAGTCTCCTATGCAAAGTAGATCAGACATTTTGTTGAGAGGTGTTTTTCCAAAAGAATTAGACATTTCCTTGAAGTGAAAATCTTTTGCAGTAATCAGTCAGTTTTGATGTACTGTTTTATGTAATCTTTTTTTTTTATAAAAGAAAACTCAGTTAAGTCAGCTATAAACACTACAATTGATTTGGCAAGGATTGGAGGGGACATGGGAGGGCATTTGTGTCTTATTTTTCATTTCTTTTTGGGATTGGCTTAAGCATTGAGTGTGCTGAAGCATGTTGCTTAAAATATACAAAGAAAATTAATTTAGGCCAGAGGGAGGTATTCTTCATCTAGTTCTTCTGGTCAGGCACTTTTCAAATGTCTTTACTCACCTGGCAGAGTAAAGATTGAACTCGGATCATGGGCCATAGTCATGTATTAAAGAGGCAATCCCCTTATGCATGGTCACAACACATACGATTGAAGTCATGTCCCCCCTCTATGCCATTCCTGCTCATAATGTGGGATGGTACAATTTTTTTGTTTCTGTTTTTGTTTTGGGAAGAGGAATCTGTTTGGTTTAGGTTTTAATGTGGCTCATTCTTGGAGAAATGGGGGCGGGGGGGTTGTCTGCAGAACAGCACTGACAACTTGGTACCTGGAATAATTTGATGACCTTTTGCTTCCCTTTTGGCATGTGTATGCCTGCAGAAAACTCAGTTTGAAATAAAATGCACCTCACTGCTAAGTATTTGAGTTATTTAGTAAACATTTTTTCCACATGTGCCTAAAGGCAAGCCTGAACAATACAGTGCAAAACAGTGCTTTCTTTGTTTCTTACTAAAACTTATTAAGCCTAGCTCTATTCTGGACTTGACCGCTTTTCCGTTTTACTTGATTTAGAAAATCTTCAGAAGCAGTCATGCCACATTATGTATGCACTTTTCTGGTTCTCTGTTTGGAGTGGCTGTACAGATAGTGTTCCTCATTTGGAAGGATCAGGAACCGCAAGGATTTTTCATGCTATTAGCCATATGATATATCTGTCAGAGGAGAGCAGGCATCTTCTTCCACAGGTCAGCAAGGGAGGACAAGGCTGCATTTTGCTATTGTCTTTACTGGCACCTGGAGTTCAGAGTCCCTCTGTGTGTCCCCCCAAAATGAGACATGCGAATTTACTGGCCCAGTCTGATAATTTATCTTGTGGAACTTACCCAGCTCAATCATTAAGGTGGTTTTGTATTGAAAAAAACACACTTTCCATTGTCATGCCTTGGAACTAAAATCTGTAAGTGTTCAACATCAAAGGTTTTAAGGTACATTTGAATTTCCTACCCCACCTACAGCACCTTCATATTCCACTGGCTATAAATTATTTCTTCTCCCCGATCCTGCAAAGTTTATCACCTTGCCACTCTTAGTTTTATGCTGCTAACATCCCCCACATATACCAGTTACTGTTTCTTAAATAGATGGCCTCACTGGTACATGTCAAATTAAACTCCAGGCAATTTTTTTTTTCAATTTGCATTTAGTTTTGAATTCTGCTGCTTATGCTTTAGATCTGGAAGACAGGCCTGTGAGCTGTCCTGAAAGCTGCTTTTTCAAACGATGCTAGTTGGTCTAATAAGGGAAATTCCTTCCACCTACAAACCACATCTTGCCAGCTTAGATGAGAGACAAGCTAGCAGACTTTTAAGTGGTTGTAGGTGCAGACCATATTGGTCCTGAATCTCAGTTTAGTGTGATTCTTCTCGGTTAGTAGGTGTGGCTTTCTGAAGGAGGCAGGCGTGGGAGGAATGGGGCACAAAAGTGAAAACCCTCTACTACTTAGGAGAAGGAAGAAAGCACTTCTCTGGCTGGAGATTTGTATTTGTGGGCATATGGATATGTGCTGGAAATTTTACCTACTCTTAGCTCTTACTTGAATTGTGCAGGGATAAGAGATTATGCCACAAAGATGGACATGGGTCCAACTGCTGCTGGCCAAATGTACATATTATAGTGGACCTTTATCAAATTACTTTTCTGCTTATCACATGACTGTTACTGACTTGTGTATAGTATAAACACTGAGTAAGGAAAAGAATTGTAACTACAGTGAAGAACAAAAAAAAATTAGTAACAAGAAAATGTAAGGTGAAAGACCAGAATATTTCTGTTTGTAAAGCTGCCGTAGTACCTGGCTTTAAACTTCTTTTTTAAGCTTCTTTAAACCTGGCTTCTATTTGGACTGATCCTCTGTGGTCTCCTCCCTTAAAGATGATAGATATATGACATTTGAAATGTAATTCATTTAAGGAGTTTGGCTTAGATGAACACTAAAGAACAGAATCCAGCTCCCATGGAGCATTGCAAAGGCATGCAGAAATGTCTTTGTGCATGGTTGGAATACTTTAATATTTTGAACAATCAGTTTCTTCAGGGGAAAAAAGGATCCTTTTCAGGCAGAATGGGCACTTTTCAGAAGAATTGTGTTACGAAAAAACCCATTCTCCATCAAAACATCTGTGATTCATTTCCAGACCACTATTTGTAATGATAGCTAATTTGATTCATATTTTCCTCTTCCTCTTCACAACTTGTATGTGAAAAGATGGTGATTTTCACATATGGCTTTGCATTTCAGCCATGCTTAACAGTCTTTGCCTATAGATCATTAACCGCCAGTTTGTTGAAAAGATTAAAGATCCAAAATTTAATTGGTGTTGAGTTGCTGTGACATAGTATAGAGGGTGGGATTTTCAGAATAACTGGTTGATCTACCTTTACTGCTACTGAAGTCAGAAATGGTATCTGGGAAGGAAGATGAGGCTACCTTGGAGACACAGGTACAGTTTCTGCCAGCAAATATTAAAAGATCGGAGCTGTTCAGAGAAATAGTAAATAGTAGAGCCTGGTTTTCGAAAGAACTCAACACCAAGAGCACTTCAGAAAAGCACTGATGAATTCTGCCCTTCCCAAAGAGAATACAGGGTGGTGAAGAATGGTTGGGTGTGCTTGGCATATTTGAAAATCTGGGCATTTCATTGATGTATCAGCCTTGGAACTGGGTGCATGTGAGAATGTGTCTTCGAGTGTGGATGGTGAATTGTTTCAAAATTAGTCTTTTGGTGCTTATTGCTAACTGTATTTGCAAGACTAGATCTTCAAAAAGCATCTCTAGAACTCAGAGGCAGAAATAAAATTGAAAATTGATAGACTGTGTTCCTAATTCACTGAGGACTATTTTATGTAAGTGCACTTTGGAGTCAATATCTGTAAACATATGGCCCTAAAATCTGCACCCTAAATGACTTGGGAGATACCAAGTGCCACTGACTTTTGGTGAGGGAGATGTAGGCACTTAGAGAACAGTATATACAGCTGCCAGAGTTCTTGAGTTATCTCAGGCATGCCCAGACCAACACATACATGGTGAGAGGGAAGCACAGGACTTTCCTATCCTGCCTTGCATTGCCAAAACGAGGTAGGTGTCTACCTCTGGATATGACTCTTTCCTCACCTTGCCATTAATACTCACTTAGAATTAAGGCTTAAGTCCTATCTCATAAAAAACAAACAGGCAAACCAAGACAAATCATAAGAAAACCAGAAGAGATCTGATACATTTTCCGCTCCCTAAATATTCTTCAAGTCTCAAGGCTGGGCTATGAAAACCAGCTTCCCACCTCTGGGGAAAGGTTGATCTCTAGGCTGTGGAGTCATTCTGGGTTTCTCTCAGCCTCAGTGAATCTTTCAGTATTTTACACAAAGCAAAGGAACTTGAGCAGGAAGAACATGGCAAGACCCTTCAAGTAAGCCTTGCAGCCAGCGACAGCACTCTGTCCTAAAATTGGGAGAGTCCATATTTAAATCATGCTCCAAGTTTGGCAAATGATGGGGTTTGAATGAGGTGTTCAAGGGGTAGATGAACGGTACCACTAACCCTGTCATGGGGAGCAACACTAAGCACAGGTTGTGACGATGCTTGTGTGTGTTCATTGTGTACCAACGAGGCCCAGTGGGTGATCACCCAACTTCTGATTCAGCATGGGATTTAGGCAAGAGGCAGGCACTGAGCTGCTCGCTGCTGCAAAGACACAGCTGTGCCTACCGACTGAGAGAGATCTTGGGGACTTTCCCAAAGAAAATGAAGTGGTGGCAAAGTCAGGATCTGGGAATGCCAGTCTGACTGGTAGAATTAGGACTGGCTTCAGAAGGGGGTTTTTGCTCTTAACTTCCTCTTGAAAATGGGACTTTGACTCCTAAGTAAGTAAAGAGCTTTTAAAAACATGAGCTTTAGCCCTTTTGAAAATCCCAGCCTTGATCCCTACCACCAGTAATTTGCATTGGTATCATGTGAATGAAATTAGCCCAGTATGTTTTCTGGCATTACTTGCTTACTTGGAAAGTCTAACTATCTAGTCCATGCTGTGTCTGAATTCTTCTTGTCTCCAAACCATCTGGGGCAAATGGGGTTTAATCCTATGTAGACCTTTGGAGTTGGATTTTCCCCTTTTTTTCTTCTCACCCCCCCCCCCCCCCCTCCTATCAGACCTGAGGCATTTGGCTTACAGCCCAGAGTGAAGAAAGAGAAATAAGGAGGGGGGAAGAAGAGTCTGACTGAGGTGGGAAAACCAGAGAGAGTGATGAACATAGAGAGGCAAAAGACAGAAAGTTGGCTGCTGTGGAGGTGGAAGAGTAGTGGCAACATACAGAGGCTGTGATGGCACAGACTGAGGGTTGTATTCCATCCTGGGACTTGGTGGAGGAGAAGGGAAAGCCAGAGTGCAGCCAGCCACAGGTTCTGGTGAGGTCTGACATATCACTATGAAGAAATAATTGGATGATGTGCTACCATCTCTTCTTGCATTGCTATGAGGATGACATAGGGCAGACTAAAAAAGGAGGTAGAAATTAGTGAGGGAAACACAGGAAAAAAAGGAATAGTCTGATGTAGAAAAAAAGGAAAAGATATGCTGCTAGGCTGAACGAGGAAAGAGGTAAGATAAGAGAAAGAGAGAGAGGGGGAAGACTCACAGCAGCAGAAAGTTCAAGTGGAATATGATTTCCTTAATTCTCCAACATTTATCATATAGGGGAAGAAAACCAACATTTGCAGAGAGAACTGCTGAAGTCACCAACTGGTGTGGCTGAGCCTTTTCCTTGCAAAGGGAGCTGCAAGATTGGGACATAAGATACCTATTTTTTTAATTTAGCATTTATATTTTATAGACTTTTGTAGGGGAAGGGGTAGACTTTCAGGGCTGATTGTGGTCTAGAAAGGGAAC
Source organism: Elanus axillaris (assembly GCA_026212715.1). NCBI lineage: Eukaryota > Metazoa > Chordata > Aves > Accipitriformes > Accipitridae > Elanus > Elanus axillaris. The sequence goes on from JANZLQ010000086.1 coordinate 13,327,813, forward strand.
AGATTGTGGTGTAATTAGGGATGAGAAGAAAAGGTAAAGGCTTTCCTATAGCCTCTATGACCTGAATATGGTGGGAAAGATTAGGGTTGATGGATATTTCCGTAGCAAAAAATGCAGGTGTGTTCTTAATTTGGATTTGCTAACCTGAGCTACATAATTCAGATTAAATCAGATAAACCAAAGCAATTTGAGAGCCCTCAGTGTTATTTTAACCTGAATTGGCCAGCCCCAATTAAAAGCGCATATTTGTAGAGTTGCCTTGTGCTAGGCAGCCATGCCCATGTTCTTATTGGCTCCAGGAAGCATCTCTGTACAATCACCATCAGAGGGTTAGGCTTTGGCTGTGCTGCGAGCCCTCAGTTCTTGTGCATAGCTATGCTGGCCCAAGAGCAGAGTGAACTGGAGAGATTGCTCGAGTTGCCCAGGATCAGACGTGGAGTCTGGCAGAGATAGGGACTGAGTGGAGGCCTCTTGAACTGCAGCCCAGCACGTGGGATTGGATAAGCAGAACACTTAATATTGGGTTTCTGTTGAGAATACGCACAATTATGAACACTAAATTTCTTTCCCAGGAGCATTCCCCAGTACTGATTTAAAATGTACCATTTCCACAAATATTTCTGCCAGAAAATTAATTTGTTAAAATATTCACTGAAAGCAAATATGGAAAGGGGGCTGGCACACAGCTGAAGCAAATTCATCTTAAGGGTTCAAATGAAAATTAAATCTCTTTTGCAACAGTACATTCCTGCCTCTAATTATGACTCTGGGTGAGTAAATGACTCTGTAAAGTCACTCCTGGAAGGTGTACATACAGCAATCAGTGTGATAACAGCCTTGCAGATCGAAGTGGGTGGATGACTTGAGCAGTATGGTAATGAAATATGGAGCCTTCCCTATCTTGGAGACGAATTCCTATCTAGCTCAGATCAATAGTGTGGTGAGCATTACTGCTTGTGGAGAAGCCCTGTAACAGAGACATCCAGAGGCTGTGATATGTCGGGAGATGCTGGCCACAGCCCTGCCAGGTCCTGGAGCAGGCAAGGGCAGGAAGCCAGGCCTGAGCAATCTGACTCTGTGGGCAATAGCCTCCTGTTGAGATATTGGCATGGATGGGAACTGCGACAAGAAGGAGGTGACCACCCATTCAAACGAACTCCAGAATTCTCTTGGTGGCTTTCGTTTAAGGCTAGACACCCTTTTAAGTACCTGAAGCAGACACAAGATTTTGGGCTAAAATAAAGAAGGATTTGGAGGTGTACTGGCCTGTGCTACATAGGACATCAGCCTGCATGATCTAAGGGTCTGTAGGCTGCAGAGAAGCCTGCCTGGTACAGGCTGGCCTGCCTGCACCTGTAGCAGTAGAGCTGTGTCTGTTTGCAGTAGCCGGGCTCTGGTGCTGTGTCTGCAGACTCCTGCCCAGCCAGTGCTCATAGCCAGCCATATGGTGCATGTGGCAATTTGTCAGGAAAACAGCTCCCACCACCTTTTTTTTTTTTTTCCTCCCTCCCCTACTCCTTACCTTTGGCTCCTTTGATACTCATATAAATGGCCTTTTATCTTATGATAGGTGGCTTTGGTTTTGTCTTCCTCATACTACTCATTTTTCTTCAGCCACTTTCACCTTCCCCTCCTTGCTTCCCTGCCGTCCCCACTCTTTCCTTTCCTTCCTCCACGTTTTATGCCAGTAGATGGTGGTATTCAGCAAGTTCTTGAGTACCAATGTCTCCCTTTGTCACTAGCTGGCGGTCCAGCTCAGCAGTAGGAAGAGTTGTTAACGTGTGCTGGAGTTTGTCTGTGGCTGAGCGACTGTAATAGTGGTGACCTGCAAGAACAAGTTCTGCTAAGTTACTCTTTATTTTCTTTCTTGTTAGGTCTCTGAAGGAGCTGTCAGATTGACAAAGAGTCCTAAACATCACCAGGGGAATCAATTATTTGTTGTCACGTATGGGATATCGGAGAAGTTCGTGTACACATTTCTGTGGGGTTACTCAACCAGCTGGCAGAGGCTGATGCTGGTTTTGTAGCCTGCTGTCTGACAAAAAATTAGGGCTGGAAATGAGGGAACGTAATTCTGAACAAGATAATCACTGGTGAAATAGTAGGTCTTGGGTCTGGATGCCCAGTGCAGGACAATTGAATTATAAAAACTCAGATCCCTTTCAACTATCTTGTGGGGGCACCAAAGAATTGAAACTCATGGTACTTCAGCAAGTGAGTTCTCAGGAAGCCTCACCCCTGCTTAAGGGCAGGTTTTGCAGCAAGAGGTTGGCTGAGGTTTTCCTCTTATCATGGATAGCATAACGGGACTAAGCATGCTTTGCACCGTACGTGATGCAACCAGTGAAGAACCTTAATCCAATACTACAGCACACTGCTCTGTAGATGAAGGTGCAGAAAGCATTCTCTTCCACATCTTCATTTCATGTGCTTTCTTAATTCATGTGATGTCCGTATTCCTCTGTGGAAATGATTTTTATACCAGGACCCTGGTGCTTATGTTAATCAGTGGGAAGGCTGTATAGAAGTTATAGAAACTGGGCAGAAATTATGTTAAGGGTTAAAGTAAAGATTTTCAAATTTGGTGGTGGGAGTAGTGTGCAAAATTCCTTCTGAAAGAAGATGGGCAGAATACGAGCAGCACATGTACTTTTTAGGTGCTGTCTGTTGCTGTTCTGCTCTGTGATGTTTCCTGAAATATCTAACCAGCAGTGGCCAAAGTTTTTTTTTAAAAAGAAATGCTTTGAGTGTGAAACTTTTCTTGCCTTGCTTTTAACATCTCCCTGTAGTTCTCGTGTTCTGCCTGTGGCTTTGCAGCTCTTTCCATCCCAAGCCCCTTTTGGGCATGCTTGAATGGGAAGAGCATTTATTCCTTCTCCAAGTTTGAAATTTGGGCTTCTTTCCTATGGAGAGCTCAACAGCAGCATCAGATCTGAAATAAATTTGCTGTTTAATTTTGAGATTAGTCATTAGTCAGTTAAGAGTAGCCAGAAAATAAGAACTAAAATGTTGAGGTGTGGTGCTTTGATAAGGTTCTGGCTGGAAAATTACTGATTCAACTGTATGGAAAAAATGTGGAGAAATCTGAAGTGGTGTGCTATTTTGGGTGTCTGTTTTAAGAGATTTTGAAGGTCTCTGGTATTCAAGAATTGCTCAGTACTTACTTTCTATAACAAGTTGTTTTAAACATTTTAACCTGAGAAACAAATACTTTGCTAATCTGAAGCAAGAGTCACTTGACCTTAGAAACGTTAAACATAAACCTTAGAAAGACCTTGTGTCTTGCTGCAAGAATTGCTGTGTTTTCGATGCCCCAACCTGTCATTGAAAATACGCTTATCTCTTTTTACTAATGTACCTCAGCAAGGTATCTTGTCCCAGGAAGTGTCTCTCTTTCTTTTTCAGTTGCAGCACACTATTGTTTCTTGTTCTAGCAAGGAGTGTTTCATAGCCAATGCGTCTCCTTCCCATTCTTTCTCCCCTTTGTCATTCCCTGGGGCTTTACCAGCCCAGTTGATAAACGTTCATCAGCATACTGTAGATTACCTCATCCTAAGATAAGAACTCAATACACAATTACAATTCTATTTCTAAATAACAGTGGGCCAGGCTGTAATGCCTTTTCTCTTCCTAAATAGCACCCACAGTTCACTAGTGGAGTGGCTTGAAATCAAAATGCCATTCCATGCAGGTAAGAATATTCGAACTGAGCCCCAGAGTCAAGTCCAATGGATTTTAATTCAATGTTACTTTTTCAGTACTTCCCTTCTCTAATTTTCATCTAGTTTTCATGGGTACATTCCAAAGATTGCTGTCCCACATCTGAAGTTCTTAAAGCATGTTCTCCAAGATCCCAAGATGAATGATACCCGTGTCTCCTAAATGTTAGCAATGTTACTAATGCTGCTTTGTCTCTGCGTGTATCAGCCATAGGACTGCTTTAGAAATTTTTCCATGTGGAAAGAAGCAATTAAAAAATCCCTTCCTCTGCTTTTTTTGATGAATGTTTTATCCAATTTTTTTTTTGTGAGAGGGTTGCAACAAGAAACAAAAGCAAGAACTAATATAAAGAAGAATTTCAACATCTGAAATAATGTTTTGTTTTTTAATCAAAGATACTTTCTGATCTACAATCAAAGTGTTTAGTTTGGGATTTTCATTGAAATTGAGTTGTCAGTGAAAAGTCCAAAATTTTGTCAACAGTTGAATTGTGTTAGTTGAAGAAGCCAACATCCTTCAACAGAAAAATCTTGGCCAGTCCTAATCAGCAATGCTGGAAAAACTATTGGATCCTGCAGAAGTCCCCTTCAATCAATGAAAGGACCTAATCAGCTCTGGACTTGCTTCTGTTTATGTAACAGTGGCCAACATTGCTGCTGCTCTATCAAATGATCCTGCTGAGAACAAACCTTCCTCAATGTGGGGTTGAAATTGCCAGTGGTGCATTATAGCATTGATGGAGCAGAGCCAGTGTTTGTAACGGTAATGTCTGCAGACATGAGGTTGATTTCCAGAAAAACATCTCAGGACAACTGAGAAACATTTCACAAATCCTGAATCTAGTTATTTTTTGGAGGAGAGAGCTATAGCGTGAGTAGGACCCATTTCTAACGTCTTTGCCCACTGAAATGCTGGTCTTCACCCTACTGGAAGCAGCAGACCCTACTGTGGAAGCACATGTGCTGGATACTGGTCCTCTCCCTTGTTCCCTGCACTGGATTCAGATGGATTGCTCCTGAGCAAGGGCCTGTCCATGTGAATAATATGTCACAGACAGGTTTCTAATGAGCTGTTAATTTTAGGATTCCTGGCTAATTGCCAGGTAGACACACGATTGACTTTATAGTAAATACAGCTCACTTCAGCCACTAGAGCTGTTAACTAGGGTTGCTAATCCAAAGCATTAAGAAGTTATGAGTCAAGACTCTCAAGTCATACCACTGGTTAAAAATGATGAGATTTTGTAAATAATGCCTTCTGGGGTTTTATTTGACTGGTGGCTATTCAGGTTCATGTTTCTGTATTGCGTTTTCTGCAGCTGTGGGAATTAGAGTTTTGCTATTTTGTTTTTTCTAATAGCAGCACTGATCAGCACCCCCTAGATGGTCACACCCATATCTGCATTCATGGGTTCTTCATAAAGGTCTTTAAAATAAAATTGAAAAAGAGGCTTCTGCCTTCAGGTCTCTCAAATTTTACTCCAAAACTTGAGCATAACTTGCCCTCAAACTTTAAAGACAACCATCTGGCGTAATTTGGAAGATACTTGGTTTAGACATTTCCAGGTTATAGGGCTGGCAATTCCTTACCATTCTAACTTGGTTTGCATGGCATGAGATAGAGATTATAATCTAGGAAATTATATGATCTTGTGAAGATTATAAGGTCCAGTGTATCATCCATGTTAAATGTGCCAATAAAGCCTGCCGTACTTTCTTAAAATGTGTGTCAGATACTGGCACATCATGCTCCCAGTGAAGGCAATAAGGAGATTGTGAATCCTCATGGGGCACATCCAGCATCTTTGTTAGATAACGTGCTGCATATATATTTTAGATGAGCAACTTTGAGCAATCCATGTTACGAAGATATTGGATGTTTTACAATATTCTCTCTCAGAGCCTATTTCTGTAAAACTTTTTAATCATTTCTTAGACCAAATTCAACAGAAGTTTTGCATGAGTAAGGAGTGTGGAAGGGATCTCTTGAGGGGCTTGGAGGTTTTCCTGTGCATGAGTGCATCCTGCAGTGAGTACTTTATGAATCACACACATCTTTCAGTTCAAGGGGTTGACCATTTCCAAAAGGATGCCTGAGTAGGCCTGCTCTTCTGTAATATTCCAAGCTCATCAAATTTGGGTTTTGGTGAGCATTGGGTGAGGAATAGCAAGTGTTGACATCTGTAGAACATCCTGTGATATAACAGGCACTGCAATGTCCCTCCTAAAAAGGGAGTCTGCTTTCCTCACAGGTCTTCCTTTTCCCCGGCTTTTATCCACTTTGATAATCAGGAAGGTGTTCTGCCTGAAAGGCAGTTTTTATAGTAGAGAGGTACTACTGCATGGCAGGACGGAGGGCCACACCATTATTTTCTCTTTTTGTTGCTGTGTGTTTAAATAAAAGGGATTTCCTTTTCAGAAAGTATCATTGTTTGATAGTTATGAAAAACTGAATAGTGTCAGGATGAGGCTCCTCTTCAGTCCCTGCTTTCCCCATTGTGCACCTCTGCACAAGATGAGGAGCCTACATAAACCAAATGAAGCTGCAAGCTCTCTTTCCAGTTTGAAGAAGGCAAAGGAGAAAGTACTTAATTACTGCTGCCTGTGACTTATTGGTAAAATGCCAGGTTTTGAAGAGTCTTAGACTTCCTCTAGGAACTTCTCTGGTAATCAAAGATGTACAGGTGGGTTCTGATGTATTCCAGGACTCTCCAGGTGTGTGCAAAGTATAAAACAGGCACTGATGCTGAAAAGATATTCATACCAGCTCCTGTCCTTTCATCTGAAGTTGGTAAGGAACCGCCTTTGAAATTTTTTTTTACTAGAAGAAAGGTCTCAAGGATCAGTGCCACCACAGGGAAGGAAATGGCTCATAACAGAAGAGATCTCACATCTCCATCTCTTTCATCCCCTGCTAGAAGAAGCTCTACTGTACTTCAGCACCTGAAGTATCCTCCAATGCAGCATGTACAATCTTGTATTAGGCTTCCCTAGATACTGTAATATGCAAGAGGAGCTTCAAGGGCTTTAAACTGAAGTCAAGATAGTTGTTAGGTGGTGGACTTCATACCCCAAACCCACTGCACTTGTGTGTAGAAGTCTGTTTTGCTAGCAGAACTGCGAACAGCAGCAGATGGACGTTTGGGGGTCAAAGCTTTCTACAGGGAAATAAAGTAGGAATGCTTTTTCTCAAGATGACCCTCTGTGAAAACTCTGAAATTCCATCAAAATACATTGCTTTTCTGAAGACAAAACATCAAATAGTTTCCTAGGTCTTTCTTATTTGGGTTTCTTTTTACTTTCATCAAAAAATTGTCAGCAGGACATTACTGCATTTAAAAACACAGGAAATGTTTTTGTCTCTTTAAAACTGTTGGTAGAAAATATTTCTCTCTTTCTAATTGTGATCAGAATCTCATCTGTACTTCTCAGGTGTTATCTATATCTAATCTGAACAGGCACAAGGAGATGCTTGAAGCTGTCACGTTGGCAGATGTATTTGAAAAGCATTCCCTGGAACAAACTCAGTGCAAGTCGGTGGTGGGGGAAGGGAGAGCAAAACTTAATTTTAAGCTGTTTGGGAGAGGCACTGTCATTATGTTCTGTATGCATTAAATGCAAACACAGAACAGGTTCAGGTCTGTGGCTGGTGCTCTTAGGTGTGACAGTTGTACAAATGAAATAATAATACCAAGTAATCTCAGTTGGTTATTAACCCTGCAGTAAACGCCTGTTTCATTTGCCAGGTAGGAGCACTCGGGGACCTCAGCTAAAATTGGCACCTTATTGTGCTAAGCATACACAGACACCTAATTAAAGACAGTCCCTTTCAATGAAGTGTTTTTTTTGGTATAGATGGGCAAGACAGATAAAGGATGGGAGTAAGAAAGCATAATTTTCTCCATTTCACAGATGGGGAGCTGGGTAACTCTGGTTACAGAGGGCCTCTGCCATGGGTTTTCTGTGCTCTCCTGGAGACACGCTGTGGGTTAGCAGGGTCTTACACCCTAGCCCTGTGCTTCAGCCACAAGACCATCCTTCCTTTGCAGAAGGATGCATTGAGTTTCTTGTTGCTGAAATAGAAACCTCAATTTACATTTTCCTTGTTTCTCTTTTAAAAAAAGCTCCCTGACCATTTTGGTTTCTCTCACCCTCTCAGAGTGTTAGTCATCATTTAAAATACACACAATGATTAAAATGAGTCTGATCATGTTCAAGTACAATATTTCAGGGAGGCTACTTGGTATGACTTGCATGAGGACATGAAATGCCAGAAGGACCAGTGCAATCAACAGCAAACTTCTGTGCCAAAAAGAGTGGGTGGGGTCATGTGCCGTATACAAGGGATTCATAAATGTTTACTATAATTTGCTGCCTGGTTATATTTGACCTCTGTGGGTTGGCACATGGACTGATTTATTGCATCCATGCTATCTTAATTACTAAGGACACAGCTGAGAGCTTTTTAAAATTAAAAGTGACTTATTTTCCTCAATTACTTAAGTGCAGAGGCTCCAGCACATACGCAGTTGTATTTTTCTATCAAGAGAATATATGATTTGTACAGCCAGTTACACTTGTTTGTGGTTCTCCCATATGCTGGACTGTGGGTACGCGCAGATGCAGGCACTCAACACTGGCTCATACAGATATGTTTATGAAGACCTTGTAAACTTTTCTTTCCCCCACTGCTGGTCCTGCTTACAAAACTTTGCTCTTCCGGGTCTCAGCTGGAACTGGAAGGCAAAATGAGGAAAGTCTCTGAAAGGTTGCTCTGAGTGTTTTTCTAGCCCAGCTGGATACAGGTATTAGTGGAGACCTCATGAGAAGGATTATTCCAGTAAAATTTTCACCCTGGCTTCATGGACTAAGGGATACAAACAAGTTTTAAATAAGTATCCAAACTTAGGCTTGCTTAGCCAAACTCAGACACTGAAGCTTTTGATGCAGCCCTGCTAACGCGTACATTGTTGGACCATTTTGAATATTTAACACTAAGCAGTTATGTAGCAGGTCAGCAGGAATTCACAAGTGCTTGGACTTAATTTTTTCAGTTCTCATTTTGAAAATGTGTCTGAATAATCAGGTCAAATATTAGGGAACCTGGTTTTCTATCAGCTATAGCCCTGTCTCAACTTTTGCAAATTTAGGCAAAGATTATGAGAAGCGGTTTGCAATTTGAAGTTCTCTGTCTGAGACTTGAGACTTCCTCAAAGGGTATAGCTTTCAGAGTTAGTTAGGCTTTTCAGTGTAGCCCCTAAAAACTGAAGAGTCCAAATTGCTCCTATGTTTCTCTTACTTATTATTGCACTTCTGTGTACAAATAAGGTACATAAACACATCTGTGGATCTGAATTTGCTGTGCTAGAGCATAGTTGTGGACTTAAGAACTTAGAGCCTTTATTCTTAGTTCACATTAGTTATATAACTCATAACATAACTCAGCTGAAGCTGGTGGCATTTTTCTTCACATCAGATAGCAGTGCAATGCAGTGATTTTCAGCATCTGGTTCCAGGACCCCAAGCATCCTCTGCAGGAGCAGGATCTGAGAAAAGTAAAACACTCAGTAAAGCAAACCTGCCAGAAGATGTAAAGTCCCCCTAAAGAGGTTTGCATCTCTTCTGTAAGTGAAAACTAGTTGTAAACTCTGAACTGCTATAAGAAAAGTGGCAATTCAATTTCTGTAAATCTCCACGATAGCTCCTCTCATGCTTGTTCCAGGATTTAAAAAACATAATGCAAATTGCAACTTCATATGAAAGTGTGTTTCTCTCCCTTTAACAGATCCCTGGTTGAGAAAGCAGATAAAATATATTCAAGCTATCCCAGTCCTAAGTCTTTCTTCTCTTCCATAGCGTGGGGAGGAGAGGGGGAGACTGAAATATCACAGTGTTTGTGAGCTGCTAACAAAACTACAGCAGCTGTGGAACAAAACATGCAGGCTGCAGGCAGGGAAGACCACCTCAGTACAGCCTTCCAGCCCCCTTGCTTCTGGCACAGCTAGTGCATACTTCTGACAATATAGCATAGAGAGAGGAACGGTTCCCTGGTCACCGACTATGCACCTACATTGCAACTGGGAGGCGTGATTGCAGTGCAGATAATCAAATAACAACTAGCTTTAATCTTCACAGGGTTTAGGGCAGGCTGGACAAGCCTGCCTGGGGTGCAGCATGCATATTCAAGTGCTGGTGCCTGAACACTGTGTCTTCACTGCTTAAGGTATCCAAAGTAGCTAGATTGAAACTGGTCAACGTGTTGCTGTCGTGCATTTGAGTGCAAGGCAGACAAAGTCATAGCTGCAAATTAAGGTGTTGTAAGTCAGCTTGATCAATAGGTATTCTCCATCCAGAATTACTATGGAGATGCTCCCAGTTTTGTATAAACCTTGGGTCCCATTGCTCTCATTGCTGTGCAGACAGGCAGCAAAACCAGCACTAGTTCCTGAAGGACTTGCAGTCCGAATGTGCAGGATGTCTCTCTGTGCAGACAGAGATGGATCTGACAGTGGAGTGACTTCTTAATGGTTACACCAGAAGGCCAAAATGATCTGGAAACTTAGACCAAATTGCCAATCCAGACCCACAATAATATCAACAAATCATTTTCCCTCAATCGTTCACTAATAGCTAGATCAGTTTGTAGACCTATGTTACAAAGGGGTATTAAATACAGAAGACCTGATCATGGAGAAGGGAATAACAGGGGAAGGGCAAAAAACATTTGAAACTTGAGACAACAAAGGAGAGAAAACTGAAGTGTTAAGATGTAAATATGGATGATGTGTACACAGATACATCTGGAATAGGGAACTGCGTCTGTGATTGTACGGTACCAAAGGAAGAAAATAAGCATAAGGAACATGAAGCTTTCAAACAGGCCTCTGTAACAAGTCAGAACTAAACCTTGGAGTGAGATTGGAGGGAAATCAACACTGTAGAAACATAGAGAGCCAGTTAGTAAAGAGTTGTGTAATTAAACCTTGAGTCCAATGGCAGCAGAGTCCTGCATGAAATCATGACTCTACTGAAATCCGTGGCAAAAATCCCAGTGATGTCAGTGGAGCAGCTTCTGGCATTTACCCATAGTAATGTCTACTGGTTCTGCTCATGAACTGCTGGACTGTACGTGGTACTGTAGCCTGCATGAAAAGAAGAGGCTAGTAATAGGTAGATTCACATGTGCACCAAGACCATGTTTTTTCAGAAACACAGCTTTTTGCTTAGGACTGTTTCTTTTGAAAAGCTCTCTCTTTCTTTGGGAAGTGCCACTGTCACATCAAAAAATGAAACTCTTGAAAATCACTAAGTTTTCAGCCGAAGTAGACGACCATCCTGGAAAATGTCATTCATCTCAAGAACCTGACTTGTAGAGTCAAAAGGAAAGCACAGTTTCATTTCCGATGGAACACCAAAGACACCATCTCAAATCACAATATTAGGGGATTGGCTAGAATACTGCAGTGATGTTTTACCTCCTTGTCAAATTTTTCAGCACAAACCCCCGTTCTGTTTTGTGAGCAATGCGGAAGCCGAACTCGGAGGCCTGCTTGGACAAAACCCTGTTTGTCCAGCTGCTGCACAGGAAAAATCAGCTTCTTCCCAGGTAAGCCAGCATCTTGCTGCCTCTCAGAAGGTGTATTGTCACCTCTCCAAGGGTAACAGCGCCCCAGGCCGATTCCCTGGATGCAGGAATTGAACCCGGGACCGACTCCTGTAGGCAGTAGAGGGGGACAGAGAGCCACACGGGGAGAAGCCCGTACTGCGCTTTACAGCTTTCTTAGCAGATGTGGAAGAAATGGCATTTTGTTCTGTGTTTTTACAGTGACTGATGCACTGGAGTGTTGGTCTGTGAGCTGAGACCCTGTATGCGTTGGTAGTACAGATGGAGAATAATAGTTCAACAAAGGAGCATTGTTAGATAAATCTAACTTAAAATAAAGGCTGGTTTTGCAATGCAAATTCAAAGGCACGACAGGCAAGACTTTTCATTTTATCTGCTGCTAAAAGCAAGATGCTTAAGGGCCTGTCTCCAAACGGTAAATACATGCTTATTTAATTGCATCTTTTCTGGCAAAGGGAGAGTGCATTATTATTATTAATCATTATTATTATTGTTAGACATATTAGAAAGAGCTATATGCTGTAATATCCTTCATTGCAACCACATTGATTAGCACTAACTGAGAATGTAGTATAATATTAACACGAGGCACACAGGACTTGTTTGGCCTGTCCTGTTTGTTACTTAATTACGCATGTATAAAGAAAGAGGCACAGCACCTGTAGAGATTCCCACCACCTCCTGTTCAGCTAAGGCAGGAGCAGCAGTGTATGAGAGCGGTAACCAAATCCTGCAAGCATGTTTACATTCTGAACTTCCCAAATCTTCCCAAGTGGAATGCAGGGTCCGGTTTCAGCCAAGGAACTGTTAGCAGTGAGTGAGAGTTAATGGATCAATCTGCTGTCTCTTGTCAGTGCTTTTACTGTTGACTTCTGGAATGTGTTTGATGAAAAGAAAGCAACTTCTTGAGACAGAAGATACAGATGTAGCATGTTAAGGTTGGGACCTACATGAACAATAAAGCAATGTTATCAGTGTTTCGCTTCCCCAGTGCTGCTTGCCAAAACTGACAATAAAATAGCAGTAAAGCATTTCTTTTTTTAACTACCATAACTGCACATTAACCATTTGCTCTGATTCTCTTTGGAGACACAATCAGATGTTGTACTGGTGTTATAAATGAAAGACGCCAGGTATTTAAATGGGAGCATGTTGCACAGCCCCCTGCTGCATTTCTGTGGCCAGTGGAAGCTGCTTTCTGAAAAGCTGAATTAAAATGGAATTTGCAGGATTGTTCAGCTGAACCCAGCCTGCTGGCTCCCTGTGCTTTACGTGCTGCCCAGTAGCAGAACTCCTGGGCACCATGCGAATCTTATGGGATGCACTTATTCTCCCTGTATCCTGACAAGGCAGGCTGTTATGCAAATTGCAGTGTAATTTTGAGGCATGTGGGTTGTAGCCACCCAGCAGAACGCAATGCTGTATGGAGATACCCAGGCTAGCTCTGAGCGTGCTGTAGCTGGGAATGCTGTGGTGAGAGCTATCCGCAATCAGATTATATTCTACTCTTGGCTAAATAGTAGACCAACACTAGGATATTACTCTTCTACCGGAGCCAGGTTGTTAGGAGTTAGCTCTGATGTGCCCACTCGGTACTATGGCTACCCTTGTGCTGTGTAGACATAACCACAGAGGCTAAACCCCAGATCCATCGAGGTATTTAGGCTTTTAACTCTCACTGAAATGAACTGGAGTTAAAAGCCTAAATACCTTTGGGGATTTGGGCCTAAGTGGCTTACAGAAAGCCTGTGGCACAGCAGAGACTCAGATATTTTGACTCAGAGGCTAGTGCCTCCGATATGAAATCATTCTTCCTCTCTACATCTGGTAGCAGTTTGCATTCACATTTCCCAGCTTGGGCCATCAAAAATATGCCCATGCTTAGGACAGGAGGTGAAGAATAATTTAGGTAATTGAAACTACAGCAGGAATGTGGTTCTGTCAGAGGGCTGTTGCCTGACCTGGAATTTAACCAGACAAGTAGGGCTTGGGGAAACTGCACGCCAGCTCTCGCCTTTCAGGTGCACTGAAGGCAGTTAGTTTCTCTGGTAGAAGGCAGATAAATAGTTGAGCTTATGTGTCTGTTGAAAAGGAAGCCATATTGCTGAGAATGAAAGCAGGAGACTTGCCAAACACTTGCCTTGTTATCCACATGACTGTTTATCAGTTATAACTAGAGCTGAGCCAATAATTCTTAATGGGTAATTCATATGATGAATATCTCCCCCTTACACTATGTTTGAATGGTGTATGAACCAGTCATTACTTTCAAATATTTATTTACTAGTCACAATTATTTGTTTAATACTGTGAATAATTCATGGTTTGTGGAATGTTTTCAGGCAGTTTTCTGAAAGTAGCCAATACCCAGGCTATTTTCATTGGGCAGGGAAGTAAATGTCGCCTTTTTCTGATTACGCCAGTGTTAACTGAGGATAACTTAAAGTCAAAAGGCTGGAGCCTTTGCTGATGTAATTTGGCACAGCTCCATTTTTTTTTCAGTTGATTTCAAATGACCAGTGTTAATTCACACCAACTTACTAGATGGTCCTGAAAAGAAGAATCGTACAAAGGAAGAATGACTCCCACACCATATTGTCCCAGGACTGGCTAAATGTACTGCATTTTGCAGTTATATCTTTTCATTTAAATTCTTATATGTATAAATTAAAAATTTACCTTTAAAATATAATTCAATATTAATATCTTAGTTGCTTATTAATGAGTAGCTTTGCATTAAATTAGGCTTGTGTGAGTGTAGACACAAAGTGACAATTTCTGCAGAAATAGTCCAAGTTCAGTTTTTATTTGCAGGGCACGGGGGGAAATTGTTTTGAGGACATATCTATGGCTTGTGTTGAGGTTAACCTGAAAAAGTCCTTGTTCAGTGTGTAGGACTTTTCACTTCCAGTATTACTTTTACCATTACAAAATCTTCCCTTATATAAGTCTCACTGACGTCAGTGGAGCTTTGCCACTTGTATTTGCCTTATCAGATTTCCAATCCTTAAAGCTATTTTAGAAGACATTTGTAACTACATTCTCTGTGGTACCCAGCTAATGATGAGAAAGTTAGAGCAGGAGATTGTGTTGGATTGTGTCTCTGTGATTCTCGCACCAATTATCTGTGGTCTCCAAGGGTTGTATGTCAGAAGGATTTTGCTGGAACACCTCATGCTTTGTCTGCATCCTGTATCTGTCCCCCCTGTCCTGGTTCCCTTCATTACAATAGCAAATTATACATAGTGATACCACCAAGAGAACCAGGGAGGGGTTAAAGGCTTGGGCCCTAAAAGTAGATTTCTAGGTGGTTTCCGTTTCCAGATTTCCAGAGCAACTCATCAGGCTTGCACTCAACATTGCTGCAAATTTCCCAGCTGAATCTCTACATATCTGTGTTCCTCTTTAATATTTCTTGTCTAGCTATACAGCAAAAATTTAAATGCTGCCGCTCAGATTGCCACCATAATGTAGTTGTGGTCTTGGCCACAGGATCCTTGTGTTCATAGCAAACTGATTGTTAACAGTGCTTCACAGAGAGAAGTCTTGTGCTTTTCTTTCTTCTCTTTCATTCTTGCTTTTTGGTACGTCTGCTCCACTGATGATAGGGCTCCTAGAAATACAAAAGCATAAAGAAAAAAAAACACATTTCAGAAAGATCTGTTGGGTTTTTTTGCCAAAGTAGCACAACCAATTTGAATGTTAAAGGATCTACTCACACTAAATGTCCAGGTACATGTCATTGCTCACTACACATAATTTACTAATGAGTGGATCCAGACAAACAAACTGAGGATCCAGCATGCCCTCTGGCTGCCTATAAAAATGAGGAAAGATAATGAAGTGGTGTGAATCAAGGCCTTTCTGTAGCAGTGAGACCTGAAAAAACTGGAACACAACAGCTTTTGCTGTTAGGTACCAAATATTATCTCAACAGTTCAGTAAATAACCATGGGGGCAAATTGGTTTCACAAACCTTATTAGATTAGCACAGTTAGCTATTTAATATTTTTCATGTCTCAGGTTTCACGTTTCTGGATGTCAACATAAGTTTCCCTTGTGAAATTTGTATATGTTTGGTTTTTGACTGTGCAAAGGTAAGCGTGATTCTCAGAAAGGCACAGCTACTGACCTTTCTTTAATTACAAGCAAATGCAGGGGGTTGATGGATACTGCTATACTGTTGGTCTCTTCTGTTGAGTGAACATTACTGAACGGCCTTCTGAAAAACAGTGGTGTCTTTGTACTGCAGGCTGTAGTTCACTAGGAACTCACCTGATTACACCAAGCTCTTTTTAAGCAGAGCTCTGCACAGTGTCAAAGGAAAATGTTTTATTGTAAGTGTAGGGAAGAGCAGATGCATAGAAGAAAGGTCAAAAAAGAAGAAAACCAATTGACCTGCTAAAACAGAGCATCTTTGGGGATTTTTAGCAGAAAACCTCTTTGTCTTCCAACCCCTGTGATGGTACAACCTTCAATCAGAAAGAACTGCTGTGACTTGAAAGATATGATACCTTTTTATATAAGGTCCTTCCAGCCAGTTCAAAGGCAGTAGTCCTTCTTCAGCCATGTACTGTCATTACAAATCTTTCCTGGACTGTATTTCAGGGCTCAGTTCTGCAAACACTTGGTTTCCCATTTGTGTTTGTATTTGTGTGACTCTCACTTCCTGAAGCACAATCCTCAGAGACGCCAGCTTGTAAAATTGTCCCTATGGACAGAGGGAGTGATGGAAATGAAGAGCACATGTGCACCGCACAGGGGAGCTGGCTGCCCGTGTGTTGGTACAGCCACGCAGTGCAGTGCTGTCTGGGGACACTTGTGTCATCCAGTGCAGACCTACATCAGGGTTGTGTTATGCTGGGCTGTTTCAGTAGGACAAAATAGCCTGGGCATAGTGTCTCGCTGACTTGGTTATGCTGCTGCGGCTCTCGCTCTGTGGCTATCTCAGGAGATGTTTGCTCAGACATCTCAGAAGCATTGGGTGGTCAGCAATGCGTGTGTATCTCCAGACACTTGTCCATTCCCAGCAGGGAGATGCCTCTAAGAGGGGGACTGGCATTAGCATTTTATTTGAGATCAACAGTGTACTTCTGAAATGAGTCTCCCAGTGATCCCCACTTAACTGCACATTTATGTCACAGAGCAGTCATGGAGGACATGAACTGGATTCCTCTGGGATGCACTAAGCTGGTGGACATGCTTTGGGACTGCACCTGGCACGGAATGGCTTGTGCTGGTTGCTACTGCGACTAGACCACAGCTAGTCTGAAGTAAACCACACACAAAATGGAAATGCCACAGTGTGGATGTCAGGTCCTTGGCACCAACTGTTTCTCTCTATATATCCATTCCTCTTGTTCTGCACTACTTGCTATTATACATATGGTCAGAGATGCTGCAAGTCCCATCTCAGTACCTTGACTCTTCTTCCCTCCCCTGGGCTGTGCCATTCAGGTGTTTTCAATATATATAAGACTTCGGGAAATCAGGTTTACTTTGATAAGACTCTCCATACACTTACAGTGATTTCTGTACGTAAATACCTTGCTGAATAGGGACTGGTGGGTCAGATCAGGCAGCACAAAACCTAGAACTCTTGTAGAGTTGCAAAGCTATGAGGTGTGTAAGGGGCAAAGGGTGAATTTCTTTCTTTCTCCCCTTGTTGTATGGTATCTGATCACATCTCATGATAGTCCCCTTCCCCTTACTTGCACTCATATAATTACCAAACATTGCTCTTTCGTGCTGCCTCTGGAGACTGACACTGTTGAAGCATGTAGTTTAACTCTCCTATTGACCCTCTGGGGGAAAGATAGGAAGAAACACTGAAATTAAATGTAGGTGGGGTAGCAATGATAATTATGTTGGATCATAACTTCCACTGATCTAATTAATGCCACCTAAGTTGTGGCTTGTGCAACTGCCTTGATTTATTGGTTATATCCACAGTTCACAGAATGACGTTTTTGCAGAAGGCCTGTGGCTCTGATACATGGAGCGATAGAAGTCGTATTTCATGAACTATCATGTGGTATGGCTACAGTATGTGTAACAGTTTGAAAGGTGCCTGTTCTGTGATGCTCTTTAGAGGCACTGTAAATAGGTGATCCAGATAGGATTAATGATGTAGGCTCTACAGTCCAATTAATTTGTTACCAGCCAAAATCCCTTCATGCTGCTCTTAAAATTACATTTTCCTATTGAATCTAGTATAACAAGCTCTAGGTGTTCCCAGCATTAAGGGACAGTAAAAGACGACTCTCACCTAAGTTCCAGTTTATGTATTTGTTTTATTACTCAGGATATGTCTGGATTTTACAGCTGAGTATGTTAGGAATTTAGTTACAAGTTGAAACCGCTTTATAATGCGTGGCTATAAAGATCAAAGGTTGCAAAACCAACATTGGAGAGCCAGGTCCTGCTCTTCCAAGGCTCATCAATCATGACTTAGTTCTGGCCCATCTCACATAATTTTCCACCATGTGCTGTCATTCGGACAAATGTTTACCCACAGCAGTAGACCACAGACTCCCACAACTCTTACGCTAAGTATTGCCATCGGTTGCTGACAGCACTTCTCTTTTTCTCTTTACCTGGTATCTCTTTTTCCTCCTTGCTTTTTTTCTTTATCTCAGTTGATAATTTGAGGTATGTAGCTTCTGCTAGTGGCACACTGGGAATTCTCCTTTCTTCCAGGTGGACAAAAATCAAGATCAATATAAGATCAAGATAAAGATCTTCCCTGTTTCCCCCCAGGTATCTGCTGAAGACCATTACATTTGTACTTGCTGAAGTTCTGCAACCCTCTGCAAGCCCATGAAGCAGAAATAAGGCAGGAGAAATCAAAGTAAAGGCTTTATCCAGTGAGTCTGACCATACACTCCTATCAGATAGGTCACTGAAGGAGGAGTCGAGGTGAACCAGACTCTTTTTGCACCACTGCTATCAGTCTGCAATATGGCACTGGGCAAGTCACTTTATTTTTGGTTTCCCATCTTTGTTTCTCTTTTAAGTAAGTAAGTAAGTAAGGGGCAGTCTTTTGCATCATGGGGCACCCACAAGCCTCAGTCTTAAGAGGCTTCTTGATGCCACTGTAGTACAAAAAAATCATCTCTTGCAATTCATTGTTCCAGCTCTGCCTGGGAAAACTGGAACGCCTATTATGAGTTTTCTTATGAAAGATTCCTTGGTGGGAGATATAAGAACAACTGGTAGGCATTGGGATCACTGGCAGTTCTGGGTTTTTAGGTCTTCCTAAATGATTTTTTCCCCAAGATATTAATTATCTCAAAAACTAAAAAAAAAAAAGAATTTTTTTTCTCAAAATGTATTGTGCAATCTGAAACAAAATATTTTATTTACTAGTTTTTGAAACTTTTAATTTATTTATTTCAAAAAACAAAGTGAATTTAAAAGTAAAGCAGCTTTCTGAATCGAGAAATTCAGGCTTTTCTCCAGAAATACTGAAACTAAATATTTAAATAAAAATAAGTGTCTGTCTATGATTAGAGTTAGCATCAAAACGTAACAGCTGTTAACTTTAGGTTTGAGTTTTGCCTACTTTGGTGACAGTTTGAGAAAGTCAGCAGCACAAAATGCTTTTTAGTATTTTTGAGACCTGAAAGTTTTCCCCACTTCTGTTCCTGAATGAACTTTTTGTGCAACTCCAAGGAGTAGATTGAGTTTATAGTCAGTTGTCATTTAAGTTGCAGGGTTAGAAATGAGAATTAATCTGAATGGCTGTTCAAATAACTCATTTGTTTCCTTCTGAAATGTCTGTTGTTGTAGATCCAGCTTTGGTTTTCTCAGCCCATGGTGCCCATTACTTGTAAGGATTGCTAGGAAGAATAATGATTAATGTAATTTGCTTGTTATTGTGGCTGTCACTGTCATGGCTGGAGGGTCAGATGCATGTTTGACAATGAAAATCCGGATTTTCAGAAATGATTGGTGAGTCTAGGTACTTGTTTTTTTCACTGTCTTGTCTTTGGATATGTGAAAGGAGCTCAAAGCATCGAGCCTTAATTTTTTTAAGGATCCTGAGAAAAGAGTTGCAGGCAGAACTGTTTCCCATTCTACTTTGTGCCTTTGAGGGTGCAAGAAAGTTGCATCAAAAGGGAAAACAGCAAAAAATGGAACAGGGAAGCATGGTTGCATTATCATTCTGAAGAAGTATTTTTATGCAAATGCATGTAACAGTTAAAATAAAGCTCGTGTTATGTTGCCTTTGACTTTTGTAACTGTTGGGGTGTGACAGGATTTAAACTTTTCATGGCATGCCAAAAAAATTTCTTAACATAAAGTTACTTTGACTAGCTAATGTAATTATGTCCATTACTCACAGGAATTCCACTTTGTCCTGTACTTTGTCTTATTAATGTATTTACTGCTAGCGGGAGCGGGGGCCAGTGTTGATACCAGCACTCAGATGTTTCTTGCTGCTGCTGTTCACCTCTGAAGAGTCTGCTGGAGGTTTCGTGGAGGAGGAGAATAGGCATCTGGCTCGCTTGAGGGCTGGGAATGACAGGAGCTCCCAGGGTGGGGTAGAGCTGGAGGTAGAGGTAGGATTTGAGCTGGCGGCTGCTAGAGAGTTGAGGCAGAGGCTGGGCAAGTCGTGCTGGGTGAAATGCCTATGGACCCATGAGCTGTGTCTCCAGCTGGAAGGAGCCCTGTGGATAAACTGAATCGACACTGGCTGGGGCTGCTGGGCTGGCTTGAGCTGGGAGCAGGTTTGTGCCGGTCCTCAGGCATAAGGTTATGCTGGGGTCTGGAACTGGTGCTGGTATAAACTCTGCCTGGATTTCCGCCTGAGGCCAGCTGGGATTTGGATTAGAATTTGGCTGTTTGGCTGATTTCATTGAGGGTTATGTTGTATAGCACTGGGTGGGATTTTTAAAGACACTCAGCTACATGTCCTTTAACTTGTAAGAGGGCAAAGCTATTTCTCCCCATTGGTTCCCATAACTTCTGAGGGAGCTATTTTTCTGTCCTTTCAAGGCATAATCCAGATGTCCAAGGTAGACATCCCTGTGAGCACAGGACCACATGGGTGCACCTCTCCCTGCCTTCCTGGGCAGGGGTATGGGCAGATGCAGAGACCTAAAGCCTCAAGTTGATTTAATCTGTACCTGCCTCTGTAACTACGCCTGGCTTCCTCTGACCCAAATTACCTAACTCAACTGGTATTTCCTTCCTCATATTCCTTCCCTTACATCTACGCATCTCACCTGCTATAGTTTAACTGGCTGCAGTGGGGGAGTTGGGGAAACTGTGTGCTAATGCTGTGCCCACCTCTGCCCTTCTCCCCGCCTGGCTTAGAGAGACACTGTGTAAATGGAATTTTTAACATCAAAAGTTTCAATTACAGCAGGAAATGTCAGGCCGACAGAGTGCGACTGTTCCAGGTTTCCTATAAGGAATACTCCCACCCCTACTATTTACCCATATGGAAAAAACAACCTCCGATGGTATTTTTTTAAGTTCTCAGGTAAACGGAGCTGAATGGTATCATCACATACACGGCAGGCTTTCTACAGGAGATGAAAAAGTGTAAATCATAGCACAGGGTCCAGAGCCTTTACAGTGCCTTTTTCATGAAAGAAAATCCTGGGATACAGGCTAAGTGGGATGGAGGCTGTCTGAGAGGCAGCTTAACCTCTAGCAAGTTAGCAGTCTTGGGGAAAGAGGAACAGGGTGGAAATATTGATTCAGAACAGGACATTGTATGGAAAGCAGAATACAGGGTGGCACGTACACATAATGCTGGAGAAGGTGGGTTACAGGAAAGCCTTACTGGGGTGCTTTCTAGGAGATGCGAGTTGTCAGTGCAATGACCAGCAGAGCTGTGTACCCTCAAGAAGAGCCTGGCTCTGTCTTCTTGGTACTGTCTCTGAGGCAGCTCAGGCAGGAATAATGTCTCCATCTTCTCTTCTAGAGGCTGAATGAATCTAATTCTCTCACCCTCTCCTTGGTCATTATGAGCTCCAGTGCCTGATCATCTTGATTGTTCTCTGCTCAATTCATCCAGAAAACATATCCCCAACATGTCTCGCAGGTCACTAGGCAATACCAAGTTCAGCTTTTATTGGAAGAAATGTAAGACTTTTGCCGTGGCCTCAGAGATCTCCAGTGGTCTTGGGTCTTGCTTCATACTACAGAGCCACTGCTGAGATGGATGATACAGCTGCTTAATTCACTACCACTCCTGCAGGGACTCCATCATTTGCCTCAAGCAGGAACAGGTCATGCTTTTAATGACAGTGTTCAACCTGTGGGATTGTCTTGGACATACTGGTTCCTGAAATCGCAACTGGGGCTTCCAAAAAAGCCTGGAGAACTTCACTGGTCAAATTAAATCTGTAAATGTGGTAAAGGAATTTGGCACTTAAGTCACCTGGCCCTTCAGGATAATTGAGTGTATCGCAAAATCAGGCTCAGTCAGCATATTGTCCAGCAGAAGAATTGTTGCTTTTGAGTTTTCAGAAGCGTTTAAGCTCTCCAGCCTGCTCAGCAAATTGCTTCCTAATGGGAAGTGGTCTGCCTTCATGTATGCTATATGTATAGATTGGCACTTATTTACAGGAGGGAAGTTTTGCGTGAGGTCAGTTGGTAATGTCATGTGAAACCTCACTGTGTTTCTCTGCAGAACGGCACAAGATCATAGCACACAATACAATAAGTTTTGCAGATGTGGTGGTACAGTGCTTCTGGTTAGGGCAAGTGGGAACACAAGAATTTAATTTAATAGAAAATGGTGAGGTTTCGAAATGTGTTTTTACTCCATAAGAAGATGAAAGCAAGGCCTCCTGAAATGTTTCATGAAATGAAAATGAAAGGGAAGGAGAACATTTTAAAAATAGCTGTTAGCTTGCTGGTTAAGGAATTCACCTGAGCAGAGGGAGCTGTGCATTGAACTTGCTGCCCTCTATGAAACAGAGCAGGAATTTTTACCTACATCCTGTGTGTGAACCAGGGTGGTAGTGAAGAGGGCTCTGTCCTCAGCAGGACTCAGGGACCTTTTGGATGAGTTGTATTCACAGCGTTACTTGAGGGGGTGGAAAGGGAACAGAGCTACGTGTCAGCAAGCAGATCCAGCCATGGGTTCATCCATGGGCACTATCCTCAGCAACTCAGCTCAGCTCTGGCTCACCTGGCACTGGGAGGACCCTCTAATAAACAAAGGAGCAGGATAAAGAAAATGAGATAGGGTGGAAGAAGACATCCTCTAAAATCTTTATCTCTAAGTACAAGTTTAGTAGATGTCAAGAGTCTTTTTTTTTTTTTTGAGAAGCCTATTAACTATGGAAAAAAAATGTAGTACTATTCCCCATGATGTAAATCTGTATAGATTTAAATTGATGGGAGAAATTTGCAACTTGTGTAAACAAGCATAGCTCTGTGAAGTCAGTGGAGTCACACCAAATTATATCAGCTAAGGATATAACCCATCATTTTTAATGGTATAATTCTTCCATATAAAAAAAGCAAGGAAAAGGGGTTATGTGAGGGAGAAAATGAAGAAAAAAACACATCACAGCACAGGATTTACAAAATCTTGTCCATCACTTTTCTCAGCCTCTGCATGGAAAACATCTGCGTTACAAAACACTTTGATGTCTACCGTACAAACTCTGGGCTCTCCTGTCCACTGAATGGTACATTCACAAGGCATTGCTTCTCTGATGTCAGCTGCCCTCACTGGGAATAGGCAAGCCGAATATTGCTCTGAGCAGCTGAACATACACCACCTGCTGATTCCAGTGAGTTCATTCCGCTTGTCTGCAAATATAAAATATTGAAAGGGTCGCAATTATTGTTCCTTTGGAGATATTAAAGTTTAGAAGCTGCCTCTAATGACTGATGTATAGTAGTAGAGCGTGATCTTTCCATGGAAAGATGATGGCTACTACAAGATAAACCTTGTGTGGGTAAAATAAATAAGGTCTTTCTCTTAGAAGCTAATCCATGATGTTTGGTTAACCAGTGGTGCCAAATCCAATGGGATTGTACCTGTAATTATACCAGAGAACCATTTAGCTTTCTAAGTTCAGAAATCTGCTGGGTGAAACACTGATTGGTAGTGCAGGAGATCAGCAGAGACATTTCCCTGTTCAGGCTTTACGTCTACATATAAGAATTTGGCTAACCAGTTCTGCTTCAAGACTTTGTGCTAGAGCAGCACTGCCTGTGCACACGTGGTGTTCTTCATGTTCTTTTTGCTTATTGGAGGTGTAGGAGCAGCAGCACGTTCCCTGTCCTAGGGTCAGTCATAAAAGGCAGCTTAGAACAAGGCAAAATAGGTGGGCAAAATAGGAGAAAGGATGCACACAAGGCCAATTGTGTGTGTAAAACAGCTGTGCTTTTAATTTGTTGCAGCAGCTCAGCATCTGACCACTCACTTGGGATGGGATTCCTCTGACTGTATGTGGACAGTTACAGCTGATCTAGAGCTAAATGGTCTTTGCAGCTGTCAGGGAGCGATACTGATCTCATCCTAAGGGAGGCATCTGCTGTAGGCCAGGTGATTTACTCCCCAGAAGTGCCTACTCACTCCTTTAACTCTGGTGGGAGGTGAATGTGGCTGAGCAGATGTAGATACCAACATTGTTGAGAGTTAGGTGAGAGAAAACCCATCCTTTGCTGCAAGGCAAGTGGTGATCAGGCTGGCTCCTAGGGAGAAAAGGCAGGTCAATGAGTGAAGGGTCAGTCAGACAAATCTGCCTGAAGCCCTGCTGAACTCTTTCCAGCCTAGCCCAGTAAGTAACAGAATTGTGCATTTGGAGAACTGGTCCTGAAATACTCAGTTACCTTTCGCCAGCTGCCAGGCTAGTGCCAGGTGTGACATTGTTTCTAGATTGTGTTTGGAGACTGTTGTGTTGGAAAAGGCAAAGACAGCCTCTTGGTATGGCTGGAAGTGGTGGGCATTGGACAATTTGTGAAAAATCCTGTTCACTGATCCCTGCCAAACCCCATCTCTCCAGTGGAGTCAAATTTAGCAATGACATCACTGGCAATGTGCATTAAGTGTCAGTAAAGCAACAGTGCTAGCACTGTGGATGGACTTGTCCCAGAGGGAGGATGTTCCCTTTTGATCTGCTCTGCAGATCCTTTGCCCTCAATATGTGGATCTGTACACCTCGCTTCTTCCACACACTGACATCAGTGGAAACTCCACGTTTAGACAGGTGCAAAATATGCAGTACTTAGATGCATCACAGCGATAAGGGCTCTGAACTGCTAATCATGGAGGAAAATTCCCCGTCCTGCTCCTACCTCGCTGTTTAATTTTGTGTTACCTAGCAGGAGAGGATGATTCTATGCTGTACCCTCTTCTGAGATCACTGAGTTTTCTGTAGGGTGAGACTTGCCATACTGATATGAGTCATTTAAAGAGTTCAATTAGTAATTTATGAAACAAATTAGCAAGGTATTAAAGGCCTAGTGCAATGACGTGCTCCTGAAGGGATCTGATGAAGGACTTGCAATGCAAACTATTGTATGAGATAGGCTAATAATAATAATAAAGCAAACTGGTTCATTCAAAAGAAAATAGCCATTTTGAGGTTACCATCCTCTGCCATAAATATGTCACTGTAGCAGGGCTAGTACTGTACAATGTCAGTGAGCAAAGGCAAAGGTGTTTTTTTTTATGGGAATGGCAATAGTTTGTAGGTTGCAATTAGGGATGTATGAGGCAGGGTCACTATTTTTGTGTAACTGAAATTCTGCAGAACTCTTAAGGCTGCAACTGGACTGCAGTTGGGTCAGAGGATCCCAGCACAAGTTGCTGTGGCTGGGCTAATTTTAAATTCCAGGTTTTGGGTGCCAGGTGCACTTATATTATCAGACAAAGGAATGCTCACATTGTCCAGCAGATATGCCCACTGCTTTTTGCAAACCCTCCAGCTCACACTGAGAGCCCTCCTCAGCCTAAGTTTGGAAAGGGGCAATGGAGGTACAGGAAGGGAGGGCAGGAGAGAAGTGCATTTGATGCCCCAATACATTTGTCCAAAGCTTTCCTTCCTCCAGGTTGCCTGCCTTAGACAGGGTGTGCACTTCAGTCTGAGACAGTCCTCCAAAAAGGTCCTGAGCTCAGCTCTTCCTCAGTACAATATTGAGATTTTGGGCCCAAGCAGCAGCCAGGCTAGCAGCCAGAAATGTGGACAGAAAGCAGGTAAGTCACAGGGCTGGGCACACTTGAACTGTTTTGAATCCCACTCATTACACAATGATGTAGAAATAGCCTTGGATTGTATTTTAAAACTGTTTAGCCCTGACCCACATCCCAGTGAAGTCAATGAGATGTTTGCCAGTGACTTAAATGGGCCCTGGAACAGGCTTGCAATGTTACTAGTGCCTTCAAATACTTCCTTCACCTGTAGGATGAAAGTCCTTCTCCTGAGTCAATGAGCCTCCTTACTTCTTCCTCCCCTCTCAGTTTCCATGGGCCCCTAGCATGGGAAACTCAGCCTTATTCATCTTTGTATTTCCATGTCTCAGAATCAGGCAGGTTCTGGGTATGTTCCACATAGAAGCCTGTTATCTTTTCAAATGGCAAAAGAGAGGGGATTTTTCCATAGTCACATAGTTTTTCCACAGAAATGTATTCATGAGAGTTAAACTTGCCCAAACTATGTTAATGTATGTGGTTGGCTTCTGTGCCAATTTTCATTGTGAATAAGACGCAAAATAAAAGGGCTCTTGTGTCTCCCTTTCCTCCTCCCTGAATCCCTCCCATAATTTTTGAGTTCATAAGACCATTTTGTATGTGAATCAGATCAGGAGGGAAAAGGCAGGGGGATTACTTTTTCTTTTAAACTGTGCCTTTGCTTCAAACTACTGATAGACACATGAAAGTTATGACTGAACCAAGAAGAGGTTAATACAGTGGGGCTGGATCTTAGGGTTGGTGTAAATTGGGTTAACTCAATTTGTCCTGAGTGAACCTTGCAGATTTACACCATAGGAGGACACAGCCTTAGCTCATTAGGGGCTCTGTTCATTGCTGTGTTGTTATTCGAAGCCATTTTCATCTGACAAGAGAAACGGTGTCTCTTTTTGATACAGATGTTAGGACTTAGCTTGACAGTGTCCTTCCAGAGCATGCACCTTGGGTTACCACAGCACACACAAAACATCAGTTGAGTTTAGGCAGCTCTGTTAGCCAGGTGGCTATGAAACATTCATAATACAAGC
Source organism: Elanus axillaris (assembly GCA_026212715.1). NCBI lineage: Eukaryota > Metazoa > Chordata > Aves > Accipitriformes > Accipitridae > Elanus > Elanus axillaris. The sequence continues at coordinate 13,354,354 of JANZLQ010000086.1, forward strand.
TGTAGCTGTTATGAGCCATTTCTCTTTGGTGCATGTCCTGACAAGCTGCTGTTATTAAGTTTCAGTGTATTTCTGTTAATGTTACCTACCTATTTTCATTCCTGTATGCTGTCACACGGAGCTGGTTGGCGTGGTCTTGGGAACTGGGCTTCAAGGCTCCTCCCTGTGAAAGTTGCCAGCTCATTTATTTGTTTCTTTCCAGTGGTTCAAACTAGTGCGTTATTCAGAAACTTCTGAAAGAGCGGGGTTGGGTAAACCTCTGATTCAGTTCATTTGAAAGAACCCTTGAAGTCCTCCTCCACATCTTGCCCTCCTGTGGCTCTGAAATAGGCTTGACGAGGCTAATTGGAGTCCATTTCTGAGAAATCATCAGTGCTTCTGTTGGAAATGTCCCTCAGCTTGAAGGCCCCTGTCCTTTCTTGCAGAACTGTGATACTTCTAGTTTGGGCCCTGACTCTCCCTGGTCTTTGTTTCTCAGTCTTAGAGGGCAGAAGTGCAGGAGGAGAGGGGGCAAACACAACAGGAGTTGTGAGGTGTGAAGGTCAGGTGACAAGAAGATCACTTGTATTTTATCCTTATCCTAGCATTACTCTGCAGGGGCAGTGGTCACCGGTCCAAGTTATGTTCTCCCAATGGCTGCTCAGTTTTGCAAAGCCCATTAACTTTGCAAATGGTGGCAAGGACATGGGAGTCTCAAGGGAGCTCTGAGTACTTGCTGCTTTTGATCCTGCCAGTGTTGTCTCCCAATGTTTAGCAACAGAAAGAGCTGTGGTGCTGGAGCCACTCTAGGCTGTTGGCTGGTGGTATAATCCTTCTGGGGTGGGTTGAATTAGTTGAGGTGGTTTGACTGATAGCTGTAGGCTCTCCTCAGCCCACCTTTGCCCTGTAGAAAAGCTGCTGATGCTGCTGCAGTTACACAGGAGTCTGCACACAGCCAACTGCATAGACCGTGAGCTGTTGCCTCTACGGATGGAGCACACTTCTACATGCCTGGGCCAAAAGGGCAGTGACAGCAATGTGCTAAGTGGTTACATGCAACTGGAAATACTTGGTAGCTAAGGGTCATTCCTGACAAGACATTTAGTTTTTAAAGGAAATGTATACTATGTAAGATTAACAGATGGACTAAGGAAGCTCTTTGTAGAACATAGAGCAAACCAGTTCAGTTGGTTTGTCAGTTTATAGCACTTCTTATATGAACCACCTGCATACTGACAGCTGTTTCTTTTTTATTTGACAGTAGTCATGCTAGCATCCAAAAAAGTGTAGTCTTGAGATTGGCTTTAGAAATCCTGAGATTTTAGTATGTAGAGCTGGGCAAAAATTGCCTTCTGGTTTTTGCATCAGAGGCACTCAGGTCCTTGCATTCACAAAGGATAAAAACTGACTTTAAATCAGAGATGAGGTTCTTAGGTACAAAACTGATTTTAGAGGAAAGTCATTGTGTGTAGGACTACTCACTACAAAATTGTAGGAGTAGGCTGTTCTGGAGAAATTGGGCAACACCTGGTATTTAAAGAAATTATTCACGATACAAGGAGAGCCTTTTGTTCATGTGCAGCTGAATATGTAGCAGACAGATGTAAATTACTCTTTGCAAATGTTTTGTTACAGTGGTGGGTGCAAGACCCTTACAGGATGGATGCTGCAAAAATAAGAGGCCACCTAGAAGCTCTTTGGCTGTAGTAGCCTCCTGCAGCATCCCAGAATTCCCCTGTGACTTGACCACATAAGCCAAGGTGCAGTCCCTGAAGGGAAAGATCTCCTCTTGACAGATCTTGGTGGCTCTCATTTCAGCTGCTACCTTTTGGAGAGGAAGAGAGAGGAGTGAATGCATGGTAGTTGTTTTGTAATGGATAGCCTGAGAAATTTCCATCACAGTTGCAATCCGCTCAGGTGGACCCATGTACTCCTTTCCCAGCCTGTGAAGAGAAACAAAATGTCTGGCAGGCAAGAACTAGATTTTTTTCAGAAAGACCCTGCTCTTCTTTCAAGGAAGAACTTTTTGCCATGATACCAGACTACCCAGTCCTGCAGACTTTCTTCCCTTGGCCTTGGCTCTAATCTCCAATGTTCCCATCCTTTTCTGGGAGGGAGCCTTCTTTCACATCTCAGATGTTTATACTGAGGTCAGCTAGGTATTCATCCAGAGGGACCAGTGTCTCTGGCCCTGACACAGACCCTGAGCTGCACCCAGGGGACCCACTCCCCATTCACCTTTGGGTGTTCAGGAACTTTGACAAGGCTTTGGGTAGTGTGTTTACAGTACATTTTCCAGCTGCAAAGGGAGGAGGGTTTTCATTGCAGTTGTAAGTAAATTGTTGTGGAAATGGAGAGTAAAAAAGTTCTTGTTTCAAGAATTGTCACAAATGCTTGGTTTTGAGGCCAACCATTCAGCTCCTGTTATCTCTAGGAATCAAGATGTTTATCTGTCTAAATGATTGCAGTGTGTCTCAGGTATTTGAAGGTGGTTCTTCCTATTTGTGGGAAAAAGAAAAATAAAATAAAAAAATCAATCTTTGTTTCCCAAACTATCAAATGCTTATTAGCCTCAGGCAGATCTTTTTATCTGCAAGGAATAAAGCAGATATGTCCAGATCCTTAGCCAGTATAAATCAGTTTAATGCCCTTGGCCCATTATTTTTTCTCATGCAGTTTCTCTCGAGTGGGATCTAGGCTGTGTTTAAGCATCTCCTTGTCTTCATGTGTCCAGTTTGAAGGTTAGCAGAGCAACCATTAGCCCAGGCTCTTGGAGAGCTTGCACCGGATGCCACCCTGGTCTCCAATGCCTACAGAGTTGGTAGGGTGAGATTGTGAGCCTTTTATCAAGTAGCCAAGCAAGACAATTGTTTTGAAGGGTCAGTGGAGAAATGTGATCTCAAAAGGTGAAGCAGAAGGTGGTGGAGCTGAGTTCAGGTGACCCCAGATGTAAGCAGCATGCATATATGTGCCTCCCAGTTCATTGCAAGGCTGATGCAGTTTTACCTGATATTTGGGTACAACTTGACCCAAAGCAGTGGGCGTCCTGGGGAGCTGCTGAAGGTTTAGGTTTCCCAGCTTCCCAGCTTCGTGTCTGAATTGACTGGTGCTCTGTCGAAGTAGGGTATGTCTCTATCAAATCTGGTTGCCACATGAAATCGGCAATGTTTTTCACCCAAAATAAAGCCTACAACTTCCACTTGCAGTTGGTTAGATTGACTAAGGGACACAGAGTGGAAAATTATAACGTTCATAGAGACACAGAGACTCCTCTGCCAAAATTCACATCAAGAAGAAGATAAGAGCAGTGAAGGAGACCAGCTCCTGCTGTTTCAGGGTTACTGGAAGACCAGGGCCCTCTTCCCCCCACAAGGGGCCAGCTATGCTAGCCAGGAGCAGTGGTGGCACCAGGCAAGGAGGTGAGGATGGGGGGCCCGAGGGCCATAGGTGCAGCAGGTGCTGGCAGCCCTGCCTGCACTCCCTGCTGCCTAGGAGGAAACTACCTATATCAGCCCAAATCCCTCTGGCAGCTCCCAGCCCCGTAGAGTTCCCCCATGTCTCCCTAGGCAGGGCCCTGTCTTAAAGCCAGGGCAAACCCTCATGTATCCAACAGGTGATTTCTTTGGGGATGGGGGTATCAAATCAAAGCAGGTTGGCCCTTCTGGCCAGGAAGGTCAGGTTACTGCAGTTCTTCGCCCCTGCCCCACGCCTTTTCCTTTTTTATTTTAAGGGCGTGGTATGTTTTGTAAGTTTTATGTTTATCAAGAAGTTGATTGTGTAAATAAAATTGCGGCCTTGTGTGCCAAATAGCTGGGTTATGATTTCCTGGAGGAGAGCCAAGGTGGTGTGTGGGAGCATGCCAGTGTTAATATGTTCACTTTGCTAAGAAATACGGCATGTGTGTAGCAGTGAGGGAGGACGCTCTTCCAGCCGTGGTGCTGGTTAACCCTTCCCTGGCACCATCGTCTCCATGCCTCTGCTGGGCTTCCCCAAGCAGTGGTTCACAAACAATTTGTGCATTCACCGGCAGAAGGGGCTGAGGCTCTCATGGGCTTACATGGAGCCTGGCCAAATCAACATGGAACTTCACAAGGCTCAGCATCCCACCCCGATTCCCCTCCTATGGCAGAAGCCCAGTGTTTTCTTCAGCTGGCGTGTGAAGGCTGCACAAACCTCAGAGGGGCCTCTGAGAGAGACCAGGTCAGGCACGTGCCTGGGGATGCCAGGGCACGGAAAAGGGCCTTGGGCTAAATGAGAATAAACTCCCTGACTGTAATGACTTTATTCCCTATTTACTACTAAGTGCTATCCAAAGTTTATCCTGTTTTTATCCTGCAGAGGCAGCCAGAGTTTTTCTCTACTGGCTGGTCTAATAGCATCTGCATCACTGAATATTTTGAGAGTGTTTTCCGCACTGGGTGGTGCTGCAGAGGGGAAGCCTCATGTCACTGAATGCAACAGGAGGATTACTACCAGGCTTTGACCAGAATTGTGCTCTGGTTGCTTGTTTTGTTACTTTTTCCCTACAGATCATGCAGTCCCTGTCTCTGGGCAGCTCCTGTCTGCTTCTATTCATCCTTAGTTCATTACATTCTGGAAGTATTTAGAAAAAAATGAATGCAGAAAATGTAACCTCTTGCTTTCCACCAAAAAGGAAACAATGAGTGGGCTACTTCTGCAGACAAAGCAGAAGTCCCGAGGATGCATGAAAGGACTTCATTTTGCCAAACAGCAGGGTGTAGAGTTAGCTGTGTTACAGTGGGGAGGGGGTGGGGTGCCTGTGTGCATGGGGAATTCTTGCAACTCAGGCAAAAATAGTGACTTCCATTATTTACCTACCTAAGCCGGAAACCTGCTTGCATTTCAGGCATTTATTGTAATTCCTCACATAGCTGGGGATGATAAGCCCCGCTAACTAGTCATTGCATGCTGACTGAAAATGATAGTTAATGTACACCCCGTCTACCCAAACAACTTTCTTCTTTAACCCTTTCAAACTTGCTAGGTTTGGGTTTGGTTTTTTTCAGATAATATTGCTGCTGATCAGCCTCACCTCAACCCTCTGTCTTCATAAAATTCAGTTTAGTGGAACTCTTTGATCGCAGTCTAATCTATATGGGAGACTTCTCAGAGCAGTTCACACGTCTAAGATAGAATGACAGTTATGGCTCAAATTTCAAAGGAGTCAAAGGGAGCCATTTGGCTGACTTCCACTAAATGTCACTGAAATTTGGAGGCATAACTCCTATGTGTTCCTTGAGTGGGCTGGATACTGTGGTTTGAGCCTATTAATGATCCTGAACCATAGCCCATTGCAGTCAGTGGAATTCTTTTCTTTGTGCAATATTTTGTATTATCTAGGCCCAAATGCTGAGAAGGCGAAACGGCTTTGCTGCCAGGGGAGCATATGGGGAGGAAGCGCTCGCCTAAGGGTTAGAGTTTAGGCAAGGGGAGCTTACCTTTTCCATCTGTGCTCGTGCATATATCCGTGTCTTCCTGCAGCCATCCCGTCTCACTGCAGCCCTTGTGGCTTTGCCGTGTGCAGGAGCGTGGTTGACTGTCCCAGGTGCCCCGTCCCACGCGAGCTGTCCTCTCAGCAGCGTGTAGCGTGTGTTGCCTGTGCTGGTGTGCCCGTGGGCTTTGTATGGCACACCAAGCCCTAGACCTGAGGTCACCGCTGAAATGCCTGACGGAAACATTTACTAATTTTAATTCGTGGGGGAAGAGAAAGAGTTTGCAGTTGTGCTCTTGCCCAAAGCTGTTTGCACTGGAATGGTGCATCACATGACTCCCAGCAGGCTATTGTTCTGGGGATTTGGCAACGTCAAAGGTACAAGGTGCATATTGATGTTTGGTACCAACGTTATATAAATGCTACTTGTGCAAGCCTAGCAGCTGATTTTACAAGACGTGGGGAAGGACACATCTTTTTCCAAGCACAGGATTTATCCCTAACTGCAATATCTTCCCAGCCCTGATACAATAACAATACTTAGCAGGCATGTAGTTCTTAACATCATCAAAGCCATGTAGAAGCAGCAACTAATTATCCTCACAACACCCCTGTGAGGCAAGTATTACTATCCCCATTTCACAGGTGGGGATGATGTGACTTTGGAAGGTCAAGTGACTTGTCCAGAGCCAAACAGTCTGCAATGGAGCTCATTAGTTCCTGGCTCACAGCCACTGCTCAATGTACTTGCTCAGCCTATTACTGTATTTTATTATGCAAATCCCCATGGAAATTAGAAGCCCAAAGCAACCCACAGATCTAAACATGGTGGCTTAGATGTAAATGCTGGATCCATTTTGTTTAAAATAATTTCTGGAGGCCTTACAGTAATTTCACTGGATTTTGGATGGCAATGGAAAAAACCAGAGTGACTGTCGTGCCTGGAAGTCTCCAAGAAAAATGGAGGTCATAAAGATGTGTGTTGGTGGCTGTCCAGCTTTACCATTGTTTGCACAGGCTTTTCTGAGGCCACTAAATAGTGCCAAGCTAGACAGGGTGTCACTGAGATCAGTAAAATGACAAAGAAAAGTTCAAACTCAATTTCTGCAGGTGTATTACAAGCAGTGAATGGAGACTGGTCTGCCTAGTCCCTGGAAGACTCTTCGGCCACAAGGTTAAAGCTGGCTGAAGAGACAACCCAGGAAAGCCAGCAAGTTGCAGTGAACTGGGGTCTTCTAATTCAGGCATAAAGTTTTTTTCAGTATTGGCAAGCTTTGCTCAAAAGCTGATGTCCATGCAAACTGGCACTGTTTTCATGATTCAGAAAATAAGCCAAGCCCTGTTTGGCTTGCACAACCGCAGTTCTTCCGGAAACTGCCAGGGATTTTGCATCTGCAAGGAAAGCAGAAGATGTTCACCATGTAACATTGGATCAGGACTGGTTCTTGGCTTCATACTTCACGGACTGACAAGTGCACTGCTAGACTTCATGAAGGTGTCATCATGCCACTGAAAGTTATTTACACTAAGTCACCCTCCAGGAACTGGGTCACAACTTTTTCTTTCATGATACTTGGCAGCTATCTGAAGGTTTACTAGAAGCTGAAGAGAGGATGCCTATGTGCAACGCCAAAACCAACTTAGATGTAAGGGGAACTGGGCCCTGTGCCACTGATCAGTGCGTGCTCCAAAGGTAATGGGATGGGACTTCACTGCTTTGCAGCCCCAGCGGTTGCTGCTGGTTGCCTTTTGCACTCTGAACAGGTGTAAATGACTACCCAGAGGCAAAGCATGGCAGAATTGGGGCCAGATCTTCAGCTAGTGTCAATCAGTGCCTCCGCTTCAATGGGGCTGCATCAATTTGCCTTAGGAAAGGGTGTAATGTGGGAAACAGAGATAAGAGAACTCATGTTCTAGCACCCTATATCCTATATAATTGCTTAAATAAGAGCACAGCCCAAAACAAGTTTGCCAGATGCTGGGGTGGTGCAGAATCAATCCCATGTTTTGGGGCAGGCTTATACACCCAAATGGAGAAAACCTATGGCCACCAGGATGGGCTCACCTCCTGCTTGCTTCAGCAGCGTAGCTTGGGTACCAGCTGTCAAGAAGGATATGGTTATATAGACCTCAGCATAGAGCCCATGTATGAGGCCTTACATTCTGGTTGCTGGGCTCTGCCTCCGTATCTCCTATGACCCACGGTAGCTGGAGAGAAGCCAGCTCAGGTCTGTAAGCTGGAGCAACAATCATACCTTTGTTTTGCCAGGCAGATGAATAGATAGATAACAGCGAGTTAATGGATGGCAGCCCCCCACACACCCACCCCCCCAACATCAGTCCTATCACTCAACTCCTCCCCCAGCAAAATGAGGCCTCAGGGACAGAGAAAGAGCAAAAAGATTAAAACTAACCCGTTGCTTTGGAACTCCTCAGTGAAAGGGGCTGATAAGAGAGGTCTGAGATCAGGAATCAGATTTCAGGGGTAACAACTGAATAACCAGAAAACGGAAGGATGCCGAAAGGGTTATCAGAAGAGAGCGAGATGGTAAGCACGTCCCAACAGCTTCTCTTTTGAAAAAAAAAGAGGAAAGGTGTTTCTCTTGTAGCAGCTACAGACACAAAGAGCTGTTCAGACCACTTTGCACCCACCAAGACCCTGGAAAGACTAAAGAGTGTCCCAGAGCTCTGGCGGAGGTTTGTAAGCTGTTAGTCAAGTACTGTTTCCATGCTGGCAGATTCCCGGGAGCTGTAAACCCCACTGTTTTGTGCTCTTGCTGGGAAGCGATCAGCACTGGAAAGACTCTGGGAGTAGGCAGGGCTTATGCAGCAGGCTCTGGCTCAGGCTGGGCAATGTGGTTTCAGTTTAGGAGCTCTCCTCTCAAAAGCCTCCATAAAAGCAGCCTGAATATAAAAGCCCATGTTCTTACACTGCGTTGGGAAGACTGTCCCCACCTCTAAAGAGGAATAAGATTCATCAGCAAAGGCTTCACAAGAGCACTGCAAAGGTAAAGTTCACACCTTTGCAGATCTCACAAAAAAGTTGTTGGAGTCACTGTGTGATCCAAGCAGTGTATTTCCCCTGCTGAGATATGGACCTTTCATATATTTGCACAGGACAGGTTATCAAGAGTCAGCAGTACAGTGGGAAAGAGGCATCAGGGAGCTTTTCTCCTTTTGGGATGGTGAAGACGGGGGAACCCACTTGCTATCTTTCACCCCAGTGGAGATTGCAGGGGGTTGTTTAACTTGGAGGAGGAAGGCAGACAGCTATAGCAAGGTTACTCCAGCAAGCACACAGTTAGCAGGTCTCTGGGTGATCTGGATGAAGCTATGAAAGAGGCTAAAAACAGGCAAGGAGGATCCTGGGGCCTTGTCCCTCCTGCCTGGCATGGGATGATATGGGCTGGTTTTGATTCTGTCTTTAAAAATAAAGGTAAGCCTGAGGAAAGGGAGGAGGAGAGATCTGCCTTTGAGAATTTGTTTTCCCATTCCCAGTGGGTGAGCCTGTCTACTTACTCACTTGGGCATGTAGTAGTTAATACAATTTTCTTGATAATAATAGTTTGGGGGCTCTGAAAAGCCAGCAGGTGATAGCCAGATAAACCAGTTGTGAAGGTAAACATTGACAACTCCTTGAATAGCCCCAGCCATCTCCAGCGAGGCTGCCACAGTCTCCACTGTGGGGCTGGAGATCCGTCTCCAGCTGCTCTCAGGTCCAGAGAGCTCCCTTAAGGCAGCACCAGAGCAACATCATCATCGTCAGCCTCAACAGATGTCCTTTAGTCACCCACCTAAGTGGTGAATATGCTAGTGTTTTCCTTCTTCTGAAATTCTGGATTTGGAGTCCGCATCAGTCCTCTGGTTTTGCACCTTTAGCATTGCTATTTTCGAGCATCTCTGGGCAGACTTCAAGGCTAGCTGGTGCCGTTGCAAGGACAGGGGTTTTAAAAGCTGTACTGGGTACCATGAGACTTGGGAAAGAGTTGGAATATTAGGCAGCTTTCCTGGCAGCTACTCTAAGAACCATTTTTAGGCCTGGCTTACATGAAAAATTGCCTCGATACAATTTTTTTGTTAGGAAATAATTCCATATTTATTTTTTTACCACCGCTTATAACAGGACAAGACCTCATGTGAATGCAGTTATTTTGGTGTCAAAGTGACTTATAGCATACAACTTTTCTTTCCAACAAGAGCTGTAGTGCTTTCACTATTCTAATGTACTTAAAGATGCACTACCTTTATATGTAGATGAGATGTTTAATAGCAGAGACTTCATTGCAGCATGGTGAGGGTGAGCAGGAAGGTAATTATAGTCTTGCTTTTTATTGTTCTTATATAATGCTATTGTCGGTATTTTCCACCCCAGCTGTGGCTCCCAGCCTGCCCAGTCTTACTTTCCATTGTGGTGTGGATTTTGGATCCCACAGATTCAGGGATGCATGGCAAGATGTCACAGAATGGCTCATTTTCCCCTGCGCCATGACCATGGAGGTGCAGAGGCAGACCTGTGCTTGCAGATTTTGTCTGTGCATGAAGCCAGGGAAACTGTCCAGTTTTCTTTTCACAGTCAGTTTTCTAGAACCAAGCAAAGGCCTGACCCCAAAGCTGGATTCTTAAAGCAGCAGATTTTTAAGGATACTTGAAATCTGAACCTGGCTTTCACCCCAAATCTTATGAGCAGTGTTTCCACTTATGATAAAACAGATCTGAACTATATGATCAGAAATCACGCAATAACTTTCTACTGTCATGTGCAAGCACCTTCCCTTTGCAGAATACAACCATGATTCTGACACTTCTGTGGAAGAACTAGGCTGTAAGTTGGTGTGCTTTTGCTGGGCTTTGTGTGGGTTTGCTGGCTGTGTGGCAGTGCTGGGTGAGCCTTGCAGATAGGCTTAGCTGTGTGGGCACCTTCCCTCAACATCAGGGGAATCATACTTCTGGAAATCCCAAAGTAACAGATCGATTCCTCAAGTCCTTTCAGTTGAGATTTCCAAGCAGGGAAATCAAGGGTAGAAAATGAGACATACCGCAGCTTTCTTAGGCTGTGTGTTATTCGTCCCCAGTAGTTCCTGACAAGTTCTGCAAAATGACTTTGTAAAACCTTTCTCTGAGGTGAGAGTATTCTTACAACCTGGAGAAACAGAAATCAGTACAAGAGCTCAGTAGGTCCTACCAGGCATTTCACACCTCATTGAATACTAACAGAAACATTTAAGGAATATGAAAAAAAACCCATTCTTTAGGATTTCATCCCATGTCCAGTAAAGATACCATCAGGGATCTTACACCTGAACAATCCTTATGATTGCAGATTTAGATCTTCTGGGATTCCTCAGGGAGATAACAAGAGATAATGGCACACATCCCATGAAGTAACTGGTAGGGCTATCAAATTTCTCTCACCACCTCTGTGACACTGGGTCACAAATCATTTTGCTATATGCATGTAGAAGAACTAGCATGTTGAAACCTGTTAGCACTACAATGACACTATTAGTAGTATTACTCCTATTGACACCACTACTGCTACTACTATGTTAATGAGTCATATCATTAATAGATTAAGAATGAATTATGTACTGAGGTAATGTATGTTACACTTTGATTTCAAGTGAAGGCCATTTGCAAATGTCATGCATGCCTTACTGTGGGGATGTATTTCCCTGCTTAAGAGCTCCAGTGCTAGAGAAACATTTGGCATTGCTCCTAAAAGTTTTCTGCAGAATTGCTGTTTATTAAATGGTGCTACTTATTTTTCTCTTGTTTTCATTAATGAAATAAGAAAGGACCTAATTCTATTTTTTTTGAGGCCCAGAATTTCCCATTAGTTTTGAAAGGAACATGAAAGAAAAGAAAAAAATACAGGGTCAGTCCTCAAATGTGCTCTTTGAGGTAGCAGAAAAGAGACAGTGAAGCATGCCTCTTTCTGACTCCTGCAATTTCAGAGAAAATTCCCAGAGAAGCACCTTCAGCACAGTAATATCCATAGTCTACCTACCGTGGCCTAGACAATGCTTCAGCAGCATGCTTAATGGAAAGTAATATTCCTCTGTGTCAAAAGAACGATACTTGATTTATATCTGCGGGTTTGAAATTTGATGCTGTGATTTAATTTTTGGAGGAACTGCGTTCTCTTCCAGGGGAAATTTTTGTTTAAGAAAGAAAGGAAGAAAGGAAGGGGGTGGGGGAAGAAAAAAAGAAAAGAGCGAAAATGATAGAGGTTACGATAGTATTACGTTACCAATTGGATAAACTGACAAAACAGCCTACTGTGACTCGGAGAGTTTAATTTTGTACATTTTGGCAACTTCTTAAAGCAGAAAATGAGAGCAGTACTGTCAACAGGGCTTTTGATATTTCTCGGTGTTTATACTAGAGATGAAAGTGCATTCTGAATTAGGGTGGAAGGCAGCAGGCCAGGCTCTGACTTTGGCGACAAGAGGTGATAAACGCTGCAGATCTACCCCCCTGTAACAGTGAGTAGGAAATGGTTTTTCTGTTGCACAAGATGTTGTGAGATTTCAAGTTTTTCCATTCCACTTGAAAGACATAGGATCCATAAAGGATTTGTTTTTTTCTTATTACTGCAGTAAACCAGTAGATAGCCAAGTCACTCGCTTGGCGTATGGGAGACCCAGCATCATGTTCCTGCTCTTTCTGGTTCAGTGTTCTGGTCTCTGGGCTGCAGAATTGGTCTTGCTGTTACCAGCAAATATTTTATGACTTACATCCAATATGAAATGACTCCTACAGAAAAGCAACATCCAAGAATGGCTTCCCGCTAGGGGGGGTTAAGATATCCCTCTTGGATTTAGGAGATCCAAGTTCAACTCCCTGATCTGTATCAGGCCTTCAAATGTACGTCTTCTGCACTCCAGCTGAATGCTGAAACTGTTGGCTGCTCTGGGCAGGTTTGTTTATGTGTGTTTTGACCAGAATTTTCCTCCTGGACCAGAGAAACCTTTTCCCAGTGGAAGTTTCACTGAAACTGATACGTATAAACAACCAAAGCAGCATGTTTGGGGGGGGGGGGGCGACAACAAACTATCAGAACCAATTCTCTGAACAAATATGGCTTAAGACATATGTTTGCCAGCGATTCAAATCAGTCTCTGTGCCATTGTGTCCTTTTGCTGAGATTTAATGGAAAGAGCTATAAATCGTGGTTATGATTAGCAAGCAAGAAAGGTATCTGTCAGGCAAGTTCTGCCACCCTTACTCATGTACAGTATTTCATTTCACAGGTTGTCTTGGCTATTTTGCTGGACCATCCCTGTAAGGCTGCTCTGTCCTGCTCCTCTGCCTCCAGCAGTGCTATTAAGGGAAGGAGGGAGTTGTGAATTCCTGCAGTCTTTGGTAAGGTACAACTTCCTTCCTTGCTCACAACTAATGAGAAAGGCTTCACCTTTTCCCCAAACCCTCTTGCCTGTTTATTTGTAGAGGCCAGTATCCAGACAGTATGGGTAGTGCTTCAAACCAGACTTGGATCTGGGTTGTAGGCTGGTCCAGCTTAGCTGCACAGTAGAGTTTTTGTTGGGTGGAGGCATCTTAGTGTCCTGCTTGGGACATAATATCTTGCCTCTAAATAAATGGTCTGCCCTGCAGGGTAAGGTAATTCTCAACATGAGTGAGGCTGGTGGAACTGGGCTTATAAAAATATCTGGGCAGTGGAAGAAAATAACCGCTGTTTTCCAAGAAGATGCATTTTTCTATTTTAATATTTTAAGGCTGTGATAAAATAAATGTTGTCTATGATGTAAAGCTGAAGGGTTGACCAGAACTTCCTCTGTGGTCAAGCTCTTTTTTTATTGATTGATTTTGAGTCCTCTAAATTTGTCAGGCTCACAAGTGTAGCGGTGACTTAAGTTATAAGAGAATGTTTGTGTCTTTAAGGAAAAATACAGCGACCCCTCCTCCCCCTTGCCCTTCTCAACCTTGCAAGGAAACCTACACTTGGCCAGAATATTTTTTCTCCCTCAGTGGAAAATGTTGATTAAGTATTCAGAAAAAATAGCAATTAACCCCCCCATACTCCTAAATCCCAAGAATCTTTAATGGGAAACTGCTGAATATGGAATAGTTGCATAATTTTTAATTGCATTTTTGGTAGAAGCTCAAAAGTTTAAGAGAAATGTGAAACAATCACTTTTCTGTTGATAAAAAGAGATATTTTTTTCAAGCATTTCTTTGCAAGCTGTTCTTCAGTTGAGTTGGTTGAGCAAAGCCATGGTCACATGGCTGTGCCACTGAAAGGCATGTGAGTGACTTTCCATGTTAATTTTTTCTGCCTGAGCCCGAAATTGTTTCACTTCAGCTTTTTGGTCATCCTTCACACCAGGACAGACATCAGGATTTGGGCTGGGATAATTTGAGTGGTCGAGTCCAGTCTTGTCACACCGTACTGCTGCTGCTGCTGCTGCTGTCAGCCCCTCAGGGTCTGGCATCAAGCTCTCTCCTCACTTTTGGGGCACATCTTTGCTTAGCTGGTTTTACTGGGGTAAAATTCCTCCTCTTATTACTCCCCACTGGCATACACTGCTGTACTGCTGACTCGGATTTGTTCTACAAACATTGTGTAAATGTGTAAAAGTGGTGTGTGGAGGTACAAAATACAAAATGACCAGGTGAGATGACCAGGTTATGGCAAGTCAGTGACGCAAAGAGCAAAGCTCAGCTGAACTCTGTGTAGTGAGGTCACAAAGTACTTGGTCCTCAAATAATACGGAATTACTTATCTTCCTTCAGAATCCATGCCTGCTTATGTAGCTAGCTTTTGAATGTAGAAATATATAGAATCTGGATGTAGGAAATGAATTCCAGGGAGGAGAAAAACAAGCAATATGAACATGGAAGAGCTTTGCAAATCCATGTAAAACCTGCACTGTTTCTCTTATTTCTTTGGCATGTTGGCTGTTTCTCTAGTGCCTTCAATACTCAGTGGTTCTCTAGGTTTTCTGTGTTAGGGGTCTGATCCCTCTCTCATCTGACTGGGTCTTGCTTCTGGTTGAAGATTTAGAGAAGAGCTGTATATCGGCAGTCTGCAAGACTGGAAAGAGAAAAGGTGGAGCCACGTTTTGATATTAGTTGAGTTTATTTACACCACTTAGAATGCGGACTTCTCTGCTGTGTTTTCCTTCAAGGAAAAGAGATACAGAGAAGTTAAAGGAGCTCCTGTGTATGATTGCACAGTCAGCAGCAGAATCAGCCATGTGGGTTGCCTGTGGGGGTATTTCTTCATGTTGGCTCAGTTGAGCTGTTGTCGAGGTCAGTTTTTTCCAGTGACCTCTGTTATGAGAACTGAGGTTGGCCATTCCTCATCCACATCCCAGTTGGCAAGGGGCCCTTACAATGGCCAGGAGTACAGCTCCAGAGTAAACTAGATGCTCACAAGGTACACAAGGCAGTTTTCACTAGAGAAAACAGTTACCAGGAGGGGAAGAGATTTCTTTCCAGAGACCTTTGTTTTAAAAGGTATTTTGGGGTGCGAGTTAACCTTTCCTTGGGTCTCTTGCCAGCAGGTGGGAACCTTTTTAAGTTGTCCTTTTTCTGAGAAGGGCTGAATCGTCCGCCCTAAAGCATCCCTTAATGCAATTAAAACCAGCAGTACTGCTTCTCCAACACTGGGGCCTCCGATACTGGGAGGGGAAGCGGTGGCTCTTCTTTGAAGTCCCACCTACGTGAACATCAGTGGCAGGACTTCAAAGGGAAGCTGCTATTTCCTGTTGGAGCTCAGCCCTGGTGCTCAGCACTGCTAGCAAAGCAGTCGGACTGGTTGTAAAGGCACTGATCCAGCAGAGAACTTAAGCACATGCTTAAGTCCCTCAGGACTTAACCACATGGTCTGCTGGATTGGGACTCAGCTCATCTGGAGACTGGACTGATGGTCAGGGTTATGGTTCCCAGGTCAAATTTTCAAGGGGAAGACCCAAGTTAAAAAGCCTTTCACAAATGACTTGATAGGTGCTGCAAAGCTGGGCTCACCATTCATAACCCAATGGCTTGGGGCACCTGTGCAGCAGCAGAAGGTGGAAATACCACAAGCAACACTACTGAATTTAGCAAACAACCTGGAGGCAGACAACAGGCTGCAGTAACTATCAGTAAATTCTTGTAAATCATGAATTTGGAGCTAGCCTAAATCAGCATTGTTGAGTTCACCTCAGAGGTGCTGGCCAGGTGAGGATCTGGCCCAATAAATAGAGTTGTAAAGATGGGACTCTATTTGCAAACAGGTAAGAAATGCTAAAGGCACAATCACTCAGCCCCACCTTTTGCTGAGTAATATTTTGTTTTAGTGTTAGTTCCTCTGCTGTCTGTGGAGCTACTTGCAGACTAACGGATGGCAGAATTGGGATATAATTTTCTAGCAAGCGTTATTTAGGCAATTCATGTAATTGGTACCAACTTACTTTCTCAGTTTTTGTCCTCAGGCTACAGACAGACCTTGTGGTCGTGATCTGCAGCTGATGCACAGGTACCACACACTGCTAGTCCTGTTCTCAGCATCGTGTTATTCCCTATTCTGTAGCAGTGCAGCATGAGAGCTTCTCCCTCATCACAACCTACATGAAGCCCCATGGTTGCCTCACGTGTAGCAATTAAAAGATGTCTAGGAGATGTTCCATGCTGGCAGCATAGGTGTTTGCAATTGGAAAGGCTACTCTTCTTTGTGAAACAGATGTATAGGACTGAACATGGTACTTTTGTAGGCTGTGGGAATAAACAGGTCATGAAGACAGAGAAACCCTGGTAGTTTCCAGGTCCTGCTCCCTGAGGTCCTCCTGTACTTGGGCTAGCACAGCCTGCCAAACCTGATAGTAGACTGCAGTTTTCCTTCACCTTGCTGTTCTCCCTATAGGGGAACGAACCCATTGCCTAGTTGCTAATCCCCTATCCCAAGAAAGTGAACCAAGAACAGTGTATGGAGATTGTTATCTGAGACAAACTGGAAACATCTTCATCTGGATTATGAAAACACCTATGAAACTGTTCGGACACAGGTTTTGGATGTCACCAGCAGACATCTGCCCAACCATTCAGGTTCCCAGAAGAAAATTCTGACATATCTTCACTGTGCGGATGAGCACTGCATAATTAGTGCTGACCAAAGCAGCAAAAAAATTCTGTGCTGACCTGCTCTGTTACATGCCTGCCGTCCTGTGGTGCTGCCCAGGGAAAGTAAAGCCCCTACACCTCCACTTCTTGGTTCAGGTGTAGGATTCTAGGACAGGGCTAATGTTACTTTTAGCGCTGCATTATATATGTCCTTGGCATACTCCTCATGGGCTCAGGTTGGTGTCTCCACTCTGTGATTTTGTGTGAAGGTCTGTTTTGGAAGTACCCGCACACAAAGAGTAGATGTGCTTTTCTTTGGATGGGTAGGTTGGATGGGGCAGTCATTGACAAACAGCAGCGTGATTCATTGCTCACACCTGAATGCTCTGCAAGGGGTTTTTGTTCCTGAAAGTAAGTGTGGTCACTTCATCTGAGAGTGAAGCTGGTGACCTCAGAGACTTGAAAAAGATCAAACTCGGCTTTTCTGCACCTTGAAAATTCACAAGAAGAAGCTGATGCAATTTCTTGGGAACGAAGCCTTGTGTTGTGACTGAGGCATGGGACTAGTGTGCAAGAAAAGTCGTCATTTCTCGGTGCTGACACAGGTGTCTCAGGTGGCCTTCAGCAGTTCATTTGGTCTCTTTTTTCTTTGGTCTCCCACCTGTAAATTAGGCTAATAACTCCTTACCCATCTGGCTATTCGCCAGCAAGTTCTTCAGGTAAGGGGTATATCTCATTGTGTGTTGTATAGGTTTGCTCTTGAGCAGGATTCTCCTGTAAAGTGAAGAAATAATATTAACAACCAATTGAGACAGGATGGATTTTTGGAAGAACTGCTTCCAAAGGCTCTTTGGATTCAAAGAAGGTGCATTTTGTTAATCTTCTTCATTTGTGTGGTTTCTACCCATGGGTTAGTACTGAAAGGGTTTTATCCGATTCAGGGTGTACATGCAAATATTTCTATTTGAATAATACTGGAGAATAAATTTAGAAATGTTTAAAGAGGGTATGAATACCTCAATCTGCTAGGTGGAAAAATTACTGCTTCTTGTGGGTAACCCAACCTGTTTAAGTTGCTAAAAACATACCTGACTTAAAAAAAAGAGAAGAAGGCATAGCTGAAAAGAGAGCTTTTTAAAAAAACAACTCTCTTCAGATTTCTAGTTTAATATTTCAGTATGCAACAGTATTTTCATAACTGCAGCTTTTTTGGGCAGATGTGGGGGAAATTAGAATATATTAAAGAACTCTGGAAACCACTTTCTATTTGTAAAACATGTTGTGTGTGTATCATAACACCTACAGTACTTGTAGCTTTGCCAGATTGTGCTTCGACTGCCAGAATTTTCCTTGCTAAATGACATTATACTACTTTGTGGGTATTGAAAACAAATATTTTGAGGGGAGGGAGCATTCTCATCCACAAAATGTTCATCGTGCTTGCAACATTCAGCCATAGCGTTTTATTTGAAGGCTGTTGCGTTTTTCAGCTGCTTACCATAAGTCAAAGGATAGATTTGATGAATGTTTGCATGCTCTCCAACTGTTCGTTGGTATGTATTTTTTGCAATATAGCAGCCCCTAGGGGCTCTGAAGGAGATGAAGGCCTTGGGATGCTGGGCACTGTACAAACATGTAGTAGAGGACAGTAGTGGAAACTGAAAAATATGGTGGTTGTCTTCAGAAGTGCAGCCCCAGAGCAGTTTTTCTTGCACAAGGCGGTGTTGGGATGGATGTGAGATTGCCCGGCTGGGTGGATGGAGCAAGGTAGACGGTGCTGACATGCGGTATGATCAGGTGAAGCCATGGGGCATTGCAGTGAAGACTACTGATACAGTGTCTGGTGTCTGGCACTGGAAATAAAGGAGATGGGAGAGATGCATTGCTGGCTCGGCAGCCACCATTGCTGAGTAGGTTATGCAAAGGCTACAGCCTTGCTATGAGATGCAGATATATGGCAGATATCTCTAACCAGATGAGGTTACCAGTTATCCCAGGGTCTCCCATACAATTATGGGTTTTGAGGGTGACACAGAGGCATTCCTTTGCCAAGATGAGATGAGCTCTGACAGATCCCACTGTATAAAAGCCTCCAGAAGAGGAGTGAAGAAGGAGAAAACAGGATTAGAGGCTGCTGAGGTCTCCTCCGTTCAGCTGCTGGAACAGCCTCCACTGGGCTTTTGCTACTGCTTATGAAGTAAAGCTGTCTTAAGACTGCTCTAACTTACACCCAGGGTTATGCCCCAACCACAGCCCAGCACAGAGCTGTTCCTGTGCCAAAGCCCAAGAGGAGCACGGAGCATTGCCCAATGCCCTTCAGTGCCCTGATGTCATCAGCGCATTGCAAGCTGCATTTGCCAAGCACAGAAGTGGAGACATTTGCTGACATTTTGTATTATGTTTCAGTGGCACTCCTGGTTTTGTTTGGCATAAAAGCTGTGATTAAAATGTAAGCTAATTAGTAGTTAGTTATTAATATCTACTTGCTTTTTAATCATAATAGGCAGTTGTAATCAGTTTTCACAGGTATAAAGAACTAGTGTCCTGCTAAAAACTAAAGTCCTTTAATCTGCAGCTGAGCAGTTTTCTGTGACTGGAGACACCTGTTGGTTTTTAGAATTTGTTATTAGAGATGGATGATTAAAATAGGAAGGAAATGGAAAGATGTTTTGTAGCCAGTTAGGAAAAAATCTTCCGGAATGGACTCTTCTGGGTTATTTTTACTCTCCTTATAGAAATTATATTATCTGGGATGGATGGGGTTGCTCCAGAGGCTTCAGGGCACATTAAAGGGTAATAAAAGGGCATGGGGTGAGAAAAAGGTTCCTGCTGGGTTAAAGAGAGACACATGATAGCTCATCTGGGAGCAGAGAGTCAGGTTTAATAATGTCCTTGCTAAACACAGTTAATAATTGAGGTCAGGGCCCTGGGTGAGGGTAATAAGGGGATAGTCTCCCATGTGTGGAGTGATGGGGTAAAGACAAGCTGTTCAGAGTACACAAGTGATGCTGATAGCAGGCACACAGCAGAGCTGGGCTGGGTCACTTGGGACCATGATGGCAGCAAGTAGTTCACAAAGCACTGCTTTTTGTGTGTGTGTGTGTCTTTTCCTTTAAAATACCTGATAATTACATCACTTGCAGAATAGGGTGGCAGCACAGAAGCAAGTGTGCTGGCTTAGCACAGTCAAAATGCTAACTGACCAGCTAGTAGAGATCTGGTTAAGACAACAGGCTTATGTTGCTCCATCTTGCTGATGTGGTAATGTATAGCTGGAATTAGGAACTAAAGGGTTATGAATGCTTCCATCAGAAGGATTGGGTTTTGGTATCTGAGGGTCCATTATGCATGCTGTTAGGTTTTTATTGTAAGCACTGGTGCTGGCCAGTTCCCGTAGGGCATTTATGCTCACATCGTTTGTGTTGCCACTGACAGAGGCATATTTTCACAAAAATGTTGGGAGAAGGGTTCATTCCTACTACAAGAGACAAAATGTGTGATGATCATGTTGAAGACATCATTTTTGGGGTTACAAATGAAACTGGACTGTTAAGAGTAGAACAAATGTTACATCTAGTTGTCATCAGTCTAAGAAGACTAAACCACCTCTGTATCAAGGAGATGGTGAAGAATAGCCTTTATCTGAAAAATGCAAACTTATTTAATGTGTTGCTCGCTTTGCATGGCCTGTACTTCATGGCCCTGGTCCTGCCACAAGGTGCGGGTAGAAGAATGCCTATTGTTTTTGATGGGGGAATGGCCTGCGTGCTGCAAGCCTGGTGCTTTCTGTGCGACAGGATTTGAGCTACAGCTTTCTGAGACGAGGCACGTGTCATTCCTGGCACAGCAGGGGAAAGTGAGTGCAGCCCATCAGTTTCTTCCACCTCATGGCAAAGTTGAAGGATGGGAAAGAAATGCTCTCCGATTACAACTCATGTATGTGCTTTGGCAGAGACAACACAGTGTAACTGTGGGCCAGAATTTTGCCATTAAGTGGTAAATCCTTGAAAACTGTAATTCTGCAGACTTCAGGCATGGGAAAAGCATGTTTCTCAGGTTTGCACTGAGAGCTGGGAGGAATGGGAACATGTTGGTGGGGAAGAGAGACATTGTGGTGCTGTGTAGATCTGGGTTCAGCTCCAGACACTTGCACAGTTTCTGTTGTGGTATGGCCCCCCCTATGCACTTGATCAGCCAGTGCCTTTATTGCCTTTCCCATTACATCGGAGGGGGGAAACTACCTCTACCTAGTAAAAAGGTCTGGGAAAAGGACACCCTCTTCTTAGCCAATACATTGCCTAGCACAGCATCAATACGTTGCCTAGCACAGGCAGGGTCCTGTGACCTGCAGGGACTTCTGTGCCAGCAATTAATAATAAATCACAAATATCATACAAGTTCTCTGACAGACCCTTCCTTCCTTCCGCAGGCTTGTACTCAAGGTATGGGGTAAGAAAAATAAAAAAGGAAAGAAACAGCTTATTAAATGGCCAGATTGGCTTAGTTTGGCAGTCTTTGCTCGAAAAAGGCCTGGTAGCACATGAAAAATTAATCAGTATGTGAAGGACTGGAACATTAGCACAAGATCTAGTAGTCCGATGAAGGACTGAAAATACTGCATGAATAAGTCATTCATAGCTTATCATCCCAGTAATCGTTTCCTCAATGATAACCACTTTTTAGAAAGCATTAAACTGAACATGGCATGGACTTAAAATTTAAGATAAATCCGGGTCACGTTTTGGCTGTCTGTGAGGTTGAGTGGCAGAGGGGGGATGGTGGGAAACGAGCCATTTCTGTGAGCTCTTTGTTGAAGGGGTGTGTGCTGGGCAAGTCCCCAGGGTCAGCAGCGTCCAAAGAGCCATCTTATAAGGGATGCAGTTATATACAATTCCTCTCATATCTAAATGATGCAGTTGTCCTATGTCAGTAAAATACTTGACATAGCTTGTGGCTAGCTGGACCTTCTATGTCCCTGCTCCTGAGCATGGGTGCCATTCCAAAAAATAGTATGTGGTCTGCAGAAAAAATATTATACCATGAGGCATAAGTTAATCTTAATTGCTGTGTTTCCTCACTTTTTAGGCTGGGCTTCGTCACTGCCGTAATGTTCTTTTAATGTTGTTATTGTTTCTTACATACATTAAGTGTTTTACAAATGATGGATGGCCAGGTCTCTCTGATGTTTGGTTGCAACAGCTCAGTTACATGTACTGCTAAAATGTTAGCCAAAGGAGACGATTAAGAGTCTGTGTGTACAACTAAGATGGATTTGGGGCTTCTGATCCTCTGGCTGGGTGTTTTCTGTCCTCACAGGTATTAGCAGCCCAGATTACACTGTTGTACCCCTTCTGTAACTTCTTCTGCGTTACTCCACTGTTCCCAGAGGAGACTCCATCCCTGCTAGTGGTGGCGGGTGCTTCCAAAATCACAGACTCCCAATTGTCCTCCCTGTGCGATTCATTTGCCACATGTTTAAAAATGAATGTAGCTATGTGAATGAGAGGAAAAGTTCAGGCAGAGGAATAATTTATAATTCCCAATAATATTGCTTCTAGCTACTGCTCTATAGTGCCAGTTCCTGCCCAATGTGGTTTAAGCTGCTAACAGCTATAAAAGTTTGTTGACCTGAGAGGCTTAGTATCAACCATAGGTACAGTCAAAGTCAATATGGAGGCTGAAAATCCAGTGCTAATAGAAAAATAGAAGTCAATATTTAGGATGTGAGTCAGGAACTTAAAATAGGAAAGTGAAACAGATGAAGGCTGTAGCTGCAAGAGTGCTGGAGGTGAAATGTTTAGATCCAAGGACCACTGCTGATTACTATCTTCCCCTCTAACAAGGTTGCTCATTCTGCTTCAGAAATTCATTTCCAGTGGCCAGGCCACCTCCCTGACCTATATTCCTCAGACTGCCATTACGTCAGAGCCTGCCTATTTGGGGTTATAAGTGAAATCCTCTGTCTTCTAGGTGAAATCCGCAGGTAATTATATGTGGGGCAAATATGGGCTGGGGCATGGAGAGGCCAGGAGAAGAGTTTGGCTTAGCTCTGTTTATACTGGAAAATCCCCTTTCTAAGGCTGTACTGTTAAGCCTTGGAGGGGAGGGTAGGGGGTACAGGGGAACTTCCCCCATACGAGGCAGTAGCTGCCGGGAACAGGGATTTCACAGTGCAGCTCTTCCAGCTAAGCATCGGGCGGAAAAGTAACCTGCTCTAAGTGGGGGTTTTCATTCTGGAGAGGGGCATGAGGAACTGAGAGCTCTTACCCACAAATGAAAATGATGTGGCCTTATTTACACGATGAGGGATGGGGAGCAATGCCCGAGCACGCTGATGATGAATTTATATGCCCTTCAGGGAGGTGGTATTTTAATTTATACATCCTTTCCTCAGTTTGGTTGCAGTGGACCAGATCTCCAGCAGATGTGAATCTGTCCAACTCCATTAAAGTCAGTAGAGCCTCTTTATTCCAGCTAGGGGCTGCATCCACATCTTCTGGTATTTAAATATATTACCATCTGCCAGGTTCTCCCATTGCACTCCCTTTCCATAGAGAGACTTGGTAGCTGAGAAGGTTTCTCAGGACTCACGCTGACATTATTTTGCTACTGTAAGAGGACCCCATCATATCCTCCTCCAACGCATGTGATGACATTCCTTAGCTTCGGCTTTGATGTCATAACATTGTTTTCACAGACTTGCCCTGATCTTGTTGTAACAAGGTCAAGTCCCATTCAATTCAAGACGAAAGTATTAATACCAGGGTGAAAAACCCTGGTATGTATTAAGCTCTGAGCAATAACTTCAGGCATATGCTGCTGTCTTTATTTCTTGCACGTAAAGTGCTACAGCCAACACAATTGGTTCATGGTGCAGTCCTAGCTTTGATTAAAAAAAAAAAAGGTATGTACTCTAATGAGTGATTGCTGGACAGGAAGGAATCGGATTAAAAATCTGAACTGTACTCAGAAGTAACACCAGCAGTAGCAGGGAGGTAGGTCTGACAAACTATGTTGCAGCACCACACAGTTGACTGGGAAAATCTGTTATCAAAACTTTTTTTTTTGTGAAAAGTAAGGTTTGTTTCAACTGAACTACCTGAGGTCTCTATATAAATTTGAGGGGTTTATTTTTAAATCTAAATGTCCCAAACCTCAAATATTTAAGCTGAAACAGTTTGATTGTAATATGGTTCCTGTTTCATGCTACCACATCTGACTATTGTGAACTGCAGCAGGTTTTAATTTAATGTAATTGCAGACTCTATAATTTGCTAGCATTATTGTAATATCAATAGTGTTTGTTATTTTTCTGACCAAGTGCTCAGGCAATATGGCATGTCAGCACATCCTAAAATGTATACATTGGGTTATGCAATGCCTGGTAGCTATTTAACTTAGTATCTCAGGTGTAGAAACTGAGGCACGTTGCAAGGAATGATTTGCCCATGGTCCTTAGTGCAACCTGTTGTAGACTCAGTACGTAACTGGATCCCAGTCCTATGGAATGTTTCCCTGAACCAGAAGAAGTCCACTCATATCATACTCTCCTTTTCTGCAGCCTTACTTTTGCTAAGGAAGAAGCAAACTGATCTCTCTCTCTCTCACCTTGGGGACCAATATTAAAATGGATACGGCACCTTTCAGCCAAGCTTTCAGCTGGAGAGTTCTCAGAGATAAGGTATCCATAGAGATACATTATCTACATGTAAGGGTGTACCTAGAGGGTTCTCTTCAGGCTGGCAGAAATCCAGCATTTCTGACTCTCAAGAAACCAAAAGAAACTACATTTTCTTTTGCTTTTTAACTTCAAGTAAAGCAGCAGCACTTGGGTCTGGCAGCTGCTCAGTTTCCCTTCTGTAGCAATTCTGCTGAGGCTGTAATTGATGCCTTTCTGCCTCTGAGAGAAAAGTTAATGTACTCCTGGTCCCCCAACTGCCCTTTGGCTCCTTGCTCCATCCCTGCACAGCAACTTGATGGCCTTTCACCCGTGTTGCTACTGGTATTTGAGTGGCTGTTCTGTGGGGCTAGGTGATGGGAACTCGCTGCTGATCCCAGTGCACTGTAGAGCTGCAGGGAACTTCCCCTATTTCCCTGCTGGGGCACAAGGCAGAGGATGCCCACTTCAGGTCACATTGTCTGCTGCGTCCAGGTATGCCAGCAATACAGACAGGGCTCTTTCTAAATTCTTGCTTTGCCTTTGATAGGGAAAAAGTGAATCAAATGCAGGATATTCCAAATGGAATTTTTTGAGGCTCCTTGAACCATTGTGTCTGACGGAACTTTGTTTCCGTAGAGAGCCTTTCAACTGGGAGCAGTTTTCATCATCATACCTCTGGGATAGTCCCATGATTTCAGAATAGACAAGCCATGAGTCAGTTATAAACAAAACCACGAACAAGGTTTTGTTTGCAGATCATTGTATAAAGCATTGGGTATGTGTCAAAGGCTTTGAAGATTTTGCTTTAAATATAGTTGGGTATTGTAAAATGTTCTTGTTACAACATAAAGATTTCCTATCATCTAGACACAAATTCAGCAGTACAGATTTTAGAGGGAGGGAATGTCCTAAATTGACCTAAAATTGTTTTACTCTGCATAAACATGTCATGATTTTTAAAGAACTTAGGCTCTTTCATGGACAGAAATTTGGAATTTCTCCCCTCAGACAGTACAAAGCTTTCCATTGTGAGCTCTGATGAGTTAGGAAATATTGGATCTTAAACTTATCAGTCTTGCAAGACTGAATATTGTGTATTTTGTTGCTCAGAAGATTGTCATTTTGCAGAAGTGTTAGCCATTGAGGAACAAAGCTTGAATCACTATCATCTGTGCTTATGTTTAAAGATATGTCTCCAAGGAGGTCCCAAGGGGGAATATTGACATCTGTTTCCTTACTCTGCCAAAAAGAGGATGAAAAATATCTTGACAAGTGGGCATGAAGAACTTTGCAAGACTGGTCTAAAAATGAGTTGCAAGACAAAACAACTTCTTTACCAAACCCATGACTGCTCAGAGTAGAAGATGACAACATTCTTCCCTGCCATCCCAGTACAAAGAAACATGTGCCTGGATGTGTTAAGACGCCACCTATATTTCCCAGATCCTCCTACAAAACTGATCATGAAAAAGGGAAGAGAAAAAGTTAGAAAGTAAAATAAAATATCTCTTCCTAAGAGGCTATTTGACACACAAAGAAATAATTTAAGTGAGAGGAAAAGAGCCCTCGCATCATTGCATGCACCTGGGTAAAGCTGGAAAAAAACAAACCACAGGCTCCTGGGCTAACCTGCTGCAGGTACATTTGACCCTATGGCCCAAGCTGTATTTCAGTAGTTATCTCAAGGAGCATGGGCTGTTAAATGATTCAAGCTGGATGAGATTTGCTGCAATGGAAAACTTGTATGCCTCTATGCCTCTCTAGTTGAAAAAACGTTTGAAAAAATAAATTAGCAAATCATTGTTGCAAACTGGACTGTTAACTTAAGAGTAGAAAATGCAAGGGGATTTGAAACTGCATTTTAATTTGTTGTGCTTCTAAATAATTTATTATACATCTCACAATATATTGAAATTAAAACCTGAAGTATGACATACAGTAAATAATTCAGAATGGCTCTTTCATCAAGTGTGAGCTAGGTTATTGATACTTCATTTTACTTAGTTAGATGTTAATGTCATCTCTTGCTGGGGATCTCTCAGTTGACTGATTTTGCTTGCATTGGTACCAGTGAAAAACTTAGGGCCATAAAAATGATCAGAGGGACGGAACACCTGTCCTATGAAGAAAGGCTGAGAGAGTTGGGGTCATTCAGCCTGGCTCCAGGGAGACCTTATTGCAGCCTTTCAGTACTTAAAGGGGGCTTTTAAGAAAGGTGGGGACAGACTTTTTAGTAGGGCCTGTTGCGATAGGACAAGGGATAATGGTTTTAAACTAAAAGAAGGTAGATTTAGACTAGATATAAGGAAGAAATTTTTTACAATGTGGGTAGTGACATACTGGAACAGGTTGCCCAGAGAGGTGGTACATGCCTCATCCCTGGAAACATTTAAGGTCAGGTTGGACGGGGCTCTGAGCAACCTGGTCTAGTTGAAGATGTCCCTGCTTATTGCAGAGGAGTTGGACTAGATGACCTTTAAAGGTCCCTTCCAACCCAAACTATTCTGTGAAATCCTCCTTTTGGCAGTCCACAAACTCCTTGTGCTTAGTATTCATTCAGTTCTTCTAGTGATAAAATAGCTGTAAGGAAGGCTTCCTGAAGCCTGAGAAGCAAGGGCAAATGACCTCATCTAAGGTTGCAGCCTCAAATAGACTTTAGGAGCAGCCACACTACCTTGAGGATAAGGCTGCAGGTATTGATCAAAACCTGCTCATCTCCACTACATATCTAAGATTCCTAAGACGAGTGTGTACAGTACACATCAGCAACAGAAGCCAGTGCAGGAGTGGTGTGTTATTTGCAGATTGATGGCTCATGCTTTCACATTGGCAAAACCAAATCCATGCATTGCTGCAAAACTGTTCTTGTTATTTGAGATTGAAATCTTAACAACCAATTAGTATCTCATTAGGGTTCTATTTACTTAGCTAATGAAGGTAATTTATGAGGAAAGAAAACATTTGAGACTCCCCAGCACAGTCAATTGACTTCAACTTTGGTGAAGCAGCCAGCCAACTGCATTTAGAGCATCCTTTTTACCTGGATAATAGGGAGAACAAAAGGATGTTAACCCACAAGCAGAAAACAGCCTTCCTGGACCATGGTGGGAGACCATGACTTAAACTTCCCTGTGCCTCAGTTCCCACTAACCGGGGGTAATGAGCTTACCAATCCCCACACAGTCTCTATTTAGGGTACTGACTTATTTTGAGCAGAAAACATATGTTTTTCTTTTTCTTTTTTTTTTTTATCTCTAAGAAAAGAAGGGGGCGGTCATCAGACCTGTTTGAAATTTGTGGATCGGTCCTCTTCAGCCTGTCTCAGAGGAGGTCTGTATGTTATTGTAGGCAATCCAGAGTTTACTGCAGGACAGTGTGAATTTGGCACTCCCAAGTTTTGGGAAAGATTCACTGCATGAGGTTATGAGTTTCTGTAGCAAAAGATGGTATTTAGGGAGTGGTCCAATATACCAGACCCCTTGGTGCTGCCTGTAGGCTTAGAATTATAGGGTTTATGAATTCCTGGAGGGCACTAGCTCAGTCATTAGGAGGTGGGAAGAAGTCAATTATTTTTAACTGGGAGGGGGTTTAGCAGCTCTGGTCTTGTGGAACTGCAGCTTGTGTTTGCAAGTAGCAGAACAACAAGGAAACGGAGCCTCAATCTCCCACAGCAGAGGGAAATCAAACAAAAGGAGCTATGAACTTGTTTTTGGTTTCCAGTGCCAGATCAGGAGTTAATCTGATCGGGGCCTAAGCCTTGCAGCTACTTCTCTGCATGTTCACCAGAAGGCTCTATAGAACAAGCCATGACCCAGACTAGATTGACGTGTAGCACTGTGTTTCTGGCAGAGGATAGAAACTTGCGCGACGCCGCACCCAAGTTCATTCCCACAGCCTCAGGAAGCAACTGTCTGAGGAAGATGGAGCTGTGGTTGGAAGTGTCCAGAGCAGTACTTCGGGCGGCTGCGCTTACCTGCCTTGGCACTCAGGTGCTCCTCTACGTTCTCAGGAGAACTGCTTTGTGGGGAAAGACAATCTTTTAAAAGCAAGAGAAAAGAGGTGGTTGTTTCTCATCAAAACCAAATATTGACATTTCCTGCCCACCAAAACTTTTATTCTTGAACCATTGTTAAGGAAAAATATTTACAAGCTTAGAACAAAATCTGAAGCTAGAGTGCCTGTGGGAATAATGGGAGACTGTCTTTAAGGAAAAGATACTGGGGTTTTGTCATGTTTAATCAGGGACTAGTCACAGAGATGCCAAGATATTGTAACAACTGTTTTTAAGATGGGCTAGGTCTTCAGGTGCTTTGAGTATACACAGTTTCAGCTGAGCTATACAAGTTCACTAGATTTAGGCTTCATATTCCTCTCCAAGACTTAAAATAGGAATGCTAAAAAGTTGCAAACCGAAGTTGAGCTGAAGCAAAAAGTGTTATATTGATACATATTCAGACCTTAAAGAAGCTATATGAAGCTATATAAAAATGTGAATCTGTATTTATGATCTGAATTATTGGCAAATTGCATTCTAAAGATTAAACCATTCATAGAGTCAGTAGAGAACTTTTGTAGACCTTTGGGTGGGTACAGGGAACATATCTAATGATATGTATCTAATGATGACATCTAGGCAATAAAAAGAAAAAACCCAAATTTATTAAAATCAGAAACAATCCATCTTCTTTCCCTCACTAATAATGCCTTGATCACTCATGGTCTTCCTGGGAAATACCTTGCTGAAGGTAAACATTTGTAGCAAGAGACAGTTAATACAGTGGATGATGACACTGTGCTCTATGAAATGCCTGTATGAGGTATGTGTGTGTGGCCGATGCTCATGGAGTGTGGAAATCTTATCTTATCCCATCCTTTTCTTTTTTGCATCCATACATCCATGAACAGAAGACGTTCTTCATGGCGTGGAATGTGGGCAGTGGCTTCAGCCCCCACACCTATCACTGGTTGGAAAATTGTTTCAAGCTATGCTTCAGCACACAGCAAGGCATGAAAAGCGTGCATAGGCCTGGGAGCTGGCATCCTAAATCTCGGTATTAAGGGGCACCTGAGTGTTTTCTGGTCTGGAGTGGGTCTCAGTGGCTCTAAGGAAGTGCCTTCATGAGCATACGAAACATTTTTCTGTCTAGTTGACTAATTCAGCTGCTTTAGGGATGCAGCTGCTGCTGTGCTGAAATTGTTTTCATTTACTACGTGCTCCAACATTTGCTCTGAAAGCTGCTGCTGCAGGAGAAAACACTTATCCCTTGTCTGCAGGAGGGCTTCAGTGAGATTATTAAACTTGTGCTTTGCTGGCTTTTCCCCCCATTTGCCACTTATTTTAATGATGCTGTGGAAGCTCTTCATTCTTGTGCTGTTGCTGATCCAGTTCGTGCAGATCACATGGGCAGCATTCCCAGGGAGACTGGGTCACCCAGCAAGAGAAATCAGCTTGGGAAAATCACTCCTCTTTTTTTCATACATCCTTGTTCCTCCTCCCCCTGTCCTCCTGTGTGTATGTGTCTCTCATGCTAAAAAAAATATAATAAAAAAGAAGGGGGAAAAAAAGGCAAAAAAAGCTTTGAAGGCTTAAATCTCAGATGTGAGCTTACTGGAGCTTTTATTGCCCCCCTTTTTTTCATCCAGAAAAGCTTATGTTCACTCAAAATGGCAATTACTTGAATCTAATTGGAACCATTTTATGTAGCTCCAGACTCATTGCTTGATCTCAATAATAAATGAACTTACAAAATATTTTTGTTACTAAAGGAATTGTAGTTGGGCAGGCCAGATCATCAATCATGATTTCCTTTTGTAGGCTTAATATGAACCTCATTTGATTTTGAACAAAACAACGCTAGCTGAAAAGTTAGCTACTGTACCTTCAGCTATGGCAGGGAGGGGAATGTGGCTCATACAGATTTTAAAATCATGGTTTACAAGTTAAAGATTTTAACTGACATTTAATTATTAAATGACTTTACATTTCATTTAAATATAAAGGGAAAGAATGTATTTGTAATGCAGAAGTTCTAACTGAGATCAGGACCCCACTAAGCTAAGTGCTGTGTACATGCTCAAAGGAGTGATTACTTTTCAGCCAAACCAGCTCTTTGAACCTGTGTAGTGAAGGAGCAGTAGTTTTAGCAGAAGACATGCAACGGGGCTGGGCGGCTGGGGCTGGGAAGGAGGTATCCAAAGGGAGGGATGGTGGCAGCCTGTGCTTTGATCAGCTGAGTTGTTTGGGACTGCATTCTTGGCAGCTGGGATTGCTTGAGAATGTTTCTGTGCGGAATAGAGGGCAGATGGAGAGAGGAGGGAAGGGCCCTTCATCTCCAGGATAGATTGGCCACTGGAAATGCAAAGCCTGAACCCAAACAAGGTGTTATCGAGTTGTAGCATATATGGGAGAAGTGGTTTCACCTTGGTTGTGCAGAAGCCCCAGGCACAGGTAGTGCTTAAGTGGAGATCGCTGATATCTTCTGCTCAGTTTATGGCTTGATAGTGAAGGAATAAAACTTGAATGAGGTATGACAGAAATTGTCTCTAGTGGATAGATTGCTATTGGGGGAGGATTTGGGACCATGTGTTTGTCTGGTGAACTGGATAAAACCATATTCACTCCCACCACTGAGCTGTTTTTAAAAAAAACTGAGATAAAAACCTGCCCAAAGTGGTGGTGATCACACATCCTCATCTGGCATCAGTGCTTTCTGCCAAGCCAGCTGCTCATCCCTGCTCCTTTCCCCCTCCCTGGAGCTGCCTCTCCCCTTTCACCTGCCAGCAGACCAGCACATACAGTTGCTCCCTAACCTGGTCCAGAGAAAATAGTCAGTTAGCTTAAATACATGGAGAAGTTTTATCCTAACTTGGAGCATATGGGGAGACCTGAGTTAGGCAGTGGTTGTGCATGTGAAGCAGAGGAGGCACTACCCCTCAGTGGGGATGTTGGAGGGAAAGACGATCCCTTTCACTGCTCCCTGCAACCAGAACAGGGTTTATGACCATAGCGTGACACCCTGATAAATAGGGTGCCAGTCACAAGTCGAGTGCCAGTTTGGACCAACTGGTGGAACAAACACAATGTAAAACTATGTTGTGGTACAAGCCGTTAGCGTGCCAATGTAGAGCTCCATAGATCCTGGCAAGCCTGTGCGCAATTTGCAGCAAATCTCCTTCAGCCCCTCTGTGGGAATGGCTGAGCACAGGCCACGGCGCTGCAGGAGTCCTCGGGAATCCTCTTGCCTCACTGCAGCTCAGCAGCACCTTGGGATCCCACCCCATTTTGGTCCAGGCCTGCCCCAGAGCTGCTCTCTGGATCAATGCAACTCCGCTTTCAAGTGGTTTCCCCTCTAGGCTGCTTTAGATGCTCTCTTATCAACAACTTCTGTACAGATAAAAGGTACATTCAACAAGTGTATGGAATCACGATCAGCTGACTGAAGTGATGACAGTGTTAATCTAGTCCTGCATCCTCCTCATGGTACCTGGGCAGGCAGAGGTAAGCATGGCCTTGGGCTACACCCGTGCTGGTAAATAAAGCAGTGCCTGGGAACAATTTTGGGAACAATTTTGGGCCTAGCCAAAAGCTAGTGACTGGTTGTACTGTCAGGACACCTCCAGTATGCTTTTGGGCCAGGCCACGAAGCTCTCTCCCGAATGGTTTCTAGCCGTGGTTTGTTCTAACATTCCTGGGACCGTCCCCAAGCAGCAGTTTGCATGCAGCCACCCTGGTGCGGAAGCTAACAGTGAAGCAGACTTTTCCATGCCAGCTGGCCTCCGTGCCCAGGAATGTTCCCAGGCACACTTAATTTACCAGTAGAGATGTAGCCTTAGAGGAAGAGATACAAACAGGGCTGTGGGTCTAGCTTGCTCCCACGGAATTTTGCCCTGGGCTTGGAAGAAGAGGATTTTGCTTCTCTGGAAATGCAGTGGGCCCAGGAGGAACACAGAGTGATGTGCTGTTGGAAGGGAAGGGAAGGAAGTGGGGAATACTTACATTTTTCATCATGTCTTTGAGCTTGGGCAGTGATATGACAGGTTGCTTTGGTACTGCTGGACCTGGATTTCTAGTTAATGCCCTAACGTGGGTGTAAGTAGTACCTTCAATGCAGGTGAAGGAAGAGTTGCAGATTTGATAAACTGGGGAGAAACTGGAGACACTCTGCCCCCTGAACCCCAGTTTCTGGCCTTGAAAGCCTTGTCTTGTGTTGGCTTTGCAAGCCCAGCATGGTGACTGAAGCCTCCCAAGCTGCAGTGCCAACTTCCAAATGCCCATGCTACACGCCACTGGTCTAGTAAGAGTGAGATGGAGATTCATTTCCCCACACTTAACTTGAGGCTTCGTTTTCCCCCTTAAGATGGGATCTGATGCTGAGGTTTTTTCTGCTTTTATAATGTGAAATATTACAATAAGAAAAAAGCTCTAAAGCTTCCTCATTTGGGTGGGTTATTTAGGCTTTCTTGGGCTGATTACGTTGTTTATGTCTAAGTAGTGCTATTGCAGACCCCTTTGTCAGTAGCATGGTTAATGAAGGGATTGCCAGGAGCAGTTATACCCCTCTTGAGGGACATTGAAAAATAAAATTTCCCTGAACACAGTGGGGATATTCTTTCTGCTAATCTGCTGGTCTGCTTAGAAATGTTTAATTTAAATGATCACTACGTGGTAGCTCGGGAGCCTCCTTTCCACATGGAGTTTTGGGAAAGCCACAGAGCAGATCAAAAGCCAGAGATGGACCTTAGACCCTAAAGCTAACTGCTGCAATAGCTGATACCCAATGTGTTGGGACTGACAACACACTATAATATTAGCAGCATCTGTTTGAGTTACTTAGGTAGCTTGTACACATAATTTGCCTGCAGACTGGATAAATCAGCTTAACGCACAACTTCGCATGAGCCGTAAGACCAAACACATCAATGAAGTCTTCAATTCCTCCCTTTTGTTATTGCTTTGGAGTTAGTAGCAAAAGCAACCAATTCTTGTAGCCAGTCTACAGACACACATACAGCTCGTTGCAGCAATTGGGCTGAGATGTGCAGTCATTAAAATTCATATGTACACAGCAGACCAGCACAGGGCCTGTATGCTACTTTGCCCAGATTTTATGGCCTAACTTACATGATGCATAGGAGCTACCCTAGCTCTTCTGTATTGTGGGGATTTTCAATCTGAGAACCTACAAGGTTTGTTAAATACAGGAGAAATATTTCAAATAGAAGCTATCATGATGATCCAGTGTAGAGGAATTTTGTATTTCTAATGAAATTAGAATTCATTATTTCTAATGAAAGCAAACATGTAAAATATGTGTACAGCTGCCTGGATACATATGACAATGTGGTACAAATGGCTTTCAGTCAGGCTAGCTGTGAAATCACTTTGGCTTAAGGACAGTAAACCTTTATTTTATCATATATGTCTATATTAATTTGGAGAGTTCGTAGAAATGCTTTTTCACAGTTTTGGCCCTGGTAAATTCAGCTTGTTTTATCAGACCATGACCAATATTGTAACTGAATGGAAGGAAGGAAGGGAGGAAGGGAGGAAGGGAGGGAGGAAGGGAGGAAGGAAGGAAGGAAGG
>JANZLQ010000086.1:13398373-13414849 GCA_026212715.1 Elanus axillaris
CGGGCTCCGCGCGCGCGGCAGTGTGGGGCGGCCGCGGGCCGGGCTGAGGGAGCGGAGGGGAAAGGGGAGGGGTCCGGGGGAGGAGCGTAGGGGCGGATTCCTCCCCGGGAGCGCGTACGCTCGGCCGCCGGTAGCGCGGGGTCTGTTGGATTCACCGGGGCGGCGGTGCGCTTCCAGAGCCGCGGCTGCAGGCTTCGGGGCTGCTGCTGTGGCGCGCTTGCTCTGCGAACCTCCCTCCTCCTCCTCCTCCTCCCCCCCCCCCTCCGTCCGACGAGAGTCTCCGGTTTTATCAACTTCTTCCGCTACACCAGAGCGGCTCCGCGCGAAGCGTTCCCACAGATAGCTTTTCTGTTGCGAGGCTAACGAGCAGGAAAGCCTCCCTAATGCGCGGCTGAGCCGGGGCCCGCTGCGGAGGTTTCTAATCCTTATCTAATCCCCGTGAGAGATCAATCAAGCAATCAATCGCGGCCTCCTCAAGCGCTCCCTCGCCCCCCGCTGTCCAGGAGCGATTTAGCCCGGACCCACGCTGCGCCTCCCCCCGCCACCAGCGGCACCCGGGCTGGTAAAAGCCCTGTGGCCAGGTTTCGGCTCTCACCTGCAGGTAACCTGGCCAAATGTGGAGCGGGTCATCCAGCAGCACCTCCGCCCCTCCCCGCCTGCAGCCCACCGAGGCAGCAGACCCTCTGGGACAGGTTCTTGCTGAGCAACTGGGTGTGTTTCCCGGCTTACGTAGCCAAAATAGTCGCTGTGGCGTTAGCCACGGCACGGGTAGGTAGGCCCGTGCAGCCGGTGGTGCGCGTGTCGCTCGCGTGCTCTTTGGGAAACGTTTCCACAGGTTGTAATTGTTCTGGCTGCTAGTCTCTGGTGCTGGCATGCAGTGGCCCCGCTGTAAAAGTAATGAAAATAAAGTTTTCCCATGCTTTTAAGGTGAAACTGTGTTGAGAAAAGAAATTCATTACTGTCGAATGTTTCTGACTGATAAAGGAGGTGGCCTCGGAGAAGTGGATGTGCTGTTAAGTGGAAAGCCTTATCGTGAGAAAGGAGATGAATGATGAAATGTAACCTCTCATCATCAGCGTTTCCCTATGTGGAAAGTAAATGCCTAGCAGTGAAAGGGGAAAAGCCAGTGCACAGGTCATTCACGTTAAACCTGAGTATAGGTAGGCATGGTGCTGAGCAAGAGAGGAACTACAATCTTCGCAAAATTGAGAAGAAAATCAATCTGTCTCCATTTTTTTCACTGAGATCTCATTCTGTATCAGTGGCTTCTTGAAAGCAGAAGTTTGTCTTGTGGCCACTCAAGACATCTGCATATTTACAAATATTGGTCTGGTCCTGAAATAAGGTAAAGCTGAGCCTTACTTTACACAAAAAGTTGTACTGGATACAACCGGGAATCGTTACATGACTAGGAACTTCTAACAGCCATTAGGGCTTCCCTTTAGAAAGTGAATGTTTCTCCAGGACGCTTTGCACCAAAATTAAAACCTGTGATTTGAGAGAGGTTTGTTTTGGCAAATATTTTTAATTTCTTCAATGTCTGTAGCAACAACATATTTCTTGGCAACCCTAGATATATTTTACTCCTTCTGAAGCTCCATTCAAGTATTTGTTGTCTCAAAGGTGAGAATGGCCTGGGGTTTAGTGACTTTTTAATTTTTATTTTTATTTTTTTGGTGGTTTTGAAAACCTGTTGTTCAGAAGTGACTTTGTTTCATTATCCCTTTACCATCCACCTCTTTTCAGCAGTTGAACCTTCCTGCTGTTCTTTGTGGCCCTTTTGGATAAATACTAGGGCGTGCTTTGTAAAGTGCTGTTACAGATGTTGAGTTCACTGTCTCTAATTAAGATGCAAGAATCCATACATTAAGATTTGTAAGTTGCCTAAATTGCGGAGTAATATTTTTTGGAATGAAGTTTAAGGGATTGATGTTAGAACCATATTCTTGAAAAAAGCAGAAATGCGATAGTTACCCTAAGTCCTCAACCAGTTTCAATGATTCTCATCAGAGCCCTATGAACTGTAGTGCTTGAGTTTTCTCACTAATGTCCTTGAATTCCAAAGTAATGCTGTGCGTTGCTTGCCACTTATGACCACCTGATATGCAAAGGGCACCAGTATTCAATCAAAATGCATAACAGTGAATGAAGCGTTCCTAACTTCATGCTATACATGCTTGCATAAATAAACAGAAAGGCAAGGGAGACGGTATTTTCTGCCTGAAAGTCTTTCAGATCTTGTATGTGTTAGCTGTCATTTGAAAG
Organism: Elanus axillaris; assembly: GCA_026212715.1. Lineage (NCBI taxonomy): Eukaryota > Metazoa > Chordata > Aves > Accipitriformes > Accipitridae > Elanus > Elanus axillaris. The sequence goes on from JANZLQ010000086.1 coordinate 13,400,639, forward strand.
TCGCCAACAGCAGACTATCTGAGGGGTTTGGTTGCTTGTCTCAGTTCCTGACTTTTTTCTTTCTTTTTTTTATTTTCCCTGTTTAATCAAATTAGAAGTTTTGGAAGAACTGCCAGAATCAAGTGGGAAAACAGCACGGCGTTTCTTCTTTAATTTAACTTCCATCCCTAATGAGGAGTCTATCACCTCAGCTGAACTCCAGATTTTTCGGAAACAGGTCCACGGAGCCTTTGAGAACAACAGCAGCTACCATCACCGTATTAATATTTATGAAATTATAAAGCCAGCCACAGCCACCTCTAAGGACCCTGTCACAAGACTTTTGGACACCAGGTTGGTGCATCATAATGCAAGTAAATGGGAAAGTTTTGATGTAACGCCAGCTGTTTTGAGGTGGATTGCACATGGACAACCTAATCATGGGTTTGTGGTAGAGGTGGTTCACTTGGACAAAGAGAACAGTGCCTCCAAGAGGCATGTTAGGATTAGCAGGTCTTTACATCAGGATGAAGATAGCTGGTCTCAGCTCAGGCCATTATTAGTAACGTTTGGGCATGATGGCAAGGGACACCCGCTTCATAAAAGAGAAAAGCGTCAAGCAAAACACAAACAGCGTAAACGCCACAAATACAGTTGCAAAAGGCATCCGTTATATGTGGACTTCAATGATGTGGGGTGGAATGACTGGATTGTTGCCCCACCGGGGTATAGTGCCTTTTACTGCCATGGGGAATGTCCTTTTCCACTGGCAGATCATCTAAACTCAACAAACCATGCCATTGTTCAGACTTTGGTCAATTCAGTGAATTCCAAAATCCCCAAGGCTTGCTGTGTGCCGACAGAACTGAGTGCTATTTCCATGCTCTACCTTGATGAAAATGAAAAAGTTGTATTAAAGAACTATCAAGATATGGTTGTGGAGGGTTGTGGGTGCCGCTAACACAGCAAATATATTAGACAAAAAAAAAAAAAGCTGACACTTTAATATTTCCCAATGAAGACTTTATTTATGTAATGAAATGGAAAGAAAAAAAACACAACTATTTTGAAAATATATTTATGTCTACGAAAAAAAGTTGGGAAAACAAATATTTTAATCAGAGAAATATTCCTTTAAAGATTTTAAATGTATTTTAGTTGTACATTTTATATGGGTTTAACCCCAGCACATGAAGTATAATGGTCAGATTCTTATTTTGTATTTATTTACTATTATAACCACTTTTTAGAAGAATAGCTAATTTGTATTTATATGTAATCAAAAAGAAAAAAATATAGGGTTTGTACATAATTTTCCAAAATTGTAGCTGTTTCAATTGTGTGTATTTAAGTTGAAAAGAATACATGGAAGGTTACTATGGCAAAGTGCATAGCACATTTGCTTTCTGCTGTGCTACTGTTAAGGTCACAAGTTCAAGTCCAGAAAAAAGTGGATAATCCACTCTGCTGACTTTCAAGATTATTATATTGTACAATTCTCAGGAATGCTGCAGGGTGGGCTGTCCAGTCCATGAGAACTGGCATCCTCTTTAGGTGGAACATTTGGATAAGAACCAGACGTTGCTGATCTAGTATAAATACTGCTATTCCCAACTAATTTGCAGTGTGAATATAAGAAGGGCCAATAGAAATCCTACGGGAGGTGGGGGTGGGGGAAGACTGAATCCTTTCTAGACCTACAGAAAAGTGAATGTTTGATGTTTCCTTTAAAAGTCCTTCCTTTAAAAGTCCTGGCCAAATATAAAATAATAAAAACTAAAATGTCATCTTTTTTTTTTTTTTTTGTGATCATGTACGCTACTGGCCCTTGTCTTTAACAGTTGGAAAAGCATTGCATACTTCCTCACCTCAGATGAGAGCTCACTTCTGTGGAGTGTTATAGTGAAATTAATCTTCAATTTTTGCCCTACATGCAGCAAGCTGTTGTCATATGCAGCCTCCTAACTAACCTCAGCTGATGGTTTTGCTGTTTTGCAGATTAGCTTGTCTTCCTTTCTAGGGTTCTGTGTTTGAAAGCTTTTTTTTTTTTTCTTCCCAAGTGTTTAAATCTATTTCAGATAATAAATCATAGAACTCTGATATTTCTTTCTGAAAAGTCCAGTCTGTAAGAAAAAAATGGTTCATTTGTGCAGTCATCGCAAGGGTAACTTGTGCTTACATCTTCTTAATTTTTAAATCCTTCATGTAAGGGACAAAGGCATGATTTGCAGTTGGCAAATGTAGTATTAAAGCTAATACTTATTGTGCCTGTTGTGTGTTAAAAGACTGGTATGGCAGTCAGGTTACTAGCTGTAGAACCTGGGATGAGCATGCAGAGGCTGGGTTGCTTGTTGTGTGAAAGTTGTGCTGAAACAGTAGAGCAGGAAAGTAGCTTAAATTGGCTTCTTGGTGATCAACTGCAAAGTGCACTGAAGCCGGGAACAGAATGAAATTGTGTTAGGCTGCTAGTGATAAGTTCCTGCCTATTTCAGGAGCTCTCTGCTGTATTTAGTGGATATATAATGACTGTGCTGATACCTCCAGAGATGTCATAACCCCCTTGTGCTGTTGTGGATCCGTTTCTGGATTTGGTGAACTGAGGCAGTGCTTCCTAAAGCCATGTGTACAGTTGGCCCATTAGACATCTCTCTAAGTCAACTCTGGGGATCTCTGATTTGGGCCTCCTACTAGCCTAACATTTTATTAACAGAAACTGCCTCTTTCTCACGGCCCTCCCCAAACTCCTCCTTTTTTACCAGAATCATCTGGGTTACAGTGAAGGTACTAAATACGTTTGTTGATCAGAAAGGCTAACTTGGTGATGTCTTAGGTCATCTTATAGAACAGTTCTCTTGCTTAATCATCGCAAAAAGCAATGGGTACAGAGGATAGGAGAGAAAAGCTAATATCTTGTTGGCTGCTTCCATTTTTCTCGTGAGCTTAAAAATATCTTAGGCTAGCTGTAAGTTTCTGTGGCGAGATAAAAACTTATGTATTTCTTTGTACTGGCAGTATTTTTAATAGCTAGTAGAGAACAATCCACCACTGCAGTTTGGCTCTGCTTATTTTTGAGAGGTAGCTTATGTTATTGGTCATGCCGATACTACATAGCAGCCTACAAGTTCGCTGGGTTGGACAACCTCTATTTCCTTTTTCAAAAGACCAGTGCCCTTTTGTTGGCTACTGTTTTTAGGGGGGAGCATCATATGCGCAGAAGTTTAGTTTGGCTTTTGCTTGTTGACAGCTTTACTGGTGATGCGTGAGTTTAGGGCTGTTGCTTTGGGAAGGTTGTCAGTCACAGGATATGCCACAGTGAAGGTTCTTAAAAAATTCAATGCTTGTTTGCGATGCATGGTTGTGCTAGTCAGGTCACAGCAGTGTTAGGGTACTCTATAACCTGAGCTTGCAACCATTTCTATGAGCAGGAAAGGTATGATCCCAAACCTGCTGAAATCAGTAAAGACCCCATGGCACTTCTAACCAGACCCTAAACTCCAGTGTTGCAAGGCTTAAGTTTCACAGCTCCTAGCCCTTTGTGTGTAACTAGGTTGAGGGAGGCTTTTTACCAAGTGGTGACTGCTTTACTTCTCCTCTAAGGCATGAGAACACATTGATGCTAATCTTGTTTCAAAAAAAATTGGCTACGGCGCTTGTCTATGCATGAGCAGTAGCTGGCTCATGGCGTGGTGCTGCATTCCTTGTAAAGGCAAACCTCCTGTTGCTTGCAAAGAATTGCATCCTTAGTAAAATACATGTGAGGCCAATGTATAATTGTAAACCTATTAAGACCCACTCTTGTAAGCATTTCTATAGTTGCTTAGTGTTAGTCACAGAATCATGAGTTCCGTACTGAATTTGAGGAGGAAATATGCATGTATCAAGCTCAGCACATCAATAAATTTCTGCAGAATTGGGTTTGTAATGTATCTTGAAGTCCTTAACCTCTCTCTAGATTGGAGATGTGAGACTGCTGCACTGAAGAGTTTGTTTAAGATTTAAAACAAAAGAAAGAAAACAAACTTTTGTACATGAGTAGTAGAAGATTCTCTTAGAGATCAGTTGGGTTCCTGAACTCTGCTAAATAGGGTTGATGATCGAACAGTCCTTCTGAAAGGTTTGGGCTTTCTGACACTTCTGAGACATCTTCTAAGTCTGGTAGTGACTGCTACGTAATCCTAAATACTAAAGGTACGCTGTCACCACAGTACTCCAGTGCTTATTTTAGTTCTTTAGTACTTATTAGTGTTATAGTACTCTACAGGAAGAAATGAGCTTTCTGGAAGGCAGAACTGCCTTTGTTACCCTATAGCCTGTTTCCCCTAAACATATTGCTTCTAGGCACTTATATAATCTATATAGGCAGAGATTGTGATAGATAATGTCACCCTTTGTGCATTTCAGATAAGCATCTCTCTAAACACAAATGTGATCAGCATCTCTCCTTGTCCTTTTGAGACTCAGTAACAGCTTTGTCGAGTGGCTTGATAATTTTTGCGCAAAATTCAGTTGGACTTCTGTGGTCAGCAACATGTAAAAATGACGTGGGAAGATCTTCAGTTGAGGTAAGCTCTCCCGAGAGCATTGGCCATTTTCACCGAGCAGGATCTGCTCTGCTGCGCTAACCTGGGCTCATCATAATCAGGCATTGAGACCTTTCCTGCTCATAAGATAATTGGGTTTGGGTGTCCACAGACTATCACCTGCTTCTACCCCTGCTAGGCAGTTAGAGGTCTCACTTGTGCAATCAGTACTGATGAGGCTTGGAGAGGAACATGATTTATTGTACTCTCAGCTTTGAAGAAGGAGCTCATCTGGACTGCATTTATATTAGACCCACTTTGCTACACTATTACAAGAGGATAATTATTGAGCTATTTTACTGTACAGCTATTCCTAAATTGTTGATTTTTGGGTTTTTTTTATTGATTTCAGGAGGTAGCTAATTGCCATATGGCAGCTTGATGTTAATGTTTTATGAAGATCAGGAAACAAAAGTTTATGAAAAGCTTTTGTATAGTAACTGCAGAGTTTCAAGAACTGTTTTATACTTCCTGACAGTGCAGGTCTGGCTTAATGGTTTGTTTTTATTGCTTAAGAGTGTAAACCTTTCTTTAGCCGATGTGTGGAAATTATATCCTCATCCCACATTACGCATTTCTCATTGCTCATTACTCATTCCCTGCTTTCGTTTCTGCCATCTGTAATCAGAGCTTTACTGTTTCAACTGCATGCAAAATGCTCCTATCCTGTGCACACAGTAAGATACTTTTCCTTAGCACTCATCCACCCTTTCAAAAAAAAAAAGGGGGGGGGGAGAGGGAAAAGAAAAAAAAAAGGGGGGAGGAAAAGCCTACTCTGTCTATATTGTTTTTCTCTGTTTTGGGTGGAGTCTGTCTTAGATTCTGGTTGCTAGATGGTTTCTGTAGTAACAAGCAGAGAAAAATCCAAGACTGAAAAGGCACTTTTAAAGGTGCCATATCTTGCCTGCAGTATTATTTATCTAATGATGGATATGGATTGTTTCTATTCTCCTTTATATTAAGGCTACCCGTTTTGGTAGGGCAGACTGCTGCTATGAGAACTTCATCTGTTGTGTTCTTGCAACACGAGAACACGAGAACTACAAATCTTGTTCCCAGTTGACTTAAGCTGCTCAAAATAATGATGAAAAGCCAAAGGCATTAAAATGTATTTTTAAAGACGTTATAAATGGTTGTTATAGGCACAAACCACTTTGTTTTTTAGTTACATAGGAAAGAAGAAAGAAGCTAGGTTCAGAAGGACACTTGGATTTTGCATATTATTGCTGTAAGGAGGGTGTTGGATAAAGACTGTAGTCATCTATTTTGTTAGACTACTATGTACAAGGAAAAAATCCCAGCTCCTTCAGAATATAACCTTCCTCTGTTGTACTCCAAATTTTTTGTTTATTTCTCCTAAGAGATTTTGCAGGTGTGTGAGAAAGTAACCATTTGTGTGTGTCCACTACATTTGCTGTGCTTGGGCACAAAAAGAATTAAAAATTTATTTTAAGATTACCTCTTTCCTGTCTCAGCGGTACTAATCCTTCATTACCTGTATTCCTGACAGCCTTGTCTGCAACAGACAGTAATGGTTTCCTAAGGTGGAGTTTCCTCTCTTTTTGGAATCTAGTCACCTCTCAGTGCCCTCTGGGACTTAGCAACTTTAGTCCGCAAGCCTTGTGCAATGGTCACTTAGAAAAGCAGGTACACTGGTTTTGTCCTAGTTCTGTGTCTTTAACAGAGGCAAATTTGTCCCTGCCTTCAGCAAGAATCTTAGTTTGGGCACGGTCTGAAGGCTTGCACCCATTGTGTGCAGCAGGAGACACCTCGTAACACCAGGGACTGTGTTTGTAACTTGCCAGAAGTCTGAGGGCCCAAAACTCATTTGCATCTGTATTTACATAGTGCTGTGAAGGCACTCAGCTGTAATACCTGCCTGGGCTTGTATTGCCCTCGATAGATGAACAGAGGCTCGGAGTTGTGGGACTTCTCCAGAAGTAGGAAACTTGCAGTGGGTCAGCTTTGTCCTCAGCTCATAAGGCAGGGTAGCGATGCGATGTATTTTTGCTCTTCACAGTTCATTCTTGCCCGGGCTTCTGTAAAGTGTGCCTGGCTACCCATACAGGAATTAGATCTGAGCCACTGGGTTAGGTCTGCTGTTGGGTATATTGGCTTAAGTCCAGGAAAGCAGCATATATCTGCCTTTTTAGTTTGAAAAAAGGCAGTTTTTTTTGTGAGGGAAGTGGGAAGGGACCCTGCAGGCTTTTGAAGCTGAAAGTGTTAAAATAGAGGGACTTCAGGTAAAGAGATCAGAGCAGCAAACTGATAACATTCTGAAAGTTCAGGTTCCCACAACAGCTGGACTGTGGCAGATTTGCAATTTAATGAGGCTGATAATCCCATTAGAGATTAAATTAAGAAGGTTTTTCTGGGAGATGACCAAGAAAATTATGAATATTGTACTGCAGCTTGGGTCATAATGCCAAGGCAGTGGAGAGCTGACATGTACTTCTTGCACTGCAGGATACTGTTTCATTCAGTGTGTCTCATTAAAACAGAGCATTCAACTCCAGCAGTGTTTCACTACAAACAGGAGCAAATGTATTATTATTTTTATTACTACTACTATTATTACTGTTGTCATCATCATCCTGGAAACAACATGCAGATTAAAAGATGGAAATATCAACCAGATCTGCAAATCAGCACAGCTCTACTGACTTCGTTCTCAGACAGTCCAGTCCTTTTTATTAAAGCAAATCCTCTGAAGGCAGAGTGACCACATGTAAAAAATAATGTATTTAAGGTAACTATTGACATAACTCCAGTAGCTTGGAACTTGCACAAAACCATTTTTTTAATGTCATCCTGCACACCCTAGTGATGGGAAAGTGTTGTATGGAATAATGACCCTGTAACCACAGACTTCAAAAGTATAGAATATCTGTGGCATGGTGGAAATAGCTGTTTCCACATCAATAATATACACACAGGCATACTGAAGCTTAATTGCAAGGCCAGTGGTGATGGGAGGGGGAGGGGGGAAGGGAGAAGGGATATCTGACTACAGCTGCACCGAACACGCGGGCTGAGCAGAATGCCTGTTTTACAGCCAGAAACAATGATTCATTTCATTATAATCTTGACTTTTGCATTTTTCTCATGACTTATTGATAACTTTGTATGGGACTTCATAGACCAAAGGAGTTATTGACTCCTTAGGAATTAGGAAGAGAGACAGGGTATGTATTATTATTTTTTATAATCACTCTGGCTGTTGTTTTAAATTATTCTATTTTAAGGACAGTTCTAATGCAATTTTTTCTGCTTGCATTTTCTCTCTTCCTTTGAATGAAAAAAATCTTTTACTTAAAAGTAGTCTCTCACTTTAAGAGCCCAGCTTTTATGTCCATTTTTATGAAGAATCCCAAGCTTCTAGTTGACATCATAATGTTAACATGAAAGCAGTTTTGATGTCACAAACTATTGCTATTGGACCAAGCTGTTTTCCCAGCCCTGGCACTGTAAATAAAAAGTGGGACCAATAGCATTAAGTAAAAAATGAGCAGTTTTGTTCTGCAAAATACTGGCATTATTGATACTCTTTTATTCCTATTGTTCAAGACCTAGATTACTGGAATGACAGGTATGTTGTCATTTTACTGCTTTCAGTGTACAGACTATTGGCATCATGCAGGATTACTTTAAAGCTTCCCCTGCTGGAATCTTGTGAGGACACCATGGAGCCCGAGATTCTTAAAATTTCCTCACACTTTCTGGGCAGAAGCCTCAGAATGCAACCTTGTGACTCAAAGATCAGAAAGAAATGGAATTGAAGTTCTCTTTTTCTTAACCGCTGTATTTTTGAAGTCCAGCAACATTTTTGGTTACTTAGGATTAGCAGTAACCCATGCTTTAGATGATGTTATTACTGAGGGGAGGATCAAAGACTAATTGATTCATATTTCCTGGTCTGGCAATTTTTTTTTTTTAGGTTTTTTTTTGTTTGTTTTGTTTTGGGTTTTTTTAGAAATAGTTAATTGTTAACTACTTCTTGACATGTTGGGCAAAGAAGTCTCCCAGGTTTGCAGATGAAAAGATTTTCAGCTTTGAAAGTATAACCCAAATGTACCCTAGAGGGCAGAGTCATTTAGAGAGAGATCCTGCACACCTGCTGAGTTACTGATTCATGCCCACTGCAGAGTTCCTCAGTGAGAAGGACCAAGCCCTGGGAAAATGGTGTTGGGAGCATGGGTGGAGCTTTCTGGTTTTTGTCAGCAGCAAAAGTTGAGAAAGTGGTCTGTGACTCTCCTGTGTGCAGGTTCTGACAAAAAACCAAAACCCATGTAAAAAAAAAAAAACCTAAAAATCAGTAGTTTGAGAACAACTCCATATAAGCCAGCAGGCCATTTTGCTGGCACATAGCTATTGCAGCTCTCACCTGCTGGAGGGTCTTAGCCTTTTTCTGAGGCTTAGATTTAATTTTCAAATAGAAGCAGCTTAACTTGTGTTTTATATCAAAGAAAATAAACCAGGTGCTGCCCTTTTCAAGAGCCTTCTCCTCTTGAGACCCAAGCCATGCAGTGGGTTACTGCCAACTTTTCTATTTAACTGGTGAGGAAAATATGTTGTCAGGCCTTTCTCTGTAAGGCTGAGTGTCTGGGAAGGTCTTTCCAGATCCTCTTGTACACAAGTACTTCCTTCAGGGTTTCAGGCTCCATTCCTCTTCTTTACCTTATTCATCTAAGGAAGGGGGGGGAAAGGGTCAAATACTGGGACACTTTGAAGAGTGTGCCTTTACCAAGCTTTGGTTTTTCTCTCTTCCTGGAACTCTCATTACATGATCCTGGTTTTCTAAGCCAATTGTTAGCCCAAGGCCAAATCCTTAACCTTGGGCTAGATAACAAAAGCACAGCTGAGGTGATCTTGACTCCTTTAAAAAGGCTGTCTACTCTTTGATGCACTCAGAATGAGACACATAATTCATTTTAGTTCCAAACGTTGTTCTTAGCATGGGAAATTAGCAACCTCCATGATAAAAAGTCAGCATGTTAAGTGTGTGTGTGTGTTTTATGTTGATCTCTGTCTTCCATTGCGTTCCACATCCTGGAGGGTGTTGGTGTGTCTAGAGAGAACCTGAGATTGAATCCTATCTGGGAAGTTTTAGTTTATGTAACTGCATCAGTTCATACCGAGCCCTGAAGACCTTGTACCAATGATAGGAATCAGCATTTGGAAAACATAGCTTTCTGACTTGCAGCTGTAAATGAGAGGAGCATGCAATTGGAGTGTATGCTCAAGAGAAATTAAGCTGACATCATATTTATTAATGGATATCTAAACTAGCTTAAGTGCAGCCCTCTTCTATGCAAAGACCCCAGAGGGATGAGAAAGGCCAATGAGTGTCATACAGTGCCAGTGTCTGGCAGTGCGTATGTGCAGAAGCTCTTCTGTCTCTGTGGTCTGGAGGCCTCCCCAACAGGTCCTTTCTGAGTTTTTAATTTGGGAGAGGACTCTTCCACCATATGCTTTATTGCTGAAGTCTCGGTGCTACTCTGAATAATTTTGAGGGTTTATTTTGTACTGTGGTCTAGCAAGCCTGATTGGCAAGAACCATAGCGTCACTGGTGGCTGTAGTGTCAAGTGGGCCTAGTCACAAAAGGTGGTGAAATTCACAGCTAGGCTTCTCACAACAAGACAGGCTTTGGTGGCTAAACCTGTTAAAAGGAAATGCTGCTAGTCAAATACTGCATCAGAAAAAGAGGCAGCGTAGCAGCAGGGCCACCAGAGTAAGGACAGGAGAGACAGCAAACTTTACTCTGCTGCGGAGCTGGAGTGTGCCATTGGAAAAGTCCCTCACTGTCCTTATGAGCCAATTCTCAAATAGCTCTTCCCTGCCTCGTGTTTTGTAATGATATGTACCTTAAAGAATTTGGAGATGCCCAAATACACTGCTGTTTATCCTGTAGGGTAGAGATAGATAGCTACATTATATGGCATAATAACAGGTTTTGTCCGTTGGTAACCAGTTTGCATGCGGACCAGGTCTGGCAAGTATTAAATTGGAAAGCAAAGATGGCTTTGTGATTAAGGTGTTGGAGTGGGACGCTGGAAATCTGGGTTCAAGTTGTGGGTCAGCCATAAACTCCCCGTGTGACCTTGAGCAATATAATTATTTGGAGACTTCAAAGGTATCTAAACAATTTGGACACCCATTTTTCAGTCATTTTAATTAACTGGGGTGCTTTGAAATGCTCAGCTTTAATCTCTCTGTGCCTAGGATTCTCATTTGTAAACCCAGGATAATATTTCCTTGTGCATGAAGAGGATGTGTACGTTAATGATTGGGAAGTGTGCAGCTACTTAAAATGCAGCAGATACGGAGCTTGCAAGTTTAGCAAGGGGGGAGCATGTTGAGTTTTGCAGGCGTGGGGCTCATAGACATATATGGGTGCTGCGCACAGGAGAAACTTAGGCTATTTCAGTGAGATTTGTTTATGTGGGATAGTTACTTACCATGATGCATTACGGTCATATTGGCTCTTGGGAGATAAATACCACTGCAAGTAAACTGCAACCAAAATATTTACTGAGAGGAACAACTCATTTATTCAATATTTCATTTAGCTCCATAACAACATCTTACCATTTCTTTTGTGTCTTGCCATTCTTTAATAGTGAATATTAAACTTTTACAAGATAAAATGACTAGTTATTAACATTTCCATTTCTGTAGCTTTACTTCATAACAAGCCGTACTCCCCCTTTAACATCACCTATGGTTATGTCCTTTTGCCCGGTGTTATGTGATTGTGTAATGAAAAGCCTGTAATGCACACAGGCAGAGGGAAGGGTTAAAAGAGCCAAGGGAGTCTTTAATTCCTTCATTTTCTGATTTTTGTGGGTTTAATACACAATCTTAACATTCCATTAGTAAGTGGTTGCATTTTTTTCTTTTTAACTTAAGAGATTAAAGGTTCCTTCAGATTTTACATTTTTTCACTACTCTTTAGTCATGTCAGTTTTGTGTGCTAGGCAGGCGGGAAATGAAAAGCTGTCCTCAGTAACCATTGATGCTACTTCCAGAGCCAAGTGATGGATGCCTAGGAGATGCCTGTCCATAGGGGGCTGCTTTTCCCAAAAAGAACCTCTCTCAAGGTAATGTTTCAAAGGCCGTAGGACTTGGTTTCATCACTAGCCTTTGAGATGACCATCACCTAGCATCTTTGAGTAAAGTGCTTTGCAAACTGCATGCAAAACACTGTACAGTGCTACACACTGTCAGAACATCTTATCTGGCTTGTTACAAAAGTTATTGATACGTCAGTGGTAAACATATGTTGAAATGAGGTTTCAATATATAAATGTGAAGGAAAGAGCCAGCTGCTACTCTAAACAGCTTTCACTGCATCAGTTGCATGCGTGACTTCAGTGTGAATCAAATCAGAGTCCTTTTCATTGCTCCATCCATTGGGTTATTATGACGACTGCTCTGTAGACAAGAAAATCTGACTCTCTCACTTCTTGTTAGCATTATGCTAGGATGGCAATGGAGTAACTTGTTATTTATCATAGATTTTCAAAGCAACCATGAAGCAAGTGCTTTATGCTTGTGGGGTAGGTGACCAAGTATTTCTCAGTTTCGTTCTAAAGTCTGTATTACGGGCATCCTGAATATTGAATAGCAATTTTTTCCTCTAAAACTTCAGTGGAATAAGATAGTGAGAACTCTGGTTGTTTTCTGGTTTAGTTTTCACTGAAAACCAACAGAGTTATAAAGGATTTGGGATCATAGCTGTTACTACCCAAGATTTTCCTATGACTGATTTAGCTTTTTACTGAATAAGCATGTAAGAAATACTGACAAATTATCACTTCATGTTGTGTACAAGCAAATGTCATCTCTGTAGATTTTACAGAAGAATAGCTATTTTATGGTGAGTCTAAGTAAACATTTTCAGATAGTCTCACCTTGTAGAATGTGGTCATTTGTCTCTGGTAGGTGCATGGTTTAAAAAGGAAAAGAAAACAAACCAGGAAAGAATCATGTCTAGATAACTACTGAAAGCTAAAATGACCTTACATAAAGAAAACTGCCTCTGGATTTTCCAGGAGAAAAGAATTCATTTACAAAAGATAAAGCTAAGGACAAAATACAGTAATGTTTGGGTCTTTTTTACCAATGGCACAATTCTGCAAAAACTTAGTGTTCTTACTAGCTATTTTGTATTCTAGGCCTGTCAAAAACTTTTGGATAGAACTTAATTTGGTATATTGTTACAAACTCTGATATCTGCCCAACTTTATCCAAGTTCATGAACCTTTTGAACAGTGGTCCCCCTCATGCCCCTGGGAGTTCTGGAAAGGGATTTATGGCTTTATGTGCAAAACAGTGTGAAACTTGGCATTTTCACATGGCCTGAACCCTGGCAACTCCAGGAGCACTGAGCAAAATCAGGGCCTATAAGCTCAACCAGCTCAGAAGCAAAGTAAAGGTTTATTGAAACTCATATGAACTTGAACTAAATTCCATTTAAAAAAATCTGGCCCTTACTGTTCCATCATTGCCTTACCATTAACATGGGGGAAATCCATCCCACGTGGCTATTGTGAAGATAAATTCAGTAACATTGATGGCATTCAAATAAGGATGGTGGCAATGGTGGTGTTGGGGAGGGAGTTAAGGGCTTCTGATATATAGGAAGGGGGTTGATGACCAGCAGATATGAATGTCTTAATAGTCAGTGTATGAATAGGAGAAGTTCCTCTGAGCTCCTACTTGCTGAATTGCTAAGGCAAGCCAGTCATTATGGCTGTCTGACAGGATAAATGAGTCACAGTCAAATCAGGCACTCATTTACATCACCAGGCTTCTTCAGAGCCTATGCAAACTGCAAACTTGGACTCATACTGAAGGCTAGGTTTGCCTTTTGCTTTCTGGGCTTTCAGTGGGGTTGAAAGCTTATGAGTGGGAATTTGGCCAAAGGTCTAAAAATCTACCTGCCTCCTGATTTATAAACCAGCAAAGGTGCTACCTGCAGCCAGTGTCCAAGTCCATTAGAAATAAAGTGTCAGTTTCCTAATGTTATTCAGTTGCAGTTCTACAGATCTTGTCCTTTCCATAAGAATGGAAGTCTCTGGCAGTCATTGGAATTGACTGATGCTGGGGATTGGGCCCACAAGGTACAGAAATATTTTTTCCTTTGCTCATTTCCTGGCCTTGCCCTCTGGACAGGGGGTAGGCTGGCTGGCTTTGCGGCTTTCATCATTCAGGTAGGTCATGTTATGCCTCTTTTTACCAGGTCCTGAAATGAGCCAGTGCTGCTCACCTGCAGGCGCAAACTGGCTATAAGTGAACACTTTTGGCATTAATTGTGTGTTGAGTTGCCTCTGCTTCTACACTGTACAAAGAACTCCAGGGATCCTCCACAAGTGAGGCCATGGGTGGATTTGTCTGAGTGGACCTCTTTCAAAGTTGCTTGTAATTGTTGCATTTATGGGGTATGGATTCCAGCTGTGATCTTACAGTGTACTTTCTTAGGATGATAGTGCCTCAGCTTATAAAATCACAATAGGAATATTCTGCAGTTAACACATGCAAAAGTCTGGTTATCAAGAAGTGGGTTTATTTTTCTGACACTAGGCTAAACCCTGTCAGGAGAACTGCTGGAAGTTGGGAGGGTTACAGTTCTCCTGACAGGGTTTAGAG
>JANZLQ010000086.1:13414949-13432823 GCA_026212715.1 Elanus axillaris
GGTTACAGTTCTCCTGACAGGGTTTAGCCTCAAAACTTCAGGTCTGTGGACTTTGGCCTGTTCAAGCAATTCAGGAGACTTGCAGAGTACATGAGGGACAACTTTTTGATGCTGGTGCTGGACGAGCTGACTGATTGAAGCATGGTGCTGGACCTGCTGCTCATGGATAAGGAAGAACTGTTTTGGGGTGATTTGGCTGCAGTATCATGAGATGGTTGTTTAAGAACCTGAGGGAAGTGGGAAAGGCAAGTAATATAATAACCACTCAAAACTTCAAGTGTGTGGACTTTGGCCCATTTAAGGAACTGGTAGGCAGAATATTTTGGGAGTCTGCCCTGGAGGGCAGAGACCCATGGAAGTTGCTTGATCTTCAAGGATAGCCTCCTCAAAGTACAAGAACAGTCCATCCTGATGTTCAGGGTGCTGAGCAGGTATAGCAGGAGGCCAGCTTGGCTGAACGGGGAAATCCTCACTGATTTCAAATGCAAAAAGGAACAGTATGGAGGTGGAAGCAGGGACAAGCAACCAAAGAGGAATACAGAAATGTTGCCTGGGCATGTAGGGACAGAGTTAGGAAAGTCGAAGCTCAGGTGCAGTTGGAACTGATGAGGCTTGTAGAGTGTAAGCAATCATTCCTACATGTACATCAGCAACACAGGGGAGATCAAGGAAGGTGTGGGCCTTTTGCTGAATGTGGCAGGTGACTTGAAGGCATGGGACGAGGCTGAAGTATTCAGTGTCTTGTCTTTGTCTTTATTGGCAAGATTTGCTTTCAGGCCTCTATGTATAGTGGCAGAGTTTGAAGAAAGAGGTTGTACCTCAGTTAAAGAATTAAAGATCACAGGTAAATGTGGCATATACAAGCCCATGGGGCTCGACAGGATGCATCAGAGGGTGCTGAAAGGCTGATACTATTTAACATCTTCATCAGCAGCCTGATCAAAGAGACAGAGTGCATCCTTAGTTTACAGGTGACACCAACCCAGGAGAAGTGGTTGATATGCTGGAGAGCAAGTCTGCTGGGCAGAGGAACCATCTGAGAGGTGAGCTGCAAGAGTGGGCCAACAGGAATCTCCTGAAGTTCAGCAGAGATGGATGCAAGGTCCTGTGCCTGGGACAGAAATGCCCCATGCCCAGGTATGGAGGTACCATCTCGGCACCCGGGGAGCTGGGAGTCCTGACAGACACCACACCCAACATGCATCAGCAACATGGCTCCTGCAGAAATGAAAGCCAACTGTCTGCTGGGTTGCCTGGAGATGACTGATTATTCCCCTCTGCTTGCGCTTGTTAGGATGCCACTGGAGTGCTGTGTCCAGTTTGGGACTCTGGTAGAAATACTGGCAAACTGGAGATACCTGAGAGCAGCTGTGGTAGTTAGGTGGCTAGACTGTGTGACACATGAGGAGAAGCGAGGGAACCTTAATTTATTTCTCTAGGGGGAATATAGTTGCACTCTTCCATGACCCAAAAGGAGGTTACAGAGAGGATGAAGCCAGACTTTTCTTGGAGGTGTGCAGGAAGGATAGGAGGCAGCTGCCACAGATTTCAGCAGGGGGAAATCTGACTAAGTAAGGAAAAAATCTTCATAGCAACAGTGGTTTAGGACTTGAGCCTTGAGAAGTAAAACTTCTGCTTTTGGAGATTTCCTAAACTTGACTAGTCAAGGCCCTGAGCAGCCTGATCTAACCTGAAGCTGGACCTGCTCTGTATGAGCAGGAGGTTGGACAAGATGACCTCCAGAGGTCCTCTTCAACCTCAGTATTTCTGATTTTGTGACACAGAGAAAATCCATTGAGCAAGAGCAATAGATGGAACAATATGAATGTGGCAAGTTCTAGTTTCTGTGTATACCATGTTATTTCTCATTTGTGCTCCATTTAACAAGCAGAGAAAAAGAGAAAGCGTGCTGCTTTGGTTTGTTGGGTTTTTTTAAATCCCCCAAATCGTTAAAAATTTGTAGGCAGGAGAACTGCTGCAGTATGCATATTAGGATGTCACATCTGTTGAAACACTGTGTCCAATATCAATGAAATAAGATAAGAAACAAGTGATCATTTATTTTTGGCAGGCATTTTTCTCATAAAAATCAGTTTTGAATGAATTCTAACAATGAGTTTAAAAAGATCTCCATGCAGACAGGAGAGACTGTAATGCTAGCTTCGGTCTGAACTTTTACAACAAAAATTATTCAGTACAGGATAATTAATGATTTCAGTAGAAAAATGAAGTGGTTTGTATTTTTGCTCGCAGAATCATTGCAGCCTGGATGAGAAAATGATATAAGGACATCTTTGACCAATTAGAATAAAAATTAAAAAAAAGACAGCAAACTGTTGGCAGACACTGACACCTGTTAAAATTTGAGCCCATGCTAGAGTATCAAGCTTCTGCCGAAATGTGTACTGAGTGTATTTTTGTTTTAAATATGACTTCCCATCCTGGTATTTGCAGGTGCATTGTACTAAAGTGAACACAATCATTTTGTTAATTGCAGTTCAAGCTCATTAGGGAACTATAAAGGCAGAAGAATGAATGTAACCGTGCATTAAATGGTAAATGATTTTGGGGTGGGAAGCAGTCAGGTGTGTTGCCCTAGGCTATGATTTTCCCCAAATTAACATACATAGCAAAGAAAGAAAGAATGAGGCGGGTGGGAAGAAAGAAAGGCCACAGGTCACCAAAGCAAACCTCCCAAACTTCAGTGACGCTGAAGGGAAATGTTAGTTGCTGAAGTGCTGAGAATCTGGCTGGTACTGGCTCACACCAGGCAGTTCTTGTTTTGGTTCATTCAGTCCAAATATGGTGAAATCTGAACCAACTCAGCATTGTTCATGTAGTTAACATGTAACTGAGCAGAGCTTTGGAAGGTTTCACTACAGCCTGCAAGACCTTTTGGATGTGCAATGTTAATGACTTTTATTACAAAACCATCTTGAAGTAGTGTATGCTTGAGCAAACAGCCAAACATTTCCCCTCAGAGTTTTGATGGAAGGTTTGTAAACTTGAAAATGTGTTATCACAAAGCTTGGTTGCTTCCATCTCCCTACTTGATTCTCAAGCCAGCAGGGATCCACGGATTTCCAGATGGTTTTACAAGCATATTTTACTCCCTCAGAATAATAATCGTCAAGTGAAACTAAAACCTTGGCCAACACTTAGATCTGAATAGCAATACTGAGTGTCTCAATGTTTGGGTGTCTAAATGGACATGGCTCAAAGAGGAGTTTCTTCAGATGGCCATGATTTGGATCTTCTGGAAAATCAGGCTCCTTTATGTTGCCTCTTGTTTTCCTTTTTACCTTTGCTTGAAGTGGAAATACTTGTTTTGAGAAAGGAGGAAGGTGGTAGGAGAACTGAATGCAGAACTGAATGAAAATTTTCCCCTGGGTTTTTTTTCAACTGATACTGCATTTTCTGAAGAACCCCCTGACTTTTCTTTTCTGTTTGTTGGTTTCTTGTCCATTTCCTGAAAGCATTTACATTTTATGCTGTGCTAGTGAATTGGTTAGCCAGTCACCAAAGTTAAAAATTTCATGACTTTCAGAATATATCTGTAGTACCTGAATGGCAATTGAGGTGCAAACGAACTGAGTTTTTAAAGCTTTCAGGAAAAATAGCTGATTTCTGTCTAGTCCTAAAACAATTCCTTTGATAGAAAAGAGAAATACCATTATTTATTAATGTTTATATCTGGTGCAACTATATACTTCTTAGCCATTGTTTAATTATATCTGGTTCAATTTCTTTGTTCTTTAGTTGTATCCCAAAGAGAAAATAGACATCAGTGGACAGTGTCCTCTCAGTGCTTAAACATAACTGTGAGTAGCAATTAGTCTGAATTAACAAAAGTCTGTATATTAGTCATGAATTTTATAATTACTCAGGAAAATAATTGCACTCTCAAGCAATTGGACCCTCGAGCCCCAAAAGTGTATATAATAGAGACGAATATTAATACTCTTTCTCCTTCCCTCTCATGTATCTGGTGCTGTGCAGGGTCAGGGAAGAGCTTCTGGAATGGACTTGGTTGAGGCTTTTCCAGCAAATCCTCTGTTCTTTGAAGTCCCAGCTTCAGCCGTTGCTGCCAACTTTGCTGTCCAACATGAGACCAGCAAAACCAGATTTTGCTGGTAGGCCCAGTCTCCAAGATGGCTTCCTTTTGTAGAACCAAATATGGGCAGTTAATTTGCTTTTGGATGTATATCGTATTTAACAAGATGGATATTTGTTCCTAACAGCTTAGTATACTCTTGTCTACTGTGTCTATTCCCAGTTAATCCACTTGCAGTTTATAGTAGCCTGTTTGTTATTTGCCTATTATGTATAGTAGGTCTGCAAAGAAAATGTATGCAACTTTGTTGAGTCTAAAATGAAAGTTTTCAGCTTGAGATAGACAGGTGATGAGCTGTTCAACCATAGCCAAATGAGGGAAAAGTAAGAAAAAACCTCTTTCCTGATAGCTGATCAAAAGTAATAATATTAAAAAAACCAAAACAAACACACACCCATGGATAGACTGGTACAAAGGTCTTCTTTATTGGTGGCACGTGGGCAAATATAGTGGAAATACTTTTTAAAATATTACAGGAAAGAACTTCAGCCATCATGGGGTTTTCTGTTATTATGATGGGTGGATATGAAATACAAAACTTCCCAGACATTTGCTGTAAATCAGGACAAACCCATTTCTTCACTTAACAATGTAGAAATTTCAGTGGCACTGCTGCTCTGTGTGTGTGTGCGTGTGTGTTTATGCATGTATGCGTGTATGGCGTGTGGTTGATGTGGGACTGGCACCACCAGTTTTTTGGAAAAAGGAAAAAAAGGTTTGCTTGCCTTGAAATAGTAATATATCTGCCAATTTGAGCAGCTCTAGCACCACCGTGCTGTTGAGATTTGGCAGGAGAGTGACTTTCACTTCGTTTTCCTGCCAAACTTGGCCACTTAATGAACGTTTCAAACCTCTCAGCTTGCACATGCTCGGCTAATGTTTGAGGGAAAAAGCCTTGCAAAGCCGGCTCAGGCTTCTCCCTGCTGTGCGGGGGCAGCTCTCCTGCAGCCCCCACCCATGATGGGTCTGTCCCTCAGGGAGGTGGAGGGGAGCACAGGCAAGAGAGGAATTGCTCTGTGATGGCAGCTGTATTTTCAGGATGGGAGTAATCTCAGGAAAGCCTTCAAGTCTGAGTATCTCCCTCTGTACTCTGGGAGGGGGACTAGGTGTTTGCGAAGAACTCTTCTGTCCCCTTGATGCATAGATACATATGGAATAGAGTAGAAGAGAGAGCAGGAGACTTCTGTATTTTGGGGAGGCAGTTGAAAAGTTTGTGTTCAGCATGTTTCCTTCCAGAAACTTGAGATGGAGCTGGCAGTTCCTGCGTTTTGCCCTTCTCAGCAAGTGTCTACAAAGTCCCCAGACAAAGCGTGTGCTCAGCTCCCTCTTATTTGCACAGTGGAAGGCAACGTGCTCTCCTTCATGTAGGTACTTCGTTACCTTTAGCTACTGGGGGTCTCTTCAGTAACTCCAAGGTCCCAGACCTGCTGGAATTTGTTTCCAACTACACAGTGGATTTTTGTAGCTTCATTTTGATTTTTTTTGAAGTCAAAGACATCACACGTGTGTGTGTGCACACTGTATTTAAAAACACTTAGGATATACCAAAATTATCTTGCAACTTTAATTCTCTTCCTAGCCCTGCTCCCATCTTCTGTGTTATGATACAGTCTTTAATTAGACCACTACAATTACAGACCTGCTTGGGGAATGAATCAGGGTTGTGTGGTAAAAGACACCATTGTCCAAGGATCTCTACCCTTTTTCTGGCAGGAGTGGAAAGATGAACAGTGAATGAGGCAGGGGTTTGCAGAAGGACAAAAAAATATTAAAGGCTGTTCAGATGTACACTAGAGAATTAGCGCTTTCAGTGCTTCTGCCAGAACGATTGCAGGCAAGTTACTTAAACCGAACTCTTCATGGGTGGTCACTTAATTCAGTGTTCCTCATATTCTGGGTATCTGACTTGAGACCCAGGGGTCTGACCTGAAATCCTGATCAGTCACAGTTGCAATAAATGCTCAGGAGACTAGCAGTATAGCAAATATCACTAGCGCTCTGGAAAATGAAAAGCCTTTGGCATGCCCAGTTGCACTGTCCCCATAGCTGTGGATCCTTCAGCTCCCCTTTTCCTTCCTGGCTTCCCAGCCTGCAAAATGGGAGAAAGGTCATCCCTTCACTTCTTTGGGGAACAGCAAAGATAAATTCAAATTTGTGACGTCCCTAAGTAATAACATCAAGAGTGCCATAGCAAAACAGATGAGGACATAGCTAATTCTGCTGCTGCAGCTGGGTTTGCGTCATGTGCAGCAAAGCAGGCCTGGGAGCATGCAGTGTGCACCGAGGCTCACATCAATTATTGAATTGCTTTGCAGGGTCAGACCAGCCCCTTCCTCGCCCTGGCTAAGGCTGGGGCAGGCACCCTGCGGTGAAAATAGGAGTGTGGTCATATCACTACAGGCTGTGTCATCAGGCACATGCATGAGGGGAGGTAAAATTGCTCCATTTACCGTAATTCTGGCTTTTTCCTCACTTTTGAGTGCTTGGCTTTGCAAGAACATTAAGTCTCCTTTATCTGTTTTGTGTGTAACAAACGCCCCCCAGCAAAGAAATGCTTTCCTAATGGTCCTTTAAGGCAGAACACTGCTGCGTTAGTGGCTTGTTATTAGGAAGAAAACTTGGAGGCACAAATGTTGATCTTTTACTGCACAGCAGTTTATGGCTGGATAAAAGGTTTCTGAAAATAGGTTTGATTTAAATAAAACAACTATCTCCACTTTAATTTTTCATGTGTGAACGCTTCAGAGAGTGCTTCTGTAAACTTCATTACAACACATGCCATTGTGTGCCAAATTATAAGTTTCAGGATCTTTGAAATTACGCATCTGTTATCTCTTGCCTGGGGTTTACTTAAGGAAAACAGGAATTCAAAACATGAATGCACACAATCTTTAGAAAAATACTTATGTTTACAGTTTGACCTTTACTTTCTAGTGTTTACCTAAGGGCTAAGTATTTGGAATTATGCTTTGGCTTATAAATGTTTATCATCTAATAGGAATGATATCAGAGCTCTTACAAAAATAAGAGTTCCCTGGAATAATTTGATGAAAAAAAGAACCACAGTGAGGGGAAGGGAGAAAAAAAAAACCTGAAAGAAATGCTTGGAACCTTCTGGCATTGCTGCAGTTTTGATTGAGAACAGTCCCCCCAGGGCAGGTGTCCTTGGGGGGTGGTGGGGGGGTGGCAGCATGCCGCTCCACAACCCATCCCCAGGCTGTTCCTGTCCCTAGGTAAACCCCAGGGCTTTCAGGGAGGCCCTGAAGGCCAGCCCTCAAAGCTGGTAGCAGTGTCCCAACTGGGGAGGATACAGGGTGAGACATGAAGTTTAGCTGAGGAGTGGCAAGGTTGGAAGCTGCTGTGGCCTCGAGGAGGTGCAGTGGTCATGGCCTGGGGATCTGTGCAGGGGCTGTGTGCAAGGCATGAGGCTCAGCCCATGGAGATGCAGAAGCAGCTTGAGTGAAGGTGCAAGTTCATCCCATGTTACGAGCCTTTTGAAAGCTGACTTGCAATAGTGAGGCTGTCCTGCAGCAGTGTAGGAGGTTGTTCTTTTTGTCTTTTCTACAAAATTATGTAGAAGACTAAAACAGGTGGAATTTCTGAACAATGTTTTTGAAAAGCTGAAGGAGAGACAATGAGATGATGGTGTGTTGGAGGAATGGGGATGGGACCAGATACAGCGTAGGATGGGCCAAAGAGAGCTATAACATATCTCTAAGCTTACACTGTCTCCCTTACCATACAGTATCCAGCTTTTCCAATTTCCTGGGCACGTCAAGTTGCTGTCATTTTTTTGTAGGACATGCTGGGCTCTTCCGTTATCTGAAAAAGTGGTGCTTTTCAGCATGCCTTTTCCACACAGGTACAGGAAGTCACTAGGAATTCAGTTTAAGAAAGGTGGCTCAAAGTGCCATTACTGTGTTCTTTTTCTCTGCTAATGCAAACATGCTGAGATGATGTTTGGATTCCTCTGCTGTCAGTAAGGACAACTCAAGGTCAGTCTTTAGTGGGTTTCTCTTATCAATTCTGTTTATTGATGAGCTTATTATGAGTTTGCCTGCCTGCTTGATTTCTTTCTTCTCTCGTACTGTTTTTTCACTCACCTTAAGAACAAGCTCCTCTTCCCTCTCTCTCCCTATGAGAAGCACCCAAGTATTTCCAGATATGATACAGCTACAAAGTTCAACACAGTCATCGACCCTATTGATAGCCTGGTGAATGTGGGCTTATTTCAAACCACACCCGTTATCTGGCATATTGCTGTGATGAAACCAGCGCTTATAGGAACAGATTTTATTGTTGCTGCAGCATTTTTTATGGCCCTAATGCACCATTAGTGTGCAACAGTGCCACCATATAGAGGGAAGGCCTAAAGACAATGCAAAGGCAACCAGTTCTGGTTTCTGCTGTCTTGACTTCAGATTTTCATATCCTCTGTAACTTGGTGGGCTTTTAAAATGCTCTTGAAGCAGTTGCAGATCTTGAGGTGGCTGGCTTGGTGTTTTTTTTTGGTTTGGGTTGGGGTTTTTTTTTTTTACATTTTTTGTCCTCAGCTGCATAGATCAGGCCCTGCATGTTTTTAAACTGTAGTTTTGCTCCAGATGCGAACTCTGTGATCTTAATTAGCTGTTCTCTGATTAGCTTGCTGTGGAGAGGAAGGGGATTATATTTACAAGAGTTGGCTATTTTTCTGGAAGTAGAGGGTACTCCCTGTTTTACTTTGAGACCATCAGGCACAGCTTGGCTCCTGGGGTCAAATACACCTGCGTTCTTCCTGTACAGCTTGCCTGTGCCAATATATAGTATTTGATGGGTCAGGACAGGGCTGTAAGTAATGAAATGAACACAGGGGCATTTCTGCTGCAGCACTGGCTTGTGAGTGCCCTTGAAACGTATAGTGTTTAAACCTTATTCTCTGATGAATACTTAAACTTGGGCAACTTAGCTTTTGCTGCTCCTGCATGGCAGCTTATCATTGACAGTGCAAGCTGGATTTAAACCACTACTGTTCTGACTGGATTTTTGTACTGGATTTTTTCACCGGCACATTTGGCTACAAAAGCTGCAAGTGAATGGCAAGCCATGCCCAAACATGCCAAGGAGCTCTGTTCATGTGGTATCCCCCAGACTTAATCGCTTTGCTCCAGTCAGGGAGAAACATAGTTCAAGCAAATGCCACCTTTGGGTGAGGAGGGTGGCTGAGCTGAGCCATGGAGAGCTCTTGGATCAGTGGGAGCGCCTGCAGTGGAAAGCACGTGGATGGCAAACCAGGGAGATGTTGAGGGACAAAAAGCAGTCATGAGAACTGAGGTGAGAGGGGAGGTGGGGCTTTGCCTAGCTCTTGCCCTTGGTCCTAGGCTGTAAGATGTTTCTTCTGACCTACTTCATCCTTTGTTCCAGTTTCTCTGTGTGGTTTGATTTCCCCAGCTGGAGTAAATAGGAAGATGGCAGACTCCTGCTTCCTAGAGATCATGGCCCTTGCCACTGCCCAGAGGACCAGCATTTGCCATGGCAGTGCTGATCCCAATGGCCTTGGAGGTCTCTGTGTGCTCTTGGTGATGGCAGGGCAGCTCTCAGTTACAGTCCCAGGGGTGAGCTTGACTAAGCAAACTTTGTTGCTGGTGGGGTCACTGGGGATTTATTTAATGTAACTATTGTGAGGCTCCTGTGGACATGTCTGAGTGAGGAGTGTATATGAATTTCCAAAACCTTGGAGAGACCTTTGCATACACTGTTCCATTTTTTTTTTCTTCCAAATTTATGGCAAGAGAACAAAATGTGAAGCAGGTTGACAAGTTTGCTGCCAGTGCCTCCGGCATTAGCTATGATTCATTAGCCCAGCCTTGAAGAGATGTTCAGAGGTCCAATAAAATCTGTTCAAGATCTTGTTTTGAAAGGCATGCAGGAATAGGGAGTGAGAGGTTCTTTACAATGTAACGCCTTCCCTTTCTCTTCAGGAACAGGGTTGGTAACTTCTGTTTCCTGTCTGTCTTTGAAGCTAGTTTTTTAATGTATATTAAATAGTGCTCAGCCACATATTCTGATGTGGATGCATTTGCAGGACTGGTGGTAAGGAAGACAGGCCTGCGTCTGTCCTGTCCTCCTCCCTGTGTAACCTTACACTACAAAGTAAGAGCAAAGTGTGTGTAAAATACACCTTTTTGAATTCAGATAGCATTTTTTTACCATTGTTCCCATAGCATGTATGATAAACAGCCACTGCAATTCAGAGGAAAAAAATCATAGAAATAGCATTTTTAAGCAAGTCTCAGTGTAATTCTTCCACTCTCTTTTATGAAACTGAACTGTGTATAGATGTTAAGTCAAACTCACCATTTTTGACACAATAGATGTAGAATAGGTAGAAATGCAAACATAATTCCTTAGGTTACACATATGTCAGAGTTTATGATAGAGGCAGAGCTGTTCATTAGCCCATATAGAGTGGAAAGCAACAAAAAAAATATTCAGAGGTATCATTGGATTCTAATCTCAGTTACAAGAGATGCAACTCCAGTGGTTTTGGTAAAGCTCTTCCTAATGGATACGGGTCACTTAGGGCAGAATGAAGCCCATCCTGTTTTATAAGTATTTAATCCTGGTTCATATGTATTAACAGATGATAGCAATGCTAATTTGGTCTGAATGGTTGCGGTGACCTATGGATGTGCCAACTGGAATCATCTGGCCACAGGAAAAGCAGAGAGTCTCAGTTTTAGGAAAGGCCTGCAGACTGTTAGACTGGAGTCCCATGTTTATTCTAGGAATTATTTTCTCTAGGTTATGTGAGAATTCTTTTTGGCTGAGTTTGGAGCAATTCCTCTCCCAGATTAGTGGCCAGAATTTGGATTCAGGGTTTGCTAAGAGAAATGCTTGATGTGATCTGTCTTGCTCTGTCCATGGTCTTTTGGGGTATTTCAGTTATATTTCCTCTGCTTTCAACATTGTGGTTTCTGAATGCCTCTTCCTTTCAGAAGCCAGCAGCAGATGAATTCCTATTTCTCTCTTTTGAAATAACTAGTAAACAGAGCAAAGGGAAAGTGAAGCCACTGCTGGATTACTAGTCTTTCTGTCAAAGTTAAGTATCATCTCTTAAGAAAGCTATCCAAATCAAATGAGTATTTATGTGGAGTGGCTGAATTTAGTAGCTTAGCAACTGAATGGCAGCATTATTTTTTTCATGCAAACATACCAGTACTTCTTTCCACTTTACTCACCTTTCCAAACAGGCCATTGTCCAGTGTTATCTCTGAAACTGCTGTCAGATAACACTAGACAATGTGCTAGTACAGTACAGATGTTGGTTAGTTAATTATCAACTCCTTTATCAATATAGTTTTAACAAGGGAACTTGTCATAATGGGATGTGTGGCTAGGAAGTTAGCTTGTTTCCTTGTTCTGCAAGTGCTATTACTAGGTTTATGTTGATGACTGCATGTTTCAGTTCAGATTTTGAGCTTAATGTACATCCACACTTGCTTCACTGCAGTTCTCATGTGCTTGTATGTATTGCCTGATGACCTGGATGCAGCCTTTCACCATGTAATAGTAAAAGAAAAAGAAAAAAAAAAGAAAGAAAAGAAAGGAAAAACCACAACAACTCACCAAAACATGCAAAACCTCCCTTATTCTATTGAAACATTGGATTTATATGCTATTGGACGGTCCAATACAGAGCAAACATTTCCTTTCAAGTTTGCAAGCTGCGTGCTGGGAAAAGCAAACATCTGAAGGGCAGAGAGTTCAGACCCTGCCATCCAAGGTCAAGCCTGTGCAGCTAGTGCCAAGCTGTATGATGAAGATACCAATGGCCAAACCACTAGTGACTAACAACACACGCTTTTTCTGAAACATGTTTTTTCTGTGCTTTTGTCATACCTGCATTGTGTTGGCATCACTTTGTACTGAAAGATGATTAGGTCTCTTAAAAGAGGGACCTGCATTTACTCTGAGGCAAATTAGACTATTTTTCCAACACTTACTGCCCTCCCCAAACTTTCTTGCCTGAGGGGAATCATGTTAGATTAGTGGGGCAAAATGAGAACTCCTGGGGTTGGAGGTTTGCTGGTGAATGAGCTCTCTTCTTCATAGCTGCATACACTTTCCTAGCATGTTACCTGTTTATCCAGATGAATTAGACTCCTGAAGTAGCTCTAGGGCAAAGGAGGTTGTGTTAGCTTTGAACTAGTGCAGTTTTCTCACCCTCAAAGTGATATAGTTCATCTCTTTTGAACCTAGCAGAAGTTTTTAATACTAGAAAAAATCCAGAAGGAAATCGCAAATCCAGTGTTTTGGTAATCCATCTAAACAGCCATGATAGCTGATACTCAGCCTGCCTGGTGAGGGAGGACCCCATGAAAACGTCCTTTGAGGCTGGGGGGATTTAAAAGGCTCCTGTTTTGTATGTGGGACTGACTGGAGACAGAAAGCAGCAATATACCAGCTGAGAACATGCTATTATCTGCAGGGAGACTCCAGAATCCTGTTTCACTGGCACAGCAATGAGTCTTCTGCCTTGTAAGGATGCTTCTTTTGTCTTTCTGTGAGCTTTCCTTAGGTTTTGGGTGAAAGGCAACATGTGTGGTACCTACTTCCGTTTACTGATTGGGGAAGAGCCTTCACCAAACACTCTTTGTCCCAAAGCTTTTAATAAACAGTTTTCAAACTGAGCTCTATTCAACAGAATTATAAGCAATTTTAGTTGTCATTGCTAAGACAGACGCAATTATATTTAAACCCAAGAGTCTGCTGTTGAGTTTTACCTTGCTGGCACGGCCAGACTTTTTTTGAAGTTGATGCCTAATTCTAAGCGGAATTTACATCACTTCGATCATCTGGCCCCTACATCCACCACACCCGTCTTTTCACATTTCTACTTTGCTATTGTAATAGTACATAATAGTACTGTAAGAGTGTGAACCTCATAGCTCCACTTACAGATGAATCCTGTTGTCTCCATTGGGCTGTACTGGGCACTGCCATGCCAGACTGTCCCTGTCAGCAGAGGGATGCTCGTTTAGCTGGTGGAGAGACTGCACTGTCTATCAGCATGTTTTCTGTTCCTGAGGATTAAAAAAGCTTCTTGCTCTGGGAGCAGATGGCCACCTCTCCACCCATCCTCTCAGGTATGGGGAGGCAGCCAAAAACTAGCTTAAAAGAGCAAAGCATAACCTGTTCAAAGGAGAACAGAAAGGAACATTTTTCAAACAGCTTAATGAAGCACTTGTTAAGGACTGCCAGGGACAGATTTCCATTCTGCACAGGATATTCATTAGAAAAGTAAACACCCTCCAGCACCATTTGTAGGAACAAAGCAGCTTGCATTTTATAACGAGGTGTTAATTTAATGAAGGAGGGGACTGGCAGAGGAGCAGGAGACAACTAACCAAATGACAGACACCTTTTCCTGGGAGGACAGAGCAGCATAGCTGCCCTGCTTTGCTGTGTGGTGGCAGAAGATGGGCACTGTGTACTACACAGCAGGCAGGGATGGTCCTGGGCTGAGGAGCTGTGGGGTTTGTTGGCTGACATGCAGTGGTTGAATTGAGGCCCTCCATAGCCAAGTGTCTCAGCTGAAGAACCAGGTCCCCTCAAGGCTATGGTTTCAGGGTAACCTTCTGGGCATTTTTTTTTTTTAGGTACTGAGACACAGAGATTGCTGGGATATATAGCTTCAGTGCAGCTCATCTGTACAGCTTTGGGAGTTGGGGATCTTACAGCTTCCACCTTCGCTGCTTCTGGGCAGGAACCCAAAAGCCCATGTGAGTGGGGGGCCCCATGCTCCTGCTCTGTACCCTGCTCCAGGGCCTGAAGTCCTGGGACTTCCTGAATCTGCTATCAAGGTCTCCTTGCTTATTGTGACCCCAGGGCAGGGTGAAGTAGCAGGTACTCAAGTGTCAAAAGAGCCAGCTATTAATTTATTTCACAAAGAAAGAAATGCTGTGGAAAGGTTTCACGTTTTTTTCCCCTTAAAATTAAACAAAAAAATCCTGATTTCCTTTCTGTGGGAAGTTTTCTTTATCTTTCTGAAGCTGATTCCCACCCCACCCTCCACCCCCAAATGTCACAGCTTCTTGCAAAATAGAAGTGTGGCAGTTCAACCACCTCTGCTCCGGTTAGGATGTTGATGGATTTGTGACTTTTGCTTGCTAGAAAGAGCTGGTCTAGGGCTAAGGTGTGTTCACCAGTGGGTCATCCCAAATGATGCACAGCTCTGGGGTCACTCACAGGAAAGGGGGATGGAGGGTCCCAGTCTGCTTTTCTGGAACTATGAGAAACAGCAGGGCATTTTGCTCTGCCACTGCTGGGGGATGAAGGTAATCTGTGTGCTCCCAGGATTAGCCAGATGTCACTGAGGGAGAGCTGGGAGGTGAGGGCAAGTTTTTCTACATCTCCTGCCAGGACTTTAGCCTCAAGCCTATCCCTTATTTTCATACATGTGTGTTTCCCACCAGGGAATTTCTACCAGAGCATTCAACCTGCACAGTTGCTCCCCATGGGGACAAGGCCAAAGCTAACCTGCCTTCCCAGCTCTAAGAGAATGGGAATGAATGTGGTGCTTGGTTGGGGAGGAGGCTTAGTAGTAAGAGGGAAAGCATGTGACATGAAGCCAAGTCTTATTTAATGATGCTATCCTGTTTTTGATCAGAGCATATGGCAGACTGGAGAGGGGACCAAAAGTAAGGCCACAGGAAAAATTCTGGCCATGAAACTATATACTAAGTCTGAACATTTGCACAAATGAGGTCATTTCTCATGTTTATATTTTTACATGCATTGTATACTCCCCGTTCCTTGTCCTTGTGTCACTACGATGTGAAGGGAATTTCCTTCATGGAAAATGAAGGACACATGGCATTGTTGTTGCAGGGCTTTTGTGAACATAAACAACTTCAAGTGGCAAGGAGTAATAATACTATATTCTGGCAGTAAAAATACAAAGTTAGGAAAACTCCCACTCAAATCATTTTACTTCTGGTTGCTTGCTGAATATTTTATTAGAAGATTAGAAGAAGTGGCTGCATTTAGCAGCTGCTGACACATTTCAGCACTCTCAATATGTAGAGGTCAGCACTTAAGCACTGTAAATCAACCTGACTTCACTGCAGCCTGGCCATGCTGTGGCAGCTGAGGAGGGGGCTTGTGGAGAAGACTATATGGAGCCCTCATCTCCTAGTATATTGTAGATTATCTATCGGATCTACAAGCAAAAAGTGTATTGGAATGGTGAGTTTTTTCCTTGCAGTCTCTCACCTTTAAGTGCCTGCCATTCATGATAGTAGGGCAAATTGAAAATATGTGTCCTCTTTGGCTTCTGGTTCCCATGAAGTAGAAATATGTATATTTCTTTGGCTATAGAATAAAAAAATCCTGGTTTGCACTAGGAGTGAAGGCTGGTGGGACACAAGGTCTGTAACCAGCATTCAGGTGCAGTCAGTCATGGGTACCTTGTCAGTGGGCCAAATTAGGAGTGATGCAAAATGGCTGCAATACTGCATCAGAGTCCAATTAAAAGCAGATGTGCAAAGGAGAATCACCACTCCCCTGCCCACCCCCTCACTCCTGTCCCCAGCAGCTGCCTTAGCTGTGAAGCTGTTGCTTAAGGGCAGCAGAGTTTTGCTGCTGAGGGCAGGCTAACAAAACCATCTGAGAGCTGTGTCTTCCAAGGCCAGAGGGCATAGCATGCTTTTAACACCAGAGCTGTGAAAATGCACTGTTGAGGCTTGAGGAAAGAGAGCTGTAACTGAGAGCAGCCCCAAGGCTGCTGTGATGGGCGCATCTCCCCCCTCTCTCTACCCCCTTGCAGCACATCCCCTTCCCCAGGTGGCATTAGTTTGGCAACACAGAGCCAGTGGCCAGGCTCTGGTCAGAAACACAACTTTGCTTCCTATACTTACTGCTGATGTCCCACCTCAGTCTCTGAGTTCAGGCAGGGCAGCTGTCACCAGTGAGGTGACAGGTGTGGGGCAGCACCGTGGTCCAGCAGCCAGACCTGAGAGCAAAACAGTGGTGCCCAGACACTGTGATAACACACCTCTTCTAAAATTACACTTGGAAGAGGCTTCAGAGTGCAAAAAAACAACAACAGGGAAAGAGAAAAAAAACTGAACAAAAAGCCAACCCTCATGTAAACCCCAGGGCTGGAGGAATAAAAGCGCCAGAAAACATTTATATTGGGCTCCCTTGATATCAACACAGATGAAATGGATCCCCATGCTTCCCTCCAAACCGCAGGCTCTAAAGTAGATTCCAAATCCCATCCCCAGTTTAATTTAAGGGCCTCCCAATTAGACCATTGGATGCCTTTCAAAGCTTTGTATAAATTGGAGATTATGCATCTAGCAGCAGAGGCTTGTCTCCTTGCTGGAGCAGCCACTGGCCATAGTTCGCTGCCCAAGCAGCTTGGGTCTCTGGCAGGGAAATTCAGGGGCTGAACGATGCATCCGGGTGGCCCATGGAGGACAGCTCTGGCCCCGCTGCACTGGAGCTGGTATCTGCTCCAGCCATTCAGCATTAGAAAAACCTTGGTGCTGCCAGGGGCTGGATGTGGCAGGGCTGTGGGAGTGAGTGATTTCTCCGGTGCGCTGACTGAAGTGGAAAAATCTCAGGAGGGGAAAAAAAAATAAAAATGCTTTCAGGTTGATTTGAAATGTTTTTGCTGTTCTTCCTTTTCCCTCCTCCCTCAAACCAGCAATCAAAAAAAGAACTCATTGCAGAACATGGCACACATTCAAATAGTTTTGGTCAAGCTGTATTTTTCACAGTTAATTTTAAAGATTTTTGTTGTTGTTGCCCAGACCAAGGATTCTCCTGTAAGTTCCTAAGAAATAATACAGTCCTAGGTGGTGGAAGATTTTGTGGGAGAAGGAAGAACCAGAGATTTTTCATTCCTGTGTGAACTTCAAGTGTTTCCTCCTGTCCCTCTTGCATCCTCCCTCCTATCTGCCTTTCGTCCAGGGGCTGCACCCACACTTCAGAAGCTAATGGGTGATTGGTGTTGTCTCCAGGACTGAGCTGTCTCGTGTGTGAAGGCAGAAGCAGAGAGATGTCCCTGTGGGATGCGGAGGAAGCAAGCTGCGGGCACAGCCACCTTCCTGCAAGTACTGGCTCAGAGGGCAGTGAATGACTCATTTAACAAAGGAGCCCCAAGGATGGCTGGAAAAGGCCACCTTGAAGTGGCTGGTGGTATTGGGTGGCTGCTGTGGTCTTGCATTTCTCCTGTTGCTCACCAGCTCTGTCATTTCCCATCTGCCCTCCCCATGCATTGCAGCTGCTGGACTGTCAGATTGAGCAGAGGCTGGGTCCTGTCCTGGTCTGCTTGGAGATAAGGAGCTGCCACTCATAGTACTTTGGATTTCCAAAGAAATTAAGCAAAACAGCTGAAGATAGGTAATTTTATTAAGCTTCATACTGATGGAAATGGGACCATTGTCCTAATTTTAAATATTTGCCACCAGGCTTCTGAGCCCAAACTCAGTCAGAGTGGACCAGCTCATTGCATGGGCATTAACTGGCTTCAGTGAGTGGATTAATTTAATAATTAATGATTAAGTAACCAAGATGACCAAGAGGTTGGGAAGTCATCTACTCAGGCATTTCTACGAGTTTGGGTCTGGACTTCCTGAGGAGCTGGAGCTGCAGGGAGTCCTGAGCCTGGTTCTGCCCTGCAGGGCAGATTGCTCACATTTTGGACCAGTTGATGGGTGCCAAACGCAGGATTTGATTACAGCAAATTTTTCTTTCTTTGTTCCCCCCCCCCC
>JANZLQ010000086.1:13432923-13458087 GCA_026212715.1 Elanus axillaris
CCCCCCCGCTCTTTAAAGTCATTTCTCATGGTCAAATGCCCTATTTGGCATAGTTCAAATTAGGATAGCCTTTTTTGTTTTTGGCACAGAAGTGGAGCACTTACAGGGTGGCTAATTTGCTGTTACCGCTAATGCCAACTGCTTTAAACTTCTGAGCATTGAGTAGAAGGATGTAGGACTGGACTGAGCTTTAAGTTCTTTTTTTCTTATGTGCAGGAATATTCCATTTTTATCAGTCTTCCCTTGAAACATTAGAATTTTTCTTTAAAAAAACATCAGGCAGGAAAAAATAATTGTAAAACCCAAAGGATAAATTTGTGTCTCTTTTAATGTAAAAACCACGACGTCACCATTAAACTGTCAAATTATCCTCTGTTTAATTTCTATATAAATTTTAAAACTTTCTGCAGACAGCCAATAAACCTCAAGGTGATAGGACTTGTTTCTGCTTCCATTGAAGTTGGTGGCAAACCTCCCATTTATTTTGGTGTGTAGGATCAAACCCTAGGCACATAAATAATCAGGCACTGAAGGTGCTCTGTGATTCTTCTGTCCATATCTCTCCCTTCCTCTCAGAAAACTTCTGAGGTTGGGCCCAACATTGATCTCATGCACAGGCTGGGAGCATCTTTCTTTTGTTCTCCCCCCCCCCCCCCTTTCTTTGTGGGTTTTGATCTCTCCCTTTGAAATGGAAGCAAATTCCCTGCAGGGTGCTCTGTGATCACTTGTTGGGTGTAGTTGCATGCTTTCACTTCTTGCTGTAGGTGAAATT
Organism: Elanus axillaris; assembly: GCA_026212715.1. NCBI lineage: Eukaryota > Metazoa > Chordata > Aves > Accipitriformes > Accipitridae > Elanus > Elanus axillaris. The sequence continues at coordinate 13,433,696 of JANZLQ010000086.1, forward strand.
GGCTCATGTGCAATGATATTAACTCTCTGGTAGGCAGCCATACACAGCAGGAGCAATACACTGCATTCCTTCTGTTTTCCTAGATGCTTAACAGAGTAAGTAGCTTCCCCCAACCCCATAAAACCTCAGTAAAGCACAAATGTGTGGAGTGGACTAATGCAGCGCTATGAGAATACAAGATATACAAGAAACAATGTTTTAGGGAGAGCCAGTTCTTGGACAGACCCATCTGTATAGTTAGCCTGGGTTAGTTGATATAAATAAAAGATATTACCTCTTCCTGCAAAGTTATGTATTATTGAACAGTTCGTTGTCAATTATGATTTACTTGCCATAGAATAAAATGTCATGTCCCCTTGGTTTCATTGGAATGAAGCAGATGGAGAGGGTAGTTGAAGAGGGAAATTACAGTGATGGCATAAGTGTTGGGAGAAAAAAAAAAAAGACTGCTTTAACAGGAGAACTATGGTTAGGCCCAGCCCAGAGAGGTATGTAAGAATGTGCTTGTGATTTGCTTCCAACAAAATTTTTAAGCCTATACTTAACTATAAGCATGAGTATCTCGTTGCTTAAGGTTAAGCACGTGCTGAAATACTCATCTGGAGGTAAGCCCTGGCTGGCAAGACTGAAAGAAACGGAGATCACATAATCAACTTCCAAAGCAAGAGCCCAATCCTACCCAGTCAGCTATTTTGGGGGAGTTTCCAGGAAGGCAAAGAGGTTGCAGGAGGTGGATCTGCGTCTCTGATCTTACAAATTTCCTGGCAGGTGCAAAAGTGACTGCTCTGAACAATACCAGAGGTGTTTGCAGGATTGGCCTGAAGGCTTTGTCTGCAGCAGAAGATGAGGTTAACAGGCTGTTTAAAACAAACAAACAGCCCCACCTTCCTCCAAAAATTTCACAAAGATAGCCCCTGTGGTTGTGGTGTGATTTAAAAAAGATTTAAGCAGGTTTGCTCTGAAATGATTCCTGTAGCTCTAGAAAAAATTTGTCTTTGCTCCATTGTCTCAATCAGTTCTGCAAATTCATATCCCAAAGTCACATCTCTACTAGGGAGTCAGTCTGGGCATCTCTTCTTACACCCCCATGTCTTGGATTTTCATATTATTTGAAGAAAAATACCAAGAGACACTAAACAGTTCTTCTTTAAATGATGTTTACTTATTTAGTAGGACTTTTAACTGGAAATTTTCCAAATAATTATGCTTAAAGAATATGTGTGTGTGCGCGTGTGCGCACATGTGTATGTGTATGTGTGTGTAATGGGATAAACTATGCTCTACTCAGGAAAAAAATGCATGTGCACACACATGCGCAAAATAATGGGGAAGAAAGGGAAAAGAAATGCATTTGCTTATGGATATGAAATGCAGTTCTGAAAACTGGTTTTATTTTAAGGCCTTGGAGAATGTTACAACATCAATGAATGTAATGCCATCTCTTACCATCTGTGAAATATAGGACCATGCTTAAAGCAAGCAGAGAGAAAAGCAAACACAAAAGGAGAGAAAACAAGATCAGTGTGGGTCTGCTGCTGTGTGCTGAGGTGGCCAAGGTCTGCCTGGGGCCACAGATAGGTATTTGACAAGAAGGCTGGAAAAGGAGACTAGCTACTCTACGCTTTGTCAAAACTAGGTTTAAGGTCTTGTTTTCATTACGAAGGCTTTTGGCAAAGGCAGAGTTGATGAAGCCACTGGATTTTTTCTATCTAGTGGAGATGTGAGGGAGGTGATTGAAGTGTTTCCAGGTGTTTCTGGCTTCAGAGAAAATTCAGGAGAGTTTTTGACTTGCTGGTGGTTTGTATGCTAGACTCAGGGTTCGCCAACACTTGCTGCCCTCCCAGGCTGCTTGGGCAGCAGGTGAGTTTGTTCTGCAGCACACACAAGCCCTGTGAGAGCTGATACAGCCTGGCCACCCCACAAAGACAGTGGAGGAGACTTTTGGAGACATAGACAAAAAATGCCCAAGGCTTTGCTGCCAAAGTGTATGACAGGTCTAGGAATGACCTCTGCAGACATAGTTTCAACCTCTGGTTTGACTGTAAATGCATTGGAGAATAAGCCACTCATTTTCAAATCCCCAGCGGTGAGTTTGTGAGCCAGGCTGCATATGTCTCAATATTAAATAATGAGGTGGAATAACATGGACAATCATCATACGGCATTAATACATTTGTAACGCACTGGGTAATAAGTGGGTCCTAGGCAGTGTTTCAGCACAGACCTTGCCTTTGGATTTTCATGGAGGAGATGATCTACAGAAAAGGTAACATGCTCAAAACAATGGAAGTTATCTACAAGTATATTCAGGAAGGCCTGGGGCTTTCAGATGCAAATACAGAAATATATTTAACATCTTGACTTCTATTCTTTTGTCATAATACAAAGTGGAAAGACAATGTTTAGTAAATGTTTACATCTTACAAAGGGGAGTTTTGCAAATTGCATTGTAGCTCTTTGGGAGGAACCAGGAAAGAGGGCAGGATGTTAACAACATAAAAAAGAATAGCAATAAAACCCACCCCTAATATTAATTGTCTAAGAGGAAATGCATATATCTCTCATCAGGACATTTCAGACTCTGCTTTGCATTGCTGGAAGCCTGAGAACACTAATCAGTTTTTGGCATGGAGAAGCAAGTTCTTGCATACTTGAAACATAACTCGTTTACAGTTGTTTTGTTGGATGCTTATAAGAAATATGGAGAAACTTCCAAGTCCCTTCAGCCTGCTGAGCGTCAGAGCTAAGAGCGGGCCCAAGCTGCAGAGTTCAGATGTAGATCTGGCTCAGTTGCTTGACGTGGGAATGGAGGGGACTGCTCTGATTTAAACAACTCTGTTCATTTTTGGTCCTAAGGTTGGCTGTATTATGCAATGAAAATCTATCAACAGGTTTCCTTGCGAATTAATAATGCACCTGAAAAGATTCTCGACAAATCATTTGCACCAGCCCTGTGGCAGTGGCACGGAGCTGTCAAAACAGTTCTTTGGCAAGGTGGCAACAGCTCACGCTTCCTGAGGATCTGGGCCTTGTGAAGGTCTATCTAGTGCTGGCAGGTTAAATGAAGAGGGGTGCCTAAGCGCTTCAAGGCAATCTTGGGAAGGAGGCATAGCTCAGAGAGCGGCATCCTGGTCCTCTTCCTCCTTGAAACAGCAGCTGAGAGCTACCACGTGCTGGGGTCAGGTGCAAACTCAAAAGCCAGGCAGCGATGTCGTGGGTGCAAACTCAAAAGCCAGGCAGCGATGTCGTGGGACATGGGTGATGGGGAAAGCATGGCTGACCTGTAGAAATTAGCCATTGAACTCTGTGTGCGTATTTGTGCATATGTGTGTGTATTTAGGGAGGTGGAACAACAGGTTTGTGGCTGCAGTGAAATCCTTCATCACTGGCCGATACCAGGCATCGTGTAAAAGCCTCAGTTGTTGATGTTATTTACTTAGACATGAGGCTTTGCTCCATGTTTCAGTTTCTCCCACAGACTGCTATCCAAAGATGAGTTTGAAGATGAAGATTAGCAGCATGACACTAACTCTTGTGGAGAATGATTTCTTCTCCTCAGGCAACAGCCCATTTCTCCTTGTCCCCAGAAAGCAAAACCCTGAGCAAAGTGGTCTCCACGGGCAGTTTCTCTTAGTGATGGAAATTGCTACATTTCCACTGAATTATTTTCATTTCATACTGAGTAAAATCCTATGAAGTTGCAATGAGTAAAATTTTGGTTATATCACTTTGTTGGAAGGAAAAGGAATGGGGTTATAAACTGTGTGACTGTCAAGGAGTCCTGCATGTAACTCATGGTGTGGCTTTGTATGTGGAGGATGCAAAATTTCTACAGGAAGACTGGAAATCCACTTGTGGAGATACAGAGGATTTGATACCAAATGCTTCAAAGACAGATTTTTTTCTTTCACATAGGCTACCTAAGTGGCTATGCACCTTCCTCCTTCCAGGTGAACTGGAGTCCTGGTCTTAATTTTCCTTCATAGTGTAGCTCTCATGCTGTTCTCATAGCATACTTACTCCTGTTCTGCATGTACCATTCCTATGAAACCCTGCAGAAGCACGTTCCAGTGGTTAGATAATACCTGAATTTTTTTCCCCAGTTTTTCTCTCTTATCTCTTTGTAGTCCTTCCTTTGCTTTCCTTCCTCTCCCTTTCCTTTCACCTGTCTTCCTCTGAGCATCCATTCTCCCTCCCCATGCATGGCTGCCCAACTGTCATTCATTGTGCTGCACATCTCTCCTGATAGTTGGTAGGAGAACTGCAAGAGTCTCTTCCTGCTCCACCCTCACAGGAGGTTTTGGAGCCCTGCAGGGAGCTGCAGACTTACTGCTCACTGACTTGTAAGGGCAGGTGAAGTGCTCTAAACTCCACCTAGTAGGGAGGAAGGTGGAGGACCTGCTTGGCCGAGAGGCTTTGCAGGAGATAGGTCTGGAGGGAAGGAAGCTTTGGAGCAGTTGGGGCTGTGCAGGAGGCTCTGAAAGCCCTGGACACTGCCAATGGGTTTGCCCACTTATTTAAAATGATAGGTGCTTTGGCACTCTGACAGATCAGACCAAATAGCTACAGTATTTAAAAAAAAAAAAAAAAGACAGGACTATACAAAGGTTGCCACCAGCCTTTGTCTCGTTTTCGTGTTCGTTATAGTGTTAACCTTAGCAGAAGCCTTCATCTCATGTCAGCCCAGGACAAAACCTGGATACAGGCACAGTCTCCAGCTTCCACAATCAGTCCTGTAACACCGAGGAAAAATTGGGCCAGAGGAGAAATGCCTGACTAGCAGCTGCTGCCTGTAAGGCAGCACTGCAACTTTTTAGCAATACCCGGATATCAGTGAGTTATGCTGGCCCTGTCAGCCTGCATGGTGTCCGTGTTACTTCTCAGCCTTAGGAGATAAGCTGCAGAGTTTACTAAAGGACCTCTTTTGCTAAGTGTGAAGGTACAGGAAAATAACAAAACTAGCTGGACAGTTTTCTGAGGTACTAATGACCCATCTCCACAAAAGTGAGAGAAGAGGAAAGAGATGAAAACTTAGCAGCATCACTTTATTCTCATTTCAATAACAGCAAAGGACTTTGTTTTTACTTTTTTTTTTATGAGATTGCAAAAAAACCTCTCTCAGTACAGTTAAAGGATAGTCAAAAATGTAATTAATAATAGAAACAAAATTCTAATAGTCCAGGGTGAATATTGGCTAAGATGGCCATAATCATATAAAACCTCCTATGGGATCTTTCACGAGCACAAGTGAGCTCAGAGAGCCTTTTACAGCACAGCCAGAGCCTCCTGTAGCAATGCTATGCCCTAACAAAACCAGGAACGATCTACAGGATCTTCATTAAGTCACCAAAACTATTTTCTAACTTTTTCAGTCCAGGAATTTTTTTTTTTCTTTAAGGATCATCCTCCCAGGTACTGACCATGACTGGTCTTAGAGAGACTCACTCAGGTCAGGCTGTGGTAATGTGGCAGCTGGGGTAAATAGGAGAAAGAGGACATTTATAACATCTGAATTCTGACCTGATTGGGACTTGAGATTTTTTTTTATTGCATCAGGACAAATTTTTCAAAATCTCCTAAATTGGCTTAAAGGCCTAAAGTAGCATTTTTAAAAGCAACCGAATGTTTAGGCTTTGGCCTCCCTCTGATTTTCTGTGGGAGAATATCAAGTCAAATATGCAGAAGCATCACAGTTCTTTAGCCAAACTCCTTGTGGGTACTTGGTAGGTTTCCCTTCCGTGTTTCTAATTTGGTTTATACCCCAAAGCCAACTGGTTTTTACTATTCGTTCTGTGGGTGGAAAGCTTGTGAGAAGGTATTAACAGCTATACATCCCAGTTGAGCGATTTTCTTCTCTGAACTTTCCTGGATGCAAAAGGAAATTCTTCTCCAAATCAACAGCATGTTTTCAGGCCTTTGTTGTTGTTGTTGTTGTTTGTCAGGCAGATCTATATCAAGAAATCTGAGCACCTGGAGAAGGTTCAAGTGCAGACTGAGCTTCAGGTCTCAGCTTGGACTCAACAGATACTAATAACTACAAATCTTTCAGCAGCGCAGCTATCCTACTTGTTAGTAATATATGCAATATTTTTTATCACTCAGGGATTGGTGTTCTGGTTGTTCTGCTCCGTGGCACACGTACAGGATAAGTGATTCTTGTCAGTTTAGGGCAGCCTTCACTGCTGGTTTGTTCTCTGATTCCTAGCTGAGGTTGCCAGCATGGATACTGCAGCCACCTGCCTCGATCGTGTGCATGCATCTCTTTGTCAGGGGTGGAGTGTGGCCTCCAAACCCCTCCATTGTGGTGGTAGATGTTGAGCATCAAATGAGACTTGCAGCTATTAGCAGCAGACGTGTTAGCCACAAAATGAGAGACTTGTGGGCAAGCTAGAGGGTCCCTGGGGAAAAGTCTATGAACCATACGCTAGTGAGGGAGCCAAGGGCTCCAAGTCATCCCACTTTCATGTCCATAATTAATGGCTGCTCATAGGCACTTGCTGTGATCCCACCTCACCCAAGAGGAAGAGTTACACTTCAAAGCCCTTCTTTCTCCTTCATTGCTACTGACTGTGTTTTGAGAAAGGTTTATGTTTCTCCTTTAGCTATTAGAGGGGAGCTAGTGATCTGAGCTAGTCCCTGGTGAAAGCAGGGCTCTGAGCCTATATTCTTACTCCTTCATTGCCAGCTCACCAAGAATGACCAGTGACCTTGTAAGAAATGGGCATCTCCTTTCCAGAGACAGACAACGGTTGAGTCTCTGTCTGACCTTGGTTGGAAGGATGACTGTCAAGAAGGGGTGTAAAAAGTATGAGGATAACCTCTTGGGGTGAAGAGGCATTGAGGAATCTTCTGTGTCAAGGCTTACCCAAGCTTACTTTGCTTAAGCCGGCTTGTTTGCTGTCACCCTCTGAAGCCCCCAGAGATAACCACTAGGAAGTTAATGGGCTTCATTGCCCACAGATTTGGGTCGGTGTAGTAATTCCTGTAGCAATTCCCCAGTCTGGGGGAACATGTCCTCCAAACACAACAGGGACCACATAAAATACCTTGTGGTTTTTAATCAAATTGTATTCTGTGCTAATGCCACAGTTTCTTCCTTCAAGAAGAGATCGGTGACCAAAACTTTAACTACATTTCCAAATTAAATTTGTTAAAATACTGCCTCCAACAGGTGGGGGGAGTCCATGCCAACATTCAGTTTAAAGTTCAATTCAGTGCTGATGGTTTATGGCTGATAATGAATTTAGCAAGCTACTAGTTAGCCTTTGATGCTAATTATTTTAAGTATCATAGGTTCTGATTCACAAGGCAATAATCACAGGTCATTATTACTGACATTATTAGGTTAAGTTAAAAATTAGCTTTTAGGCTTAGAGCACCACGTACTAATACTCTCTGAAATGGAACACCTGTGAGATGCCTTAACAGACAATCGAGGGAAATTAGCCCTCTTAATTAAATGAGCTATAACTGTGCATTGTTTGTTGTTTCACTGACAAAAAAAAAAAAGTATTTGCACCTTTAGACAACAGTTTTCTATAGCTGAGATGGGACACCAATTGGAAAAAATGAGCCCAGGTTTTGCAAAACTGTGGTGACTTAACTTTGAGATAGTGTGGTCAGTGCCCCACACAACCTTCCAGGAATAAGTTGAACAAAAAGTGATATTGTTGGCTGAACCCTTAAATGGTCTAAAATGGGATCAGCAGAGCCGCATCCATGTACTGGCTTTGTGTTTTAGATAAACACACACACAAATCCAGTGTTCTGACACAGCTTCAATGACAGGAGACAGAAAGCAGTTTTTTTCCTTCTGAGAGTTTCCTACCTCGGGGTTTCTACAGGCAGGCTCCAGCCTGCGCCTCTGCTGCATCCAGCCACACCACCAGGCTTCAAGGAGGGATGAAGCAGTTTTAACAGGATTAGGTTTTACTGTTGAGAGAACTGTGATAGCTGTGACTGCTCCCTTCACCTGTGGTGCTTGGGATCCTCCATCTCCTCTGCCAGCTCAGGGCAGGTTATGGCCATGCTGGTCCCTCTCAAGCGCTCATGAGACCTTGAGACAGCACAAACCCATGCTTTTTGAGAGGCATTTTTCTCTGGCTTCATGTTACACAGGTGCATTGCAATCAACAGTCCCTTTCCAGGTGCAATGAAAGGTATTAGTCTTAATAGAGTTTTGAATAGGACGGTTATTTCCATAGAGACTATTCTACTTCCTTTAGCTTAGGTTATCTGAGGTATAGGAACAAGGACCTTGTTTAATTAGGAAGGGCCTGATACTTGCATTTCAATGGGACCCTCTAGGTATAGAATCCAGTGAAAAGCACCTGCAGGCATGTTTGTGTGGTATTTTGATCCCTTTGCATTTTGCAAAGAATTGACAGATATTTAATTCAAAGAGGGAAGGAAGTATGATAATTTCCTCATCTCCAAATATAAAGTTACTTTACAAGGAAATATGGAAAGCTTAAATAATTTGCCCAATAGCATAGCCCGAAATAGGACACAGATACCAACCTCTAAACCTTACCTGCGGTCATAAGATCATCTTTCTTCTCTTGATAATAATGAAAACTCAGAAGCTGCTTGCACTGTTGTGCAGGAAACCAGGATGGGGCACTGCACCACAGGCACAGATTAGGATTATGAGGGGCAGCACCTGGCACGTGGAGGCCAGGGAATAGCAAATGAAACAGTCACCAAAACAGTCTGCCTGCTGCAGCCCAAAGGGAACACGCTTTTCACCTACATCTACACACGGGGTGTTCAAAACAGCAAGCAGGCTCTTGCTGGTGTGACAGGGCAGGAATGTTTCAAATTCCCCTCTTGCCTTTCAGATTGGGTACCTTCTGGCAGGTCACTGTGGAGACCTCTGGTAACACAGGGATGGAATTGGTGAGGAAACATCTGCAGCATCTTCCCAGCATCAGTCCACCCAGGAGCTGTGGTTTTCCTGGTTTTGTTCTTGGTGGGTTTGGGGGTCTTTCCTTCTGTTTTTTTCAGACACTCCAGAGCCTCCTGCCAGAAAAAATGAGCCAAGTTCTGCAGCACATGTTTTGGTACATGTCCGTTTAGAGAAATATCTACTTTTCTCCTCTGCCTGTCCACAACAGGGCAGGAGTGGCTTTCTATTTGGAATGAGCCTAAAAAAAAAAAAAAAAAGAAAATGGAATCCCCTCCTCCTAAAAATTGTGTCTAGCTGAAAAGCTAACTTGCATCGTCAGTATGCACTTAAAGTTACAAAACTGGTCTGGATTGTTCTGATAAATCTCTTGAAGATAACCAGGACAAAAAAGGGGACTATTCAGTTGAAATTGTAACAAGGAAATATGCAAGAACACCTAGAATATGAAACACCAGAGCTGCAAAACTGAGCTAAAGGCTCAGTGTTTGGATATTGTGTCTGGAAATACCAGCAGATCCCAGTTTAATAAGTTCTGAAAAGAAAAATATTAAGTGGATCCAAGCTTTCAGTTATAAGTCTCAGAGCACTTCACAAATGTGCTAAGCATGCAATCACTTTTTTTTTTCTTTGGGGAGAGAGAGAGAGAGATGGGGAACTACAGCACTGAAAAATGTGCTGGTGTGACACAGCCACAAATGGCTCTTTGACTCTCACTCCATTGCTTTTGCTGCTGGGCTACACCAAAGTAATTAGTTGGTTGCCAGTGGTGTATCTGGGTGTAAACAGAATTCACTCCATCATCCAGGAATTGTGGGTGGTGGGAAGTTCTGGCTGATGGGGCTGTGGATTAAGTGTGTTGGTGCTGGAGGATAGGGTGTTCCTGTGCAGAGAGAGCCCTCAGCTTAGGAATTTGCTCCTCACAAAGGTATGCCAAAGCCCTGAGGCTTCCGGCATTTAGGGTGTGATGTAAGATACAGCTCTTTGTTGAGAGCTTTTCTCCTGACATCCTTGCAAGCCAGGCAGATGTGTGGATATCTCCTAGTAGTTACCCCTGGAAGGAAACATTACTGGATATCCTAAGGGGTAAACGGTGCTCAGAGCTGAATTAAGAAGTGTTGTCCCTGTTTACGCCAGTTCTGCATGCGCCGCTATCTATTTTTAGGGCAAAGCACTGTGTTTTATTAGCAGTAACCAGTTTTCAGTATTGACTCCCAGACCTGCAGAAGTGTCCTCTTTGAAATCCAGAAGAATGAGGAATTTGCCAAGACTTCAAGTTTCACTCCAGACCCAGAGCTCAGATCACACTCAAGGAAGGAGCTACCAAGGGGAGATGGGAATGGATGTCTTGACAGTGCATGTGACAACCAATGGGGCTGATGCTGGGCTCCATGTGCAGCCCTACTCCAAAGGCCAACTCTTGGCCAGGAGGTAATATCCCACCAGCTTCTTGTAGCCAGAAGAGCTGAAAGCGGATCAAGCTGGTGGCCTCTCCTGATGATTGCAAGCAGCCACGACCTGCCAGGGCAAGGTGAGCACACCCTGCACAGTCCCTATGCTGCTATTCACCTTTGCGGGTGTCCCTCATCATTGCTGTCCTTCTCCAATGTTAAAAGCTGAATCCGATCTGTACAGGCATCTTCTGCTTTTGTGAGGTGTTCATCAGGCTTGGAGGTGACTGTTTCTTCTGTAGTTTCTTTGGTGGGTGACAGAGCTCCTTGTCTGTGATGAGGGAGATACCAAAGCCACTGGCTAATGTGCATAACCTCATGTCTCCCTGTACTCTCTCCCTTGGCTTGTTTGCTTTGTTTAGTTTGCAGTGCAGGACAACTGCTTCTTATTAATCTGTGCATTGCATTTTCTGTCCTGCAATTTTCATCCAAGTTTGGGAGTTCTAGCAGTTGCTGTTGTGTACATAATAATAAGGATCTTCAAGTTCAATTCTTAGACTTTTTAAGCATCTTTCTCTTGTCTTTAGAAAATGCTGAAATTTTCATCATTCAAGCTGAAATTTTACCAAGAAGTAGTTTGGTTTCTGACAGGTTGTTTGGAGGGATAACATCTTTAGACCAAGATGGAATTGAGGAAGGAGAGGAAAAGAAGGATAGAGACAGACAGACTCAAGCAGATGGACGTACCCTTTCTTATCCTCATATTTCTGTGTATGAGTCAGTACCAGCCTAGTGCCTGACATGCTTGTTTATGTGGGAATTCAGGGTCCAAGCAATGAACTTGCTTGACTGAGATCAGTGACTTGGCCTTGGGTTTCCACATTTCCCATACAAATGCTCTGTTTTGAGGGAAGAGGGGATCCTTGCTCTCTCCAAAATTCACAGCACAAGTAATGTTGCATGCTCAGAAGTCCTCCTAGCTAGAGTTCTTATTTTCTAGCTAATGCTATTTATATCAACCTTTCCCTTCAGCTTTAACCGGGATAGGATCAAAGCTCTGGGAGCAGAGATCTGTCATTACACAGGCTATGAATTCTGTATTCCTACCTCAGATTTTGATTCAATTTGGGGGTTGTGTGGAATTCATCTAAAGCCAAGTGGTTTTGGATGTCAAAACCATAAAACAATTTTCCTGTTTCATGTGACGCGGGTGTATAATAATATATTTGGCCTTGCCCCTAGGTTACCTAACCATGGGCTGTGATTCACCTCAGAGGTTTAGCTGCCCTTTTACTGGACCTGTGCTCAGTTTCAATTTTTGTAAAGTCCAGCCAATGTTTCTGCCTTTCAGGTTCCACCAAGAGCACTTCCAGTAACTCTGCTAGTTAACATTAAAATCTACTTACTGCCAATACAACACTAATTATCTGTACTTCAAGGGCACCTTTGATGTGATGATCTCAAAGCAAATCAATTAAGGGTTATCCCACACCCATGCTATGGATGGAAACATTGAATGTATGGAGAAAGGAATCCTAAAATCACTGGCAAACTGGATGTGAAAACTGGAATTTCTGTCCCTTTCTCGTCCCTGTGAGAAAGTCAGCTGTATCAATGTCTGTTTTCTTCCCCATTCAGAAGACCAAAATTTTGCTATTGTGGATGTGTTTATGGAATACGATATATATAAAAAAAAATACTCCCAGAAAACATCACAGCATTTAGCTGTGTATCAGTTAGATTCAAAATCAGGCCAAATGACACTATACCTCTGGTGCTGGGTGCTGTGTGTATACCTCTTGGTCCTCTGCACCTCTGGACTGCAAGCTGTGCCATAATGGATGGTGCCTGCTTCTGAGGTCCAATAGCCTGGCTGCAGTCAGAGGTGATGGAGGTGCAAAATATCCAAACTATTATTGGTGTTATGGCATCTTCGGCAAATGCTTTTTAATGCTATAGTGAGTCAAAGTCAAATACTTATTTTTCAATTTCCCATATAGAAAAGACACCCCAAACAAACCTTCCCTGAAATTTGTCCCTGAAAAAAGTCAACTCCACTTGCACATTGCAAGCAGCAGTCTCCATGTGTACTGTTACAAATCTGACATAAATCAAGTGTTTGCAATATTTGGCTGGAATGAGGTTAAGGAAAGAGCTGTGTATTACTCGTTTTATTTCAGAAGAGTCTCACTGTTTATTAGGCCACATACAGCTGCTGCACACAGGTCCCCCTCTGGGAAGCTGTGACTGCTCACACTAGCAGGCAGTGGTGGAAGTCCAGCCTGGAGGCACTGCCCTGTCCCAAGCCCTGTGCTGGTGGGATTTGGCCCATAGGTCATTAAAAGAAGACAGGTTATGGTCAGCTTTGGTTCTGGATGCTCCACACTGCAGTCATTTTTGGCTGAGGAGGCACATAAAACATTTCTGATTAGATTGAGTGTTCTTGCCCTCTTCTGCATCGCTGAATGTTTGCATGCACAGGGATAGAGAGTTGGCCTAACAAGAAGGGTGAGAGCTGGTGTTATAACTGGGTGTGTTGCCTTTGATAAGGTCAGCACCAGATTTTTGGTGCCGTCCAGTACATGTAAACTCTGCAGGATTAAGTGAGGAAAAGCTTTCCCTCCCGTGTTATACTTTGTCCTGAGCACTGCATCCCAAAGCATATTTGGAAGCATTTAAATATGCAGCTGTGACAGCAGAAGGGGGAGATGACTTCTCTTCAAGTGCTGGAGGCAAGGATTACTTTCCTGCAAATTGCCATAGGAAGTGATGTTTCTCTAAACCTCATGCCTCCTTAAACATATGCATAACTTTCTAAGGGACGAATTTCCTTCCACATTGACCATTAGCCTTTCTTGACAGTTAGCCTTTCTTGCAGTGCAAGTTGTGGACTGGAAAATCTAGGCAGTTTAATGGAAAGAGTCCCTAAAGCCGAACAGATTCTCCAATTTGTCCTGTTGGGCAAACATCTGCATGTGAACAGAGGCTTCTGCTTTAATCTCACCCTCTTGGTCTTGCATTTCCGGGTTATCCTTTTATGTGAGTGATAGTTTTTATCTATACAAAGAGAAGCTTTAAACTGCCTGAAGTGAGATATTTTTCCAGTACTTTAGCACTAATTAGTCATTAAAGTGCCAAGATCAAAGGGTGAGGACATACAATGAACATACAATGTTGGTATGTTCTTATGATGTTCTTAAGATCACGTTGTGGCCAGTTCCTCTCATAAATACTGGTATTTTGTGAGTTTCAAATCAAATCTCCCATGGAGAATGGTTTGGCAATGAGACGGTGGGCTGCTTTTCCTTGCATCTTTCAAAAGTAAGGAAGTTTTAACTCCACGAGGAACGCAGTGTCAGCCCCACAATAAAAAGGCCAGCTATTACTTCGAACATGTTGGCACCCAAAGATGCCAGTGATTTAGGCATGGCTGTAAAAACCCGGCCTCATGGGACAGTCCCTGTCCTGAAGATCTGGTAGGTCAATCAGACAAGCAGTGAAATGGCTGGGGCCTAGAGCCTATTTCAAGGGTAACTTAAGGCAGTTAAGGGTGTAAACCTCACTGTAAGCCAATAAGACTTACCATTTAAGTGCTTAAGTGACTTCTGAAAGTGAAGCTTTTAAAATAATGCTGCCGCTTTTGAAAAAAATGTAGCCTAAGGACATGACTTCAGTGAAGCATTAACCTTAAATGGCTGTGGCTGTTGTCTTCTCACCTGAAAGGCCAGTGCTTGCATTTAATGATGCTTTCAACTGTAGGAAGCAGCAGGCGGGGCAGAGGTATGGGCTGGTGTCTGGGCTTTGCCTTTGCTTACACTGATATCCTACACCCTGCCCTATAGCGATTGCCGGGGTCCTGACAGGCTTCCTGTGGGCCATCCTGTTCTGTAGCCATAAACCTCACTTTCCCTTATCAATGTGGTTAACTGGTATAAAATCTGCAGTGCCTAAATACTTGGGATCTGACAAAAGAGCTATCGTGCTTATAGCTTATTAAAAAACGAGAGAGAGAAGAGCATACAGAGTGCAAACAGGTGCTGCTGCTGGTGACCACTCATGGATGGGAACACGACAGTCTAGCTGCTCTGGAGGAAAGGGAAGGGTTTCTTGTTTCGTTTTTGTGGGGAATGAGCAGACCATAGGGCTTGGTCTTCTGTGTCTCTCTCCAGCATCTGGAGCAGGTGAGCCGTGCACTGAGGAGCAGCAAGCCAGAGGTGAGGCTGGGACTGAAGGAGAGGCATGGCAAGGCAAGTGCAAGCCGGCAACCCAAGTAAAGAAGGATCTGTAAAATTAGTGGCTAATAATGGTTGTCCTAGAAACAGAGGGAATGGAGCAATAATATTTCCAAAATGTCTTTTTTTCCATAACATGGGATGTTTGAAAAGGCCATTATTCCTCCTTTTAAAAAAAGAAAATTATTTCCTTTTTTTTTTTTCTTCATTCTTTCTCTTGTGGGAGTCCTGGGACTTGACAGTGTGGGCTCTTGTCCAGCATTTGTTCTGACCTAGATTTTGATCTTTGCTTTTTTCCCTTACCTTCTTCTTAGCTGGCTACTACTTCTTAAAGACATGCATATAATCTATAAAACATTTGTGTTTCCCATTAGTTTTACTTTCTATTTTCAGGAGATTCTGAAGACTATAACAAAGAGATTTAAATTGCAATGACCATGAATGCTTTGGGCTCCTAGGGCAGTCTAAGTAATTGTAAACAGCAAGGGAACTTGCTAGACTATTTAGTAAAGAGAAGTGAGATATTAAAAAAAAAACCAAAACAGTGAAAAATGCTGTAGATTAGTCACCGCTTGTCTTCTCACAGTGGGCAGCAGCAATTTGCAATACCTTCTCTGACAGCACTGGAGAGCTGGTGCACCTGAATTAAACCCCTGAAATCAAGTAATTACTGTTGCAGTACAGCCTCAAGCCTTGAGCATGGTTTGGGATCTTTTGCGCTGGGTGACATGCGCATGTATATAAAAGACAATCCCTATTCTGGAGTGGTTATAGTGGAAAAATACACAAAGTGGGCAGAAGATAGGGGTGATGATGTGGTTTATGGTCCCTGTTTTCCAACTGGTGATTGAAAGCAATGGGAAGACTCTGGTTGACATCAGTTGTGACTCTGGCCTCCTCTTTATTGATCTTTTTCAACTGTCCTATCCCCGATGGTTCCTGCTTTCCTGTTGTTTATTGCTTAGCCACTTGGGCTGTGGAGTAGGTATGTTGCTATAAATACAAAGATAGGGAGAAACAAACCCTGCAGTTTGCACAAGGACAAACAATTGAGCCTGAACCTTGGACTGAATGAGAATTCAAAGTTTTAAAATCATCAGTTGGTTTAGTTAAATGAGTTGAAAGAATGCAATGTGATATTTAGTTGCATTTATTTTACTGTTGCCTCCCATTTGACATGGCTCAGTTGGCCATATCCTGATTGATACTTGGAGACTTGTGGGAGGATGTGGATATTAGGCGGAAGCACAGAGGCTGCACAGGGTCCCTGCATATGGAACAGTCCTGCTTGGTTCACAAATGAATGTTTTCAGGCAAAAAGCAGCTGAGGGTGGAGGACATTTCTCATATACATCCCATAGTACTTCTTGGAAGATGTGATGTTCACCCTGAAATTTCAAACTGATGGTTGATCTGAATCTGGTAAATTTGGAACCAGCTGTTGTTAAGCTGTGGGGAGGCCGTCTTCATGAAGGTGATATTTTCTTCTGTGTGGAATTTACAGACTCCTCACCAAACCCAAATATGACTCACTACGCAGCGAACAGAGCTGACTGAATGCAATGGAGGCTCTGGCTTGTGCTGGTTTGGATTTCATGGGCCTATCAGAAAGATTAACCCAGAAGAAGAAATTTAGTGTGCCATCTTCTTCTGTAGTAGCAGCTTCTGATGGTGATCTCCGTGCTGTTGTAAAATGCATTTTATGCATTATGAAAGATTATTGTTCTTATGCGCAGACATGTACAGAGCTTTACTTTTGTAACCTACTAGTGGCAGCAGATCAAAAAGTCAAAAAGAATGAACAAACCTGTCACCCTGAGAACACTGGTAACAGTAAGTGAGGCAGCCCTGCCAGCCCAGGTCATTGGAAGAGCAAAGGTTGATGGAATCCTGTGCGAAGTAAAATGTGGAGGTTCTTGATAACCCATGCAGTTTACTGATGGGTTAAAAAAAATCAGCAAAAAGAGTGCTTATCTGGCAGGGAACCAGAAACACCATTTTTCACAGGGGAAGGCAGACCAAGCTATTCCCTTCTGAAGGTTGTAACTGCTTGGTTGTTATGTCTGTATGCTGCAAAGGAGCACGGACTTTCCCAGCAAAGAGGTAAAGGCACAGAGAGAGTTGGGCTTTCGCAGAGCAAGTAGTTCTGGCCTGCTGTCTTACCTGGCCCTTCTGCAGCTAAGCAAGTCTCTTTGGGCATCTGTTGGTGAGGATTTCTAGCTGTGTGTGCCATGCTTATGGCATGGCTGGAGTGGCACTGGCCAAGCATCTGCCAAAACCAAGACTCAATGTATGTGCTGAGGAGCAGCAAAATGCAACACCACCATTGAGGCAGCTCTCAGCAGCACGCCCTTTCATTTGGTTGGTTTTTCCCTTTTCCTCCCTTCCAGAAACTCAAGCCAGTGACCAACAAGCCATGTGTGTGTGCATGCACATGCACACGCACCACGTTCTGCGATTCCTCCTAGTTAATGTAAGCGAAGGACAAGGTGAGCACGCAGTCCCACTGGCCCTGTCTCCTTTAGGTGTGCTGCACCACCCAGTGCAATTCACAGGCTAATCCGGTTTGATGATCCAGAAAGAATGTTTCAAGAATGTTTCATCCCTCAGTAATTTTGTTAACCTCTCCTGGCAACAAAAAAAGGGGAGGTAATGAAGTGGTATTTTCAAAGAACATAAAACCTAGACAGCCCTTCTTTCGTTTGAGAAGGGTTAGTAGGCGTATGGAGGACTTCTCCACATGGCTCTGCACTTCATCTGCAACTTGAAAAAAACCAACCTCGTGGGATACTAATTCAGTCCTTGGTTTCTTTCTTGTATCAAATGCTGCCAACTGTGCCTTAAATTTGGGCCAGATGCATGATGGTTTTATGATGTGATACTGTTAGGAAGTCTGGGTTGAATATAACAGAGGCTCTGCTAATGGGGCTGCTCCTTTAGGGCAATGGTACAACACTGGCTTGGGACGCTTGAGCTATTTACTCTGTGCCTCTGTGGGAATATGTCTTCAGCAGAAATTAATGGTTGGGTTTACCAGGCTGGATAAGATTACTGGGACTGATTGGGTCTGTTAGTGTGGCAAGAGGAGCAAACCACTTTCTGATGCACTGGGGGCTTGGGGGAGAGCCTTCCATGGCACATTTATTTCAGCAAAAACCAACAAGTTTTGTTCAGGTTCATTCTTGAATTACTTGTGTGCTGCTGAAGGCATGGCATTCATACATTGCCAGTGCAGGCCCTCTCCTTGTCCAAGTGGACAAAATAGGCAAAGAGGGATTATGCTTATCTCGGAACGAAGGGGTTTCTTTACCCACCACGGCAAAGATGTGGCACAACTGGGCTTGGAAGCAGCACAGCTCACAAGGCCAGTTTAGTGCACGGAACTATCTTGCAATTGAAACATAATCACAAGACCCTCCTGTTCCTTTCTGATCATGTCATGTCCCAAAAGTTTCATGGAGGATCAACCAAATCTCTTGTGTTTTCATTTACTAAGTTCAGTCAAGTGATACAAAAACCAGAACACACTTTATGCTAAATTTATTCTGAATTTTCAGTGATTAAATTGTGCTGTTGTAGGGGGTTAATTTTCATGGACAGATATTAATAATTATCAGTTAATATGCTTAGTAATCTCAAGGAAATATTTAGTAGTCTTTACAGCTACTTAGCTAACAGAAATTGGCATAATTCCTTTGAATTCGGGCTCTGCAACTCTGTGTTGTCTCCTCTTTTTGTTCTCTTTCTTAATAATTTGATTGCTGTCTTCACACCATGGTAAAACTTTCTCTTCTTCACCTAGCATTTATTTCCCATTGAGAGCCCAAACTGCTTTGTTGTCACCTGTTCTTAATCCTGCCTGCTGATGTAGGGGTGGAGGAGAATGAATGATATAGCTTATCAAAAATATGGGCCAGGCAGGACTGCAGGATCCCTGTGCATGTGTATATGTGTATATATATATATTTTTAAATAATCTTTTAGTGCAGTGAGTGAATTATGCAGTGAGTTCCTCACACTTTAAACTTCCTATGGAGATGAAACACTCATTTTTACTGTGCAGAAGTTTGGGGTCTGTGTGTGAGCAAGGCTAACTCAACACTAGCCTGTTGAACTATGTGTGCTTGCCCAGGCCTCACTGACCTCCTGATAATTGTTTTTGATGCAGGACTTTATAGGGGGGAACAGCCAAGAGGTGTGGGGTAGTTGTTTTAAATGCAAATTACTTGGCTTCATGCAGGACTAAATGGCTGAATTCTATGGCTAGTGCAATGCAGGGTTGCAAATCACGATGCTAACAGTTTGATGTACTGAGCACAAACCATTCCACTGGAACACAGAGCCTGCCCATTTTGTCTGTGCTCTAGGTAAATACAAATAATTTGAAAAGTTCTCTGTGCAAGAAAGAAGCACAGCACTTACTAAAAAGTAAGGGAAATACAGTCAAATATCTTCAAACAGTAGCATAAAACCAGTTACTTATGACTCAGGACTGAATTCAATCTCCAGGTGTGATGCAAGAACCCTTTACAAGGTAGTTGTTACATTTCTGCCTAAGATTCTTCCAGTGAAAAAATACTTTTACAGCGGAAACATTTTAAAATATTACAAATATTACAATTTATCCCCTATTTGTTTTTTGTCTTGAGGCTCTGTTAGCTGAGCAGCCACAGTGGACCCAAATTTATGCAGACACACAAAGATGGTACCTTGGGGTGTCAGCCATTGTTGTGTTAGTGTGTCTGAGGTGGGAACAGGGAAGACCATTATCCACATCTCATTTCTTCTTTATCCTTTCCATTTGCTTTGTCCTCAATTCCCTGTTCAAGGAGGCCATCAGTGACAGGATTGGAGGTAGCTCCTTTCTGCGAGTTTGATACCAACCCTTCCATTTCTCTTTCAAGCGCAGTTGTGTGAAGCTTATCACACAAATGGGGCCTTTTCCCTCCGCAATGGTGGTGCAGTTCTTCCTTTGCTTTGCTGGCTCCATTGCTCAGCTGCTTCTTGGTGGGTGGGTGGCTGTACTAAGCTGCACACCAGTGTGACAAGAGGGGGGATAGGAATGCTCTCCGTTTTATAGACAAGGCACTGTGATCCTGTAGGCACAGACCTATGTTTCCCAAGAAACAGTCAAGAAAAATCATCTTTCATCCATTGTAGCAATCCAAATGCCTACCCATCTCCCTGTGTTGTGTAAGGAGCATAAGTTCGCCTTTTTCTGTCCCCAGATGTGCCCCTGGCTTGCTGTTTCAGCTGAAGGGTGTGGTGGCCAAACTGAGCCATTTTGCCCATTTCCTGGCTTGTTCCACCACCATGGTCTCAGCGGGACCAGAGCTCCCACGCACTCCCATCTCCAGTGTGCCTCTGCTGCTGAAGGCGTCGGTTGAGGGCACAGCTGGAATGGGGGTGCTTCCTCACTAGAGGATTAAACCCTCCTTGGTCCTGATGCTGTACCAGTAATAAAACCTCATCCAAGGCAAGTCATATTATACTAGGAAAAGTGTGTTTTCCTGGATATCTGTGCCTATGCTGGCAGAATGATACCAGAAGCTATGGCAGCCAAAGCCATTAACATTTTTTTTTAAGCTGCTTAATCAATAAATGCTGTGACAAACTGAGCAAAGTTGCACCAGGATGCTGGGCTGTGCTGTGCAAAGCTAGTGAAGTACCAGCTGAGTATCTGCCGCAGCAGCTGGCAGTGCTGCAGGGACCCTGGCAGCAGCAGAGCTGCTATCAAGAGGTGTCAGATTTACTCAAGGATGAGACAAGAGTGGGTTTCGTGGAATGGGGCTGTGGAGCGCACTGTAACTGTACCAGCAGGGTCTTGCCTGAAGCCCTGCCCTGGCAAACATTTACTCTGTAGCAGACATGAGATACTATGTGGCTGCTTTCCAAAGTGTGGGGTAGGAAGACATGGAGAGGGTGTATTATCATTTTCCTGACCATTGCAGGTGCAAAGAATTTGGTAACAATATTTGCTCTGGAGCCAGATTGCTCTCAGACTTCCTCCTGTGTTTATTCATTTGATGAGAGTTACCCAGCTTTTCAGCTGTGCAACAATCACAGGGTAAGGATTCCCAGACTGGGTATTTTTTCTTTTATTCCCTTTTGAAACATGTGTCTAGACAAGTGACAGGCAAACCTCAAATTGTTTGGTTGCATATTTAAAAAGTACCTGAATATTTTCTCCCTCAGTCCATCCCCCTGAATGCATTCGACCTGCCTTAGTTCCTGGTAATTGGGCTGAGGGCCTCAAGAGAGTAACTTGTCTTGTGAGCTTTTCATCTCCTCCTGGAGTTAAGGAGTTCAAAGACCTCTCAACCATAAAGCTTCTGCAAACACTTCACTCTTTGGATTTCTGACCCTGTCTCAAACCAAGAAGCACAAGGAAGCATGAAATGGTAAAAAAGCCAACACCCCACACCCCCAACTCCCAACCCTCCAAACCTTAACATAACAAAAAAGTGTTTTTCATTCAAATAAAAAATGCAAGGAAGCTGCTTATAAGCTGTTTGAGAAAAGGACAAATGTTTGAATTAATTTTTAAGCTCATTTAGACCAGGAGTTTGCTGCCAGTGGCACACTGCCCTGATGCCTGTGCCATGTAACACTGCAGAAGTTATGTAGCCCTGTGAGATGGGCCACGCAGGATGTTTTACTAGTACAGCCCTTGGTTGTGGTTATAGGCTGTTTGCTGAGCTGAACAACTGGAGTTAGTCAAATGCATTTGACTTCAGTGGGATTTCACATGGATGAAGAAGTCTATTGCAATGCTGATGACAACCTGTTCAGCACTTGGATCAATAAATATTTTCTTGTTCTAAAATAATTACAGAGTCAGGGCTATTTACTGGAAACAGTTAAAAATAATTAAGGGTAATGAAGGCAATCAAGAGCATCTTACTTTATGTGACAATCTATTTTATTATGTATTTGTCCAACCAGTGATGCAGATGGTCCTACCCTCTGAGCGATGAATTACCAAACATTCATAGTAAAGTTTGTCCCATTTATACTACGTCATCATTTAAAAAAAAGTTTTTGGATTTCAGTTTTCCTTTACTAAGTGATCTCAGGAACATGCTCCACCTCAGTTGGGTCACTTCTCTCAGGTTTTGCGCAGCTCCACTTGCACTTGTTCTGACATGGAGGAAGGAAGGGGGTGGGAGCAATCTGGTTCAAAATGCAAAGCTTTGGTGTGGCTCCAGTCTCTCCACCACCCCTCTGGCTTGGTGCTGACACACAGTAAATACCTGAGATGAGCGAGCCAAAGTGCCTTAGTGTGGGAGTGGAGGTTCATTGCAATAAATTAGGTAGGAATAGTGAAAACCACTGGTTTCTGCTATCCAGCAGTTCATTTTTGTTCCAATTTTTCAGTTAGCAATCTATAAAAAAATTATTGCAAAATTTGACTCTTCTATCCAGAGTCAATAACATTCCCTGTGCCAGGTGGTGTAATAATTCAAAATAGGGCAGACCTAGGAGAGAGTTAGATTGGGTTAGGAAGCAAACTCCAAAACTCCAGCTCTACTGCAGCTGGTTTCTACTGCTAAAGGCTGAGTAAGGAGAAACCCAATATTGCAGCTCTACAGTAACACTGGAAGATTGTAATTTTCATTCCATTCAAATTTTAATGTTTAAAAAGTATTTCTTTGGCTTGATAAATTCCACACATCCTTCCCACCTGTTTCCATTTTAATGCAAAAATAGAAACACTCTAGTTCATATCTTGTTTCCAAGTTGGCAGAAGTTGTCCCTGGGTGGGTTGGTAGTGCTGTAACAGCTAATCAGAATATGGTGTAGCTCAGTCCCTCTTTATTTTGCTGCTGTTCCCCCCCCCCCATGTATTAAATACTGAGAACTGGTTCTTCAGTTGGTGTCAACTGGCAAAGTCCTGGCTCTTCTTGAGAAGAGAGCCCAGACCTGCAGCTAATGCAAATCACTGTGAGGTTGGGCAATGTTACTAAAAAAACATTCGGTAATAGGCCATGCACTCAGAGTTGCTCGGGGAGGAAGAAGAGCTTGGTGTACTTTAATCACAGGGTGACTTCGAGACACAGCTATGTTATAGCCATGAAAAGGGAAATGCGATCTAAGGGGAGAGATGAGGCCGTGACAGCACAGCAGGCACAGGTGAGAGCTTGGCTTGAACACAGTGCACTTTTTTGCTCACCAAGAAATGAAGATGAGCTGAAGCAAGAGCCATGCAAAGTGTTGATGAGATGGACAAGGAGAGGAAGGTCTGTCTTGGGAGAGGAGACTGGGAGGGAAGAGTTGAGAAAAGCAATGACTGATATTTCTGCCTATAAATATGTCATAGCTAAAAATTAAGAAAGGTGAAGAAAACCTCTTTAGGCAGAGGGGTGCAGTGGTACAAAAATGGTAATATAAAGTGCCATGGATGGACTTAGGCTGGAATTAGAGAAAGGTTCCTAACTACTGGTGGTAGCAAGCACAAACACTCCACTGCTGTGAATCTTTTCTTGCTCACACTGCAAGGCTCAATATGAATCACACCTGTGGGCTCTTAGCAGATGTCTCTTGGTTTGGAAAAGGACATCAGAAAAACTGTTTAACATGAAAAAAGTAATGATTATATAAAAAGTATGTTGCAGCCTAAGAAATGAATGCTTGGACCAAAATAATGCAGGTAACCACAAAGAAGTGAAATGCTTTTGGAGAAATCAAGAGGGGAGAAATTGCTACGTGTATTTGTCTACATCCCATTCAAATGTCCAGGTCAGCACAGAGGGCTGCTCAGAAAGGTTATTCTTTGGAGAGGCTAAGGCATGGGTGACATCAAAGGGCCTGGTACTGTAATGCTTTACCTTGTGTGTAAACACAAGCTGTGCACTCCCCAAAATGCATTCCTGCTGGGCCCGATTTCAGCCTGCCCGTGTGTGATGTGGGGAGCGGGTGGGAACCGAAGGTCGTGCTGAGGAGAGAGGAAAAGGGTAGAAATGTGCCCCTGTGTGTGGGGAGGTCCCTGCACAACTGCTTAGCCTCAAAACCACCCTGCAGCTTTCTCTTACCAAGGAGCAGACGGATGCATCATTCAAGGACGAACAGCAGCTAACTGACAGCATAATGCTCCCAAAAAACTGTCCTTGTTTGATTGTTACTGACCCAAGGGGAACCACTCTGCTGCCCCTGGTTGAGGACCTGCTTCATATAAAGCTTGTCATGGAGAAAGTGTTGTGGTTTTTTTTTTTTTTTTAAACTGTGGGTGATGTCAAGAATAAAAGACTTTAGTGAATAATCCTAAGTAAGGAGCAAGCATTTAAACAAAGAGCTACTGTGGAATTTACAGACAAATGCATGAATTGGCCTGTTGTAAAATGGACAGCATTTTACTCAAGGATACAGTGGCCACTTCCAGCCTTTCAAATTTCCACCAAGTTTTAGAGGCTAAGTGCTAAGGAAGATAAAGAAGAGAGATGTTAATCAGTGATGGGATTTCATCTGTCCTGAGAGTTTCGATAGGTTGTAAGCATTAGCCCATCTTCAGTATGCCTGGATTGGCTTCAGTCCTCAGATTGCTGTCCTGCAGCTGATGAAAGACATACATAGCAGCAGAACGGGTCTGCTGGGAAGATTTAGCTGGCCAATCTGAAAGTCCTTTGCACTTCCATCACCTCCCATCCAGTTAGCGCGTTAGACCTCTCTTTCTTTGCAACTATGCACAAAAATAATGGCTCAAAGCGTGGCAGTATGTTGGTGTTACACAGAGTGAATGGGTTGTGCAATTTCTATTGCAGTATAGGAACACTGCTTGCTTTTATGCTTTAGAGTCAATGAGAAGGAAAATAAAATAGTCCTGCCTTAGCTCTTTGGCATAAGAGCAATAATTTCAGTGCACTTCCC
>JANZLQ010000086.1:13458100-13500207 GCA_026212715.1 Elanus axillaris
AACACACACATGCTTTGCTGTGTTATGTGCAATGGTGTTGCTTGGAATGAAATGCCAAAGCTGTGAACTTTGCTTCATGTTAGACAGGAATGAAATGTTCTGTCCTTCACTTCTGTTTGCAACACAGGTGACATGATTTTGGATTACATTATCTGAGTGATCATCCAAATTATTTGCCCAGACATAGTGTAGCAGGGCAAAAAAAACCCACCCAAGAAATCTGTGGTGTAACTTCAAATATGTATATGAATATTTCCATGCTTGCAACTCTCCAGTGTAGGTGTCTAGTGATTCCCACTGATTATCTAACCATATGTTTTATTTTTCTCTTTAAAAAAAAAAAAATATTCCACACATTTTTTGTGGCATGTTAGATTGGCTAAAATAACACATGGTCTTATTCTGCTCTGACTGAATTTAATGCCACCATTCCTGCTGACTAAACTGATTCAGTATTAGGCCCCCAGTGAAGAAAAGTCCATGCTATTTGTAGAAGTAGCCAGGACTGTAAATACAGTCCCTCTAGCTTGGGGACATATTGAGCTCATTTGGTACAGAAATAATATTTTTCCGTAACTTGGAAATATACAGATGGTCCAGTCCTGCACAGTACAGGCAAATCTCCCACTGAATTAGGAAGAGAAAAAAGCAGATTGAAAATTTGCAATTGCAATTAAGGTCAGTATAGCATGATCAGTGCAGTTCTGAAATATGTAGACGCTGCAGTTTTTCTTTGGAAAAAGTTGTGGTCCAAACATGCTGCTCAACTCTGAAGATTCACAATTCATGCAGTATGGGTTGGCTCCCCTTGCAGTTATGCTCTCTGTAAGTGCCAGGCTCTCATGTTTGTGATGATACAATTTTCTGCACTGGACTACCTGTATGTCCAGCAAACAGGTTTTCCAGGTGCAAAGTGGTGCACAGAATAATGCCCAGAGAGGTAACGCTCAGAAACTCATGATAACTTCATGTGGCAGATCCTGCACCACAACAGAGCCAGGGAGACCTGAGTCACAGTCCTCAGGGATGCCTCACAAATGCAAGCTTTCTAGGATGAGGCACAAGTTAAGTCTTGTGTTAAGTTTATCACAAGTTTGGCCCTTCCTGCTAAACCACTCAGCCAGCTGACTGACAGGAGAGTGAGAATGATATGGGACAACAGAGAAGTGGCAATATTTTGTGAAACAAGGAAATGGCTTGCCAATGCTAACTGCCCTGTGGGGTTTCACACTGCTGTGAGTGTTAATCCTCCAGGAGAACTGGATCTATACCAGGGTACAGTAAAGAGAAAAATCTCTTCAGCTGGCATGTGCAAGCAGGGTGATTTCAGCTTTACTGAAATCAGACCCAGATTTACTTCTGGGTGTAGCTGAGAATTCTCCAAGAGGAGGGCAGCTGAGAGCAGCAGTGGGTATTGTTCAAGCACATCAAACCAAGCCCACCATTCAGGGTGCTGTGGTCTCTTGCAATAACGCATTAAGGACAGATTCTGTGGTTTTGGCTGTTAAACTATAGGAATTCAGTGCAAAAGGTGTGCAGCTCACCTATAAACATAAGTGATTCTCTACTTGGCAAAAAAAAGGCGTTGTTGTAGTTCAGACCAACTCGAGGTCCCTCTGTTTGATGGTCTGCATGGTTCATGAAGAAACCATAATCATCAGGGACAGATCATCTGATGGTTATTAAAAATAATAGGCTGACAAATGACATATCCCTGGCCATGGAATGAAATACTTGACACACCAGATGGGTCTTCTTATCACTGATTTCTCCAGCTTACTCAGTCAATATTGATAACATGCTCAGAGGAGTTAGGAGAGTCATGCCAATAAACACAAATGCCTAAAAACTGTCTGCAGTAAGGCTTCATGATAAGAGATGAGAAAAGAAAGTTCTTTCCTGAAGCTATAAGAAGTTAAAAGCTGCCTTTTTGGAAGATGGGTATAAAGCTCTGTACAATATTGTGGGAGGTTACTGGTGAATCCCATCAGGGCTTTGGCTAGGATGTCTGCTACACATCTTTGTGCAAGAGAGAGGTTTCTGTGCATTACTTAGAACTGAGGTCGTTGAAATACTAATTTGATAGTGTTCAGACATATTCATAAATAGTCTGGTAAAAAGGATGAATAGTAAGATGAGAAATTTTGCAGATGATGCAAATTATTCAGCATTGTAAAACTAAATCTGGCCACAAAGCACTGCCGAAAGAGTTCATGATCCTGAGTGGCTGGGCAATAAAATGACTGATGTAGTGCAGTGTCAACAAAAGCAGAGCACATGCAGAAAACTCACCCTAACTACACTTCAACATAGACGAGCCCTAAATGTAACATTTAGCAAAGAGAGCTTGGAGGCCTCTGCAAATATCATTTAAAGTCCGTCAGAAGAGGCAACTGTCATGGTAAGAATGAACTGGCAAAGAGACAGGAACAAATCAGAAAACAGCATTATAGCACTCCTCGATGAAACTACATCTCTATGGCAGTGTGTTTTCAGGCCATCCAACTCCAGAAGGATTGAGCTGAACTAGAAAGCACAGGAAGGAAAGCATGCAGGATGAGGAGAGATGGGCAACAGCTTCCATAAAGATGGAAAAATAAGCAGATGAGGAGTCTTCAGGGTGGAAAGGGATGACAGCAGCAGGAGGTACAGTAAAGGTCTGTCAGATCATGACTGACATAGAAAAAGGCAAATAGAAACTGGCCATTCGCTACTTCTTGCAAGAATTAAAGGGGACCCAATGACGCTGTCACACAAGAAGGTTTAAACCAACAGAAGGAAGTACTTTTTCATACAAAGCATAATTAAATTGTGGAACTCATTGCCACAGGATGTTGCTGAGGCCAAAAGTTATAAATGGCTTGAGAAAGGGATCAAAAACATTTGAGGAGGATAGATCCATGGGTGGCTGTTAAAACACACTGGTCTGGAGGCAGCCTCTGCTTTGGGAAGTCCATAAACCATGGATTGCCTGAAGCAAGGAGTGTACAGCAGGGGAGAGATCGTGCTGAGCCTCTTCCTTGCATTTCCTTGTCCTGCATCTCCTCCTGCCTATGCTGGGAGATGGGATACTGACCCATGTGCCCTTTGGTGTGACATTGGTTAGGTCCCAGCTCTGCTGCATCTGTTTGGGGCATGTCTCTTCTTATTCTTCTTTAACTAAAAAACCACACACACCCCCAACCCAAAATACAACCAAAACCAGAAGACAGGGAAGAAACAACCCCAGCCCTCCACACACTGTTAGTAGGCAGCCTGGTAGTTGTTTTATTTTCTTTAGAGTGGACTTTGTGTTGCAAGTGGCAGGAAGCCATGAACCACAAAAATAAAATAATTCTAACCCTAGTGCTAAGTAAGGAAAACAAAGATGGCTCAGCAATTAGCAGCATTATATATGTTAGTACTAAGTAACAACAGATGTCAGGACTTGAGCCCTTTGCATTCCTTGCAATCTTTCGAAAACCAAAGCCTTTTGACATTGCTATACATTATTACAGTTATTTTGGGTCTGAGAGAGCAGCAAGGGCTCTTTGAATGTTGAAATATGTAGGTTGCTAGGACTGGCTGGGTCTTACCTGTGTCTACCTCACCGTCCCGCATACTTCTGCTGACTTAACAGGCTAGCGTGTGCTGTAAAAGCCTGCTCTGTAAAGACATGCGCTGGCCATGAGTCATTAGCAAGCATGCGAAGCTAATTGGCAAAATACTCATAAAAGATTTTGAAGGTGGGTTAATTACAATTCATTACACTGTAAACTGTCCCCAGGCTATTGTTAAAAAATGCAGGAGTTTCAAGGTCCAGTATTTTATGATTCATTTTGCCATGCAGTGAAAAACAGACTCTATATCAAACTACATTCATTATAGTTAAGACCACAAAATCTTTATTGGTTTTCCCAACATTCCCTCCTTGTTATATGAATTCATATGGACTGCACATTTCTAACAACTGGCAAGAAGGCATGAAATAAAATTTATGATATTTTCTTACCTTCTACTCAGTGCAGCCTTAAAAACTGCCCATTCTAGCTGCTTCACCTCCTCCCACCTTAATTCATTTGAGCTGATAGGATGGGAAATGGAAAATAAACAGAGAAATGAATGGGAACAACTTCACCACAGTTAAGATTTGGTTGTCTGCTAAATCTGGCTGCTGCATGTGTGTGCAGGAACTTCAGCTCCAAAAGGATACTGTTAATGAAACAGTAATGATGAAGAATTTCCTCTTGTAGTAATATAGGTAGTTTTTGTTTAAATTTGGAGTAGACACATTTTTATCGATTACTTGTATCCAGATGGAGGCTATTGTAGCTAAGCCCAGGACGCACCTTCAGAGATCTACTTTGACAAATCTTACCGGCTCATGGATCAGTTTACTCACGAGTGATACTACCCACATGCTTTGCTGGACGGGGACCTTTGTCTACTCATAGCCAAATTCTCCAGCTTATAAAAGAAGATAACAGAGCCTTTGACTGTCTTTGCTTTTGCCAGGGATGTCAAATACTTATATTTTCTTGTGAAATGTCTGTGGGAGGGAGGCATTACTATCGAGTAGCT
The DNA here is from genome assembly GCA_026212715.1 of Elanus axillaris. Lineage (NCBI taxonomy): Eukaryota > Metazoa > Chordata > Aves > Accipitriformes > Accipitridae > Elanus > Elanus axillaris. The sequence goes on from JANZLQ010000086.1 coordinate 13,462,661, forward strand.
TGGTATAATTCTCAATAATGCTGTGTTGAGAAAAAGTTAATAGAGGACCCAGCTGTGACCTTTGTGGGAAGATAGCCAAGCGCTGCTCATCAGTGCTACCTTTGTACCCTTCTCTGGGGGTGCTCCTTATCTCCTTGTGCTGGCTGGCACTTGGGCTCTCCTTCAAGGCTTAAATGGTGCCATTCAGCTGTGATTTCACTCTGTCCCTGTATGCTGAGCTCTGTGCTCTTTTGCAAATCCAGTGGACTTTCTCCCGTGTTGGCCCAGCCTGCATCTGACTGCACCAAGTCCTACTCTGTGCGTTCATATATATCTCTAGGAGAATCGTTGTTGGCATTTCCTAGCTAATCTGGGGGTTAAATAGGTTCCAATAGGCTCTAAGCAGATTACTATTACTGTTATTAATACATGGCATTGAGCTACAATGGCCTGCTTGGAGTCTGATCTCAAGTCAGAGCCCAGCCCTGCCTGGCTTTGGGGTGCTGGTGTCCTGGGCAGAGCAGCCACTGATGGCGGTTAGAGCTGGATCAAAACCAGATTTAAGCATAAGGAGACAAATGATGGTGGTAGCCAGGGACTACTGCTCTCCCCCGTGAAAACTGTTGATGACTTGGATGGATTTTGTTCTTTCAGTTAATATTTCACTTTTGTGTTTTTCTGAGGTGATGGGGAAAGGGACAATACTGAAGAAATCTCTCACTCAGGCAATAATTGAATTGCTGGTCTTAGTTTTTTTCTTATTGAAACCTCTAAATCTTTCAATGAAACTGGACATTTTTGGAGGCATTTTTTTTCATTCAACTGAAAATTGCCTTCTCCATCACAAAAAAGGATTAACAGAAAAAATCCAAACCCAAACCCTTCCAGCCTGAAATCAGTCATGTGGGAATATCAGTTTGTCCTAGTAAGACTCAGTAATGGATTTATTTTAGTGTGCATTGTTTTTGTTTGCATTAACATAGTGTAAAGTGATAAATATCTTGGGTTGGCTACTTTGTATGAGGTTTTCTCTGGGAATCTGGATTTTCTTACATGTGTCAGAACTGCCATATTTATTGGGACCAAGTATCTGTCTAGCTTGGTTTCCAACACAGGCATGCAGAGAGGAGTAGACACCGACAACTCGAGCATTTATGATACTTGCCCTGGCTAGTTTGCCAGCCTGCACATCTACTCTGTCTTGCTGGGGACTGGCCCCTTCCTACTGATGTGACTGGAGGCTGTGACACTGGGAATGAAGCTTTGAGCTGTATGGTTTACAATAATGGGGGCATTTTTCTACCGGGTGATCCACTGTATGGGATGTGCCACTTGCTTCCGCTCCTGAAATGCTCCCCCAATTGCAGTGGTGGGGACCCCCGGTCATTGCACCAAGAACTGAGCAATGCCCAGAATAGTTTAGAGCCCAGAGGCCAGAGCTTGGCTGGGTTTTCACAGCTGGCAGGCATTTGGAGCAAAGAACTTGGAAATCAGAGTTCAGTGACAGTGATATTTATGGGTACTCTGGCTAATCTCTGTGCTTGGGACTTATCAACTCTATCCAAAAACATTGGGAAATACTTCTTTTGTCTTGTTTTGTTTTGTTTTGGTAAGAATTATAGCTATTCCTGTTGCCATCTCACCTGGAACTAGTACATGAAGAAACTTCATAACATTTAGCAGTGTCAGTGCTGTTATTGGACAGATGTACCAGTGAGTGAAATGGAAGCAAAGGAGGAAAAAATGTGTGACCAAAATTTTCCAAACTCTCACAGATACTTGTTTCTAATGGTGGAGAGATTTTGCAAGTGGCAGGTGTCAGTATTGAGTTCTTCATTTTCCCTTTGGTCTCATTATAAACGGGGATATTTGTTTTTAAAATAGACATTTTTTCATCACTTCTGTTTAGGGTCATGCCTCTGTAAGCCACAGAGATGCTGAATTTGGACAGGACCATTTAGCCATATTTGAAGATCCAAAATTTCAGAGGCTCCATTAGAATATAGTGCAGAAATTGGGATTTTTGCCATTGGATTGATTGGCTCCAAGATTACACCCTTGCTGCTCCTTGGAAGTCATCTTTGATTTGGAAATCATCTTGACAAATGCTGTGATACATTGCTCTCTGAGGAGATTCCTGCTACTTCATCGTTTTGATGAGGCTGTAAATAACAAAACAGCCTTACTCATCAAGTGCTCCTCCAGTTCCAGCTCAACTCAGAGTAGTCAGGAATGGGCAACTGCAAAATGTTAATCAAATTCCTTCAAATCTCAAAAGAAATGTTGAGTAGCGCTTCTCTGAGACTGCAGAAAATTTGCCATGGGAAACTGTCACCATTTCTATTTAACATATTTTATCAACATTTGGCATCTGTGAATCAATTGGGGAAGTGTTTGAAAAAACCAAGAACATACAGTTTTATGGGTGTTGCATATATATGTATGTGAGTATATCCAAATCAAATGTATACATCTTTCTATCTAAAATATACATACTACCTATATACAAAGTTTTCCAGTTGCCATCTATGTGTGCATGTATATGTGTTTATGTGATATTTATATATGACAACAGGAAAATTTTCAGCCAGCTCCAGTTTTAAGCCAGTCACTTTGAAGGCAGATTTGTTTGATTGTTTGCATAACAAACCCCATTTTAACAAATGGCCTTTCCTAGCTAGGAGCTGGATACCCCAAAAGCTGTTCTGGATGGGCTGTGGAACAGGACATCACTGTTGGTGCTTTCACAGCTGCTACCATCAATAGGTCCTCTGGACTTCTCCTCTTAGCTGGTGTAATTCACTGGTGTACTGCCCTCAACTCCAGCAGCTGTTGAGACCCATGCAAGGGTTTAGGGAGAGAGCTTGGCCCCATGGCTATCTGTGGCAAAAATCACACTGTCTTCAATGAACCTGCATCTTGCCCCCACTCCTTGGAAGATTTTTACAGATGTGCAGATAACACACTGTCTGTATCTCATAATCAAAGCCTCCCCTCTTGAGTTTACTTTTACACTGTGTGCAATATTAAACTTAAGCGCTTTAAATTCCTGCTCTTATTCCGGGCCCAGTGGAAGGACCCCCACCTTCTGTTGTCACTGAAATTCCTCAAGGCTGGTGGAAGTACCTTGGTGAAAGTTCCTCATGTAGATTGCTCCTACAGTAAATTCAAAGGGACTGTCTTTTATAAAGTTATGAAAAAAAAATGTCTGACTCAAAAGCTGCCGACTTTTTCTCTAGCAGAGGCTGAGCTGCTAAAAGATCTGTAGCACTCCCCCTCAGTGAGCCAAACTCTGCAGCTCAAAGCAGGGTAAAGTGTCATAAATCATTGCAAACAAGAGGCACCGCTATCTAGCTGTGTGCCAATGGCCCAGCCATCACTTTTGGAGCCAAGAGCTCACCAGCAAAGGTGACATTATCACAACCATGAAGGCAACCTGGAGCCCTGCAATGAATTCAGGTCCCCTGTGCGACCTTGGACAAGGTGGGAAGCCTCCTTGCCTTCACTTCCCCATCTAGAAGATGGAGCTAGTAGCACTTGATTTGCTCATCATGTTTATTTAAATTATAAGCACCTCCAGGCAGAGGCAATCTCTTACAACGTGTCTATACAATGTCTAATAGAGGGCCCTTGTCTCAGCTCAACCTCTAGGTACTACATGAAGGCAAATAATAGTACTTGGCAGAGTGCAGATTTCAAACTAGAAATCTCATACCAAATAGTTCTCATTCTCTCCTGCTTTTGGCACTTGGCCCTATTTAAGATGATTTTGTTTTGGTTTGTGTTTTTTTAAGAAAGTACAAGACAAAATCCTGAGGGCCCTCTGTCTCCAATTCCCATTAAAGTTTACATTACACTCACTGGCAGTTTGTCTCAGAACTGTCCCAGGATTTCCCCCTAGATTTTTAAATGGACGTATGGCAGAAAGCAAGAAAGCATGAACTCTATCTGGGCCTGGAGCTGCAGCTGTAATCAGAAGCTTTATGATGAAGTTCAGCTGGAAGAGCAAAGGAGAGGAGAAAAAAACAACACACAAAACAAAACAAGGGAATGCCATCAAAGTCTTTCAAAGACAGAAATTCATTTTACCTTTGTCAATGACTGTGGTTTTCAAGGATAAAGATCAAAGCGATGACCGTGGGCAGAGCTATGACAAATGCCGAGATCAGTCTGTTAAACCCTAGCATTAGCGCTACAGTTAGACTGGTGTCTAGACTAGCAGTGGGTACTCATGCCAGGTTTGGCAAACACGGCATCAGAGCGCTTGCATCAGAGCTGTAGCAAGAAGAGTGAGGCATCCAAATTGCAGAGGAGAGGGAGCAATCATACTCCAGCACAGTGGAACTGGAAAAAGGAAGTTCAGACACTCCCCCCTCCCCCCCCAAACAACCAACTAAAAAAAAACAACCCACAAAAAAAACCCTCTGCCAGAATATTGCCTGAGCTCAGGGAAGACAGCTGAGAAGATGCATCCCCCCCCCTCCCATTTTTTGCATTGTGATTAATGTACACAGAAAGCTTAGATAACTGGGTGAAAGTAATGCCAAATTCTTATCAATACAGATGAGCTGGCTTCATATTCCTCCAGCCCTTTCATGTGGAAATGAGACTGCATTTGATGAGGCCAAGCCCATGTTTGAAATAGTTCAGCTGGGATGTGTGCATGGTGAGGGCTCAGGTGCCTGCATGGAGAATTGCTATAGCTGGATGGAAAAGGGGAGATTGTCCCTGAGGGCAGAGAGTGCCCTCAGCTTCCTCACTTTTTCTCTTCCTCATGGGGAGGACAGAAAGCCCTTGCTCTGCAGGATAAATGCATGCTCAAGTCTGAGCTGATGGACTGTGCAAGGGGGCAAGGTGGTTTTGGCTGGTGAGGGGCCCTGGTCTGCAGGGTCTCCAGTCTCCACATTTCTCCAGAGACCTCTTGAACGCACCCTTAAAAATAACACCCTGTCATGCCCCAAAGGAGGAAGGTGGATAAATGAAGGGAGTACACACACACTTACAGCAGCTCATGTTAGTATGCTTGGGGCCAGCCCCACCCTCACACTGCTGCCTCGGGGCATGTGCTTGCTCCGGAGCTGCAGGCTTGGATGGAGGAGAGAGGAGCGATGGCATCACTCAATGCCTGTGGCACCCTGTGCCTGGCCGAGTCAGGGGCTCTCCTGGACTGAGAATGCCACGCAGGATGGGTACAGGGATAAACTCTTGAAAAATTGTGTGCTGCTGGACAGCCACCATCACTGGAGTATCTCAAAATTCCCCAGATACTTTAAACCAACTATTTCTCATCATAGTTACATTGGCTTTTGCCAGTCATGACGAGCTCAAAAGAAACTGCAAACTAATATGGGCAAATGTGATCTCCAATGGATGATGATAGACTGGAGGAAATTATTTTCATAAACCCAGCTGGTTTCAGCTGTGCTTCACGCAGGGGCTTGCATTGCCCGTTGTCAAGAATACAGTATAGTACTTGCTAGAAACAATTAGCTAAGACTTAGACTGGTCATACGCTATTCTCAGCTCTGCTGCTGACTCACCTGCATGGCCTCGAGTGAGTTGCTTGCATATTTGTGCCTTAGTTTACCCATTGGTAATAGCAGAGATAGTAACAGTCTCATGGAGTTGTGCGAGAATTAGTTAATTAATATTTGGAAAACAGTGTGTGCCTTGACGTCTTTGTGCCTTTGTTTACCCATCAGTAATATCAGAGATAATAACTGTCTCATGGAGACGTACAAAGATTAATTAATTATTTGAAAAGCAGTTTGAGATCCTTGGATGAAAGATGCTATGTGAGTAAAACATATCATTAAAAACATCTCCCAGTCCTCTGTGAAGTTAAACTAAAGCTGGAGCTTCTTAGTCATTCAAATAATTAAACCATAAATACTGTTTATTTTAATCTTCCCTTTAAAAAAAATAATCTAATCTAGGCAGTGATACCAGCTCAAGAATGAAAAATGTTTCAAATTCAGGATACCTATCAATTTGAAGAGCTTGATTCTTAATTGCTTTTTGATTTCTATCAATGGAAAATGAGAGCAATTGTATTTACAAATGCCTGCAAAAGCACAGGGCAGCTGGGAGGACACCCACAGTTCCTCTGCAGGGTTTCAGCCTGCATATTCACATGGATATAGCAGCTGTACACTGCGCTGCACAGGGTTTCTCACACTATCCAAGTAGATGATCCTATTTGACTTGTTAACCAACAGGGAGGTGTAGACTAGCCTATCTTAAAGTCATGTCAAAGCCAGCTTCCCTCCCAATATGTGGGTGCACTGAAGCAGGGTTGCAAGAGCAATTTCTCCTCCCAGGAACGGTGCCAAAGGGACAATTCGACCAAGCAAAGGCGCTGGTCATCAGCCATTGATCCATTCAGCCTTTTGCATCCTGGGCAGCTTGCACTGTTGTCTCTCCTAATGCTAAGCACTGACTATGTGCTGCGAGCCAGTGCTGCCCTGCCTGCTCTGCCCAGGTCCACAGGGAGAGAAATCCCAGAGCAGCACTGACTGACACGGGAAAGGAACAGTGGGAGAGTGGTTGGAGTCTATATTTAATATCATCTTTCATTCAGAGGTGTCCATGCCAAATATGGAAAGCCCTCTCAGTCACTTCCCTGGGGACTTAATATTAGGGCATAAAATATATGCAACTGGCCCGTGTTTTGTCTCTTTCTTTCTCTCTAGTTTTTGTGCATGTTTTTGTTTTACAAAGTACATAGGTGAAGAAGAGGTTTGCGGAATCAAGGTCATGGTTTTTAATTGAACGGGGCCTCTTTTAAGGTGTAACTACTGCTGTGAACCTGCTAGCATAATCATCTGCTGTGCTGGGCACCCAAACCACCACTCGACATGAGCCTTCCACCAGCTCAGAGGGCCTTGTCTCAGCCTTGTCATGGCCTCCCACTCATCTCTGCCCATGGAAGATTTTGCAGCAATCACCAAATAACCTGTGTGGGAATGTGGGGAGGAAGAAAGGATGTAATTGCCTTCCTGAGCTCCAGTGCATTCATTAATTAAATGTCCTCCCGTCTTTTCCACACTAGTCCAGCTTCTACTGAATTTTCATCAGACCAAAAGAGGCCTTCAGGGCCATTTGAAAGTAACCATCAGATAAAAGCAATTGTCATCCTCCTTATGCAGTAGGCAAGGAAGCAGACACAGGTAGACTACTCACACAGGAAGGCGAGGAGGGACCTGGTGACTCAGAGCTTTTGACTCCCAGCTGTCAGCTTTAGATGCTATTCCAGCCAAGTATACAAGCACATGGTTATCTCTGAACTCATGAATAATGTCATTGATTTAAGCCATAAACTTCAGCATCAGGGCCTTAACCGCCTGACTATGCTTACCAAGAGTGGATAAACAGGAGTGTAGGTCTGGATAGGGCCAAGATATCCTGACATAGGGGAATAGCAGCAGATGGAAGTTTCCCTGGTGCAGGTTTCTGTCTAAGAGAACCACCAATGGGGATGAAAAGGTGGCTTGGTCCCCGACATGAGGGGTCCCCTGGGGAAGATGTAGCTCCTGTGCCAGCCCCAGGACCTCTCTCCATGCTGAACACGAGTGGACTCATCCACTCATCCTGTTGGATGCATGTGGGAGGCTGCTTAGCTGACTGCAGTGACATTGACCTTGGTGGTGATTCCCCAGAGCATGATGCCCAGATATGATCCCAGTCCCCAGGTTTTGCTGGTGAGGAGCTAGGTTCCCCTGGGAGGGTAAAGGGGCATTTGCATATGTGATGACACCAACTGTCCTCTCCTGACTGGGATTTAGTGAGTTATCCCTTTGCTCACACAGAATTGGGAAATGACCTGGTTGTGAAGGAGTCTCACCCACAAGCAGAGGCATCCCTCAAAATTCTGCAGCCCAGTTCGGGATGTAGTTTACTCCCCCACAGCTGCTTTTGACCTTGCATTTCTAGCAAAGAGCTAAGAGATCAAGGGAAACAAGAAGGAAGCTATGTTCCTGTTGTTGATGGGAGAGTGAGCAAAGCAACCTAAATTATACATGGCATTGCCTACCAGATGGTCGGAGTGTCTCTCCCTTCTATTATGCAAAGTAATAGTTTTACAGACAAAGTAGAGGGGACTGGAGATATCAGAGCATTTAGGAAACACATCCCATAGCTGACTGAAAGGCATGTTTTACTTCTGGCTGGTAACATGGGATTTCGGCAGGATGCCTGTTGTTCAGCCCTTCCCCAGAGGTGAAAGGTGTCAGCTCTGCCTCTGAGAGGGAGCAGAAAGACTGTGAACCCAACCAGAATTGGAACAGTAATTTATAATGGCAGGGTTTATGTTTTGCAGCCTTGGACAGGAGGTGGTGGTTTAAATAAAATGTTCAATAAGCCTGGGCAAAGCCCATAGTGCTTCTTACTTATGAGAAACTTTCGGTTTGGTCCTTTGTAGACATGCACACTGACTTGTGATCTCTCAGCTGGAGTAACAGTGCGGGTGTGTGAGCTAAAAGGTGTGTGACCGATCCCCATTGCCTAATATGTCCAAATATTCTTCCTGGTCTGCATCCATCTGCTGCCTCATGTCATTATAGCATGTCGACATGAAAACTGAAGGTGTGAATGGAAAGCTACTTCTGCTGGCTTTAACTTAGGGCAGTTCAGATAGATAGCGACGCAATGCTGCTCTGGGAGCAAGAAGCTCAGCATGTGCTGAAGCAGCACTGGGCCAGATTTCTGGGGCTGAGGCTTCCAGGGGGCCTCCCCTGCTGGCTGGCTGGAAGCCCCCTCAATCTTGGGTTTGTTTGCAGCACAGACATACCCATCCTGAGGGCAGGGATGAGAATATTTTCTTTGCTTCATGACTGCGCAGTTATTTTGCACAGTAGTCCTAGTACATGAGCAGAGCTTCTCAGCACTGCATTGACACCTATTTAGAGCATGTACAGGAACAAAAATTTCTCTTATAAGCCTTGCTAGATTGGCCCCCTTAATGCCCATTGTGCAAACCCACTGACAGGCAGGATGCACAGACTTAATTTCATGGATAATGGCATTGAGCCATACATAAAGTAGCTTTGGTTTGTGCATCATATGATCATTCAAAGGCTTTAAAAAGGGCATCACATAGATCTCATACCCACATGTAATTTCTATCTCCTCTCAGATGCAGCTTTCACTGGAGTAGTGCAGGATATGAAAATATGTCAGGCTTCCCTTACAGCTTTTAAATAACTGAAATTCGACAGATTAAATCTCAGATTAGGAACGGTGGCCCTTGTTTTCACTCAAAGCTCTGGGCTATCAGCTCTTGGGCTGATTTCTGAAGTAGTTCAGTCTGCGATAAGAAGTTCTTTAAGAATCAGCAGCCAATACTGGACCAAATTCAGCCACCTTTCACTTGGCTGCAGATTCCCCTAGCACAGATGCTGGAGTTTATAATCCACATTTAATTTTCACCTCTTTCATTTTTCCTTAGGACACAAGGGGAAACAAACCCAAGAAAGGACAGAGGGATGGAGGAGCCCTGCTTGCACCTGGCACACTGCCTGGGGACTCAGTAGTCTGACTCTTGCTCCAAGCCCTTCCTTCAGACTACTGCCTGACCTCAGGTAAATTGCATCACAGCTTCCCCATCACTCAAATACAGTTAAATATAGCATACATTCTATAGCATTTACAAACCAACAGGTAGGAAGTGTTACCTTGGAGCTAGGCACTTGTAATACTGCTTTTTAAGGCATATATTCCAAAATTCAAGGCATGGGAAAACCAACGGTTTCATAACAAAGTGTGGAAAAACCCCAACAAATATTGGCTCAAACCCTCCCTTTCAGGCCGCACCCATAAAGCAAGAGAAACTATAATGGACAAATCCTCCTCTGGCAGCAGGCCGATCAGCCAGAGCACCGTTCGCTGAGTCTCAACCTATTTCACACCATGCAAAATCACTGCGGGAAAAGGCTGACGAGGCTCAGACAATTCATAGCACTGTACCTTTGCTCATGACAGCAACACCAGCCAATTGCTAGCGTCTCAGTGTCTGGCCAAAGCAGATGGCAGACAGCTGTCTGAAGCTGGGACCTGGGAAAATGGGGATAACATCAGGAAAAAACAAAAACATCTTACATACCTACTACTCCCATTTCATCCCGCTCTGGGGAGATGCCTACTTGCCATGGACTGAGTCAGTGCCTGGTCTTGTGGTCCTTCAGCACTCTATAGAGCTACTGCATGCTTGCAGACTTGAGGCTGTTGGTACATCTCATCCTATCTGCTGCATACAAGGACTTTACAGCCAACACTGTGAACCCGTGGCTTGGCTGTTTCCACTCTGTTTTGGCCTATTTGAGCGTGTGAATGAACATGCAGCCTCCCCAGTGGGTCAGCAGGTCAGGATGGAGCAATAGCACCTACTTGGGAGTACTTGGTGGCTCCTTTGAAAAATCTCCCTGGACTTTTATTGGATCTTAGGATACCACGAAGTATCTGCCTGCATCTGGGCTTTGATTCTAGTGCCTTTCCCTCAGAGACCACAATTGACAGCTCTCTTCTCAGGGAGAGGGAGGAATTGGGCAGTGATTGTGTTTTGATGGTAGGGAGAGGGAAAGGCTGTTTGAGGCCACTGTCTGCATGGGGGAGCTGCAGGGCTGGTGAGGATGATCAGGAATCATCTTATTTCTCCTTTCCTGGGTTGCTAATTCCATCTGGAGGACCACCACTCCTGGCTCTTCCATTGCACCCCTTCCCCGGGTCCCACATTCCTGACTCTGCCCACCCAGCTGTGCCACCCCAGCTCTTCCCCAACCTCCCCACCGCTCCCCAGGCAAGTCCTGGCCCTTCAACTGCGGTGTGGAAAAATTCAATTTTGCCTGTGTGGCTGAGAAAAGTTGGCTCTTCATAAAAATACCAGCCTGCCTGCAGGGAACGAGGTGGAAGCTAGACCACGATGAGGCCTTTTATTTCCTGCAAAGGCGTGTTTGCAAGATACTCATGGAGAGCACTATGCAGATGAGCGACACTGTGAAAGTCAGGGCCAGCTCCCCAGCGGGGGGAAAATGGGGTAGATCAAATAGTTACCCAGATTTCCATCAGCTGCGGGGCTGGCCAGGTGGCAGTTGGGTAGGCTTGCCATTTTGCACGGATGGCTCACCTCTTTGCCAGCTGTAATAAACATGGGTGCTTGGTGCCAACAGAGCTGGGCTGAGCTTCGCCAACAGATGCGTTTTCTTCTCCGCCTGCTCCATTGGTGTGAGTGGCCTCATCTCTGCAAAACAAGCACGTGAAGAGAAGCTGAAATTGCCAAGTGGGAATCCAGTTTGTATTCACGCTGAGAGCTGGCCAAAGAAGGAGAAAACATCAATCTCAAAAGGGTTTTCAAGATTTGGACATTTGGCTTCGTCTTTCACTATGTTCAAACACGATCTGTCAACTGCCATCAAGAAAAACAAGAGAGAGAATAGCCTGGCCTTTAAAAATCAATGCTGCCATGGCTAGAAAGTTCGTGAAGCACATGGGAGGAAAAAGATCTGTCTGAACGCATGACTTGAACACAAATCTACACCCCATAACCAAATATTGTGGGGCTCCTTTCTCTCTTGTTGTGCTAAGAAATTCTGGCCAGAATATTAGAAAGTGAAAAGCAAAAAAAGCTCTTAAAAGTAATAATAATCCTCCCACCAAAATTAAAGCTAAATTGTTGAACTTCCACATTCCTCAGTTGTGTATGTTTTGTGTTTGAGAAAATTCATGGTAGGGTGTAAAGATTTTACCTATCTGAGCTTTGGATGGTTTCATTATTAACAGGCCACAAATTAATTAGGTGGATGATGCAAAAATGACTTCCAATAAAATATTTACACGGATTCTTCATTCTGTGTGAAACATCTTTTATATATATGTATATACATATATACCATAAATAATAGAAATTATGCTCATATTTTATAGTAGGGATGTAAACACTGGTCCCAACAGCAGTGGCAAATGAACCACTCACATTTTCTGATTGCATAATTTGCCTAGAGGATGGATACATAATTACACTATAATTAAGTATAATAAACAGAGAAAATGATTTGAGAAGGAAAAATTATCACAGCCTCAACCACATCAGCCAGAAGCTCTCTTCTAATTAAGTTATTTTATTAAACAAAATGTTTTTAAGGTGGGTCCCCTTTGAAAATGTACATTATAGCCCATGTAATGTAATTTACTTTATAAGTAGAACATGGCTTGTGTATGGACAGATCATATCTGATAGGCGTCATGAAATATACAGCCACTGGGTCCAGGCCAGCCATATGCTGAGTCCCTCACGCCTCTGGTCCAAGGAGCAGACCCTGACTGCTGCTCCAGGAAATTGCAGCAGCATACAGAGCAGCCTTTTATTTGCGCTTACTGATGGGATCTTTTTATGTTACTTGGGTTTTTTCCAGTTTAAAGGGAGAAATGCTAGCAGGTAATTTTGATGTTGTCATCCTGTAATGATACAGTACAGGCAAAGGACAAGAAAAGAGGTAGCTCAAGCTGCCCCAGATAGCTCATGCTATTTGGAGTTGAGAGAGTCTTAAAACACTATTCCCTCTCAAATGGTTTTACTCTCACTAATTCTGCTCAGTGCTTGGCAAGATGTGAAGATGGGGTTGCCTTTTATGTTACTGTGGCTGAAGAAATCCAAAACACTGCTTCACAAACTACAGGACTCAGGAAGACTACATAATCTGCTACTTCACATGGCAAAGGCCGTTGGACAGCCTCCAGTTCATTCCCCTTAAAACTACAGCTTATTTTTTTAAACACCTGCCCCCAACTGCTCGGTGACTACAGGAGCTATTACAGAAGCCTTGGAGCATTATTCTGAAGTTAGCTACTGCTCCTGTTCCCCCTCCCCACAAAAAGTAAAAAATGTTCAGCTTAAAGTTTCAGCCATAAGATTTCTGTATACATCTGCCTAATTTCCACATTTGTCTTCCTCTTGTGAGTACTTAAGAGATTGTCATCAAGTCATCCCTTAGCCTCTCTTCTGTAAGCTTATTAGATCACGCTGCCTGATAAAAATGTCTGCTGGTTTCCTGGCTCTTCAAGGCTTTTACAGCTTTGCAATGTTCTTTAAAAAGACCTCTGTATACCAGTGACCTGTTTTCTTCACTATTTACTCTCTTCTTCAGCTCCTAAGTCACTTGTAAAGTTTATTTGCAATGATTTAGGTTTTCTTTCAGGTCATTGTAAAAAATAGCATAACCTCAGTAACACATACCTTTGGTACCTGCTAGGGATAAGATCTAAGAATGGCCTTACATCCAGCATAGGAGAAAACATTCCTGGCCAAGGAAAATCCAGGGAAAGAAGAAACTGTGTCCTAAAATATCAGTTGTCCACCACAGCATGAGGTCCTTGAATTCAAAATGTTGAATATTAATTATGTTGTGAGAACATCTCCGAATGCCCAGTGGAGATCTATTTCTCTAGCTCTGTCTACTGCATAGGTAGCTTATTGGGTAATGGAGAGAGCAGTGTGGTGGTCAAGAGGAATCTCTCTTGTTTAGAGTTTTCTGCTCTTAAATGTTTGCAGACCTTTGAACCACAAAATGTTGTAGGTTATTGACAAGATTATTGATGTGTGCGGTTACTGCTTGCAGGGTGCCCCAGGCAGGACACTTACGTCATCATGGGTCTGTATACTTCTGATGACTCCTTCAGTTTCTTTCCTAATCCCATGCATTTTCAGTTGTATAGTGACCTGATTTTAACTAGGAGCTTCCATGAAAAATCACGTGGCAATCACAGACATTGTAAACTCAAGCCAAAGAGTCATTTTCAAATGCTTGGCAAACACTAGACCACAGAAACTCAATGTGTCATAAGATTCCACTTGGTCCCATCATCATGGGTGGGAAAAAGGAGGAGGATTATCCATAGACCTCAAAGTGTTTTACAAAGGGAGGCAAATGCTGCTATTCCCATTTATTGGATAGGGCAATGGCAAGTTGAGACTTGCACAAAGTCACCCAATTAATCAGCCAGAAAACTGCCACTGAAACCCATATTCTGGTCTAAACAGGTTCTCAGATTGCCCTCATCACTGTAATATCTGAGTACCCTCCAGTAGTACATGAGGAGAATTTGGGCATGTCTACACTGGCCGATGCAAACAGCTGCCTGTCAATCCAGCCCCCTTCTCAGCCAACTGGACAAAAGCCATCTCCAGATGGAAGCTGGGTAGCCATGTTAACACCATCCTGAGCCCAGATGTATGAACCCCACCACAAGTCGGGGTGAAGTCTCAACCCACCATCACTTTAACTCAGCTCTGTGGCTTCCAGGGCATAGCTTGCTCATAGGGCATGGACAAAGCAGATGTGAGACTGTCTCTGGGAGCAGATGGACCTTTCTTTATTCTAAATCCAGTTTCATCATCTGTAGTGCCCCTCTGAGTATTTCCTCATGCTTCAGTTCACACTGAGCCATGGAGACAGGGCACAAACATGTTGGTTATCTGGTTACAGCCTTATGGCTCCTTTGAGGAAAGACCTGGAGGATGGCAATTTGAACAGGGATATTTAGATACACTCCTGTAAAGAAAGCAAATCTCCAAAATATAGTAAGTCAGGAAAAAAGAAAGAGAAGGAAGGCATCTCTTTAAACTCAAGATCTACTTGTCTTGAGCAAGAATACTAAAAAATTGGTAACTTAATGACCTGAAGGAAGAGTAGCTGTTATTACAGGGCATTGTACTGGCAAAGCTCTTATGCATCACAACAGTAATTCTCTCCAGACTTCTCTTCCCTTCCAAGGCATGAGGAAACATCAGTGCATTTAGCCTCAACTCCTTGGCAGACAGCATCACTTCCTCGTGAGAGGCAGGGAGCTGACACAGCGATGGGAAGGCTGTCCTTTGTAGCAGCTAGAAAAGCCCCATGTGACCCAGTAAGTCTGACGTAGAGCTGAAGAAATGAGTCCTGCTCCAAGGAAGCTAAAAATCCTAAGGTGCCCTGAGAGCGTGTCCTGGACTATTCATGCTCCCAGGTTTAGAAATCCTTTGAGGGTTGCTAAGTTCATACAAACCACTCCTAGCTCTGGAAGTCCCCACACCTTGAGTGGTTAGAGGATGGGAAAGCACAGTGTGGATATGTCCAGGTCTGCTCACCCTGATTTTGGTTTCCTCCCCAGGCACCTAATTCTGCTGTCTGCCAGCAATGGGCCATTGGGCAAAGTGGGCTTTGAGCCGGAGCAGCACAGCTGCTCTGATGCTCTTGCCTGTTTCTGGATCCCAATCCCTGCTGGCAGAGATCCAGCGGCTTCACCAGATCATCACCCTTCGCCTGGGGAAAACAGGGCAGCAAGTAGGCGGCAGTCTTTCTTTGCAGCTTTGCATTTATTGGACTTTTGCGCAAAGCCCTGAAAGGCGAACGTATGCTTCATGCATATGCAGAAAGGGCACAGACGCTGCTTGAAAAAAACGGACCTGGTTAACTTGGCTACAGTCATCCAGGAAGTTTGTGGCAGAGCTGCAAATAAAATCCAGACATTTTGCCTTTTGGGCCTGTGTCTTCACAACAACACTGTTCTTCCTCTGGGCATCTGGGCTTGTTGTCTTATCGGGATGCACTGCTCAGCATGTCTCCTTAAAGGGAAAGAGTGCTGGGAAAGCCACACTTTAATTCTTTAGAGAGAATGACACCACCTACATAGGAAAACCCCATAGCTTTTTGCAATTATTGCCATGCATGTATATCTTTCCCTCCCTTTGTGATCTTCACCACTTCCTCACCATATGTAAAAGGCCTGATCCTGAGGAAAATAGTCATGGTTCCAGAGCTGCCACTCAGCCGATGTTGATTTACCTCCACAAAGGATGTGGCCCAGTGCTTTTGGCCAGATTTTTCTGCAAGCAGCCAGTCACATCTCTCTATCCTCCACCCAGAAAACTGGGGGAAGTCGTGTGACAATAACCTTGCTCGACTTCACCTGGCCCACCCAAGGAAGAGCTATTTCTGGATGGACATGGAAAACCCAAGCTTCGTCCCTTTAATCTAACATCTCATGCATGTTGCTAAGCCTAATGTTTAATTTGAAAAAAACAACCTGAAAATAGCATTAAAGGAAGCAGAGGATTTGAACAGCACTATATTTTTAAGATAGTCTTTCTGGAAAACATTATATTTAAACCCTGACCCTTTTACCATGAGGTTTCTGAAACTATAGAGCCATCCCAAGCTTCCTGTGAGATAAGGCTTGTAATTTGGAACTGAGTAATGGAGTATAAACACAATTGGCTTTGTATTAAGAGGCAATGTGTAATCATCTGGCAGTGTCATATTGCCCCCACTCCAGAGTGGTTTGGGGCTATTTGTGCTAGAAATTAAAGAGCAACACGATGATGAAGGTAGCTCATCCTCCATGTCTGACAGAAGGACAGTGTCTCAGGGTGCAAATCTCCCTGGGGCTTTGGAGAAATAAAACTACTTTTGAGCATTTATGGTCCCCTGTCTCCCACACTTGCGGAACTATTGATTTAAGATGTAAGCCTGCAACTTGAAGTGTTTAGAAGGGCAGCTGTTGAGCTGTGGTGGGCAGAGATAGACATTGAAACCTCCTTTTAACTGAAATGACACAAACTCAAGACTATTTTAACAAGAAGAGCTCACTCCTTCATATTCATTTGCCATATCTCTATTAAGGGGACAGCAAAAACAGAGAAACACAGGAGTTTCCCTGGTGGTTTTATGCCAAGTATAAATATCTGTGTAGGGCCCTTTCAGACCTCTTTGCGCTCCCAGAGCAAGGACAAGATCTGGCCTGAGTTTTTTAACTTTCTTCCAATTTACTGGCATGAAATCTGACAGCCAGGCAGATGCATCTGCCTTGATCTTTGGTGTGGATCTCCTGTTGCACTCCCCTCTGTTTTTCCAAGCCTCAATAGGGGAAAGTAAAATTGCTGTCCAGAAACATAAATCACAGCATCTCAGATCTGTAAATTCTCAAGAGTTTTCCTTCTGGAGCACTGGCAAGCTTTGACCCATTTTCAAAAGTGGGTATAAAGCATATATACATAAGGAAAGCACACATACTTGTAGCATCTGCAAAAACATATGGTAGTTTCACATCCCACTAACCAGTTTCCTGGATTGAATACATATAAGTGCAGGCTTTGTGAGAACTAGCAGTTTTTTAATGCTGGGTTTCTGACTCTCATCCCTTAACCACAGTCCTTCCTTGACTTTGTGAGAGATACCATTTCCCTCTTAATTTGGCAAGTTATTGCACAGAGTCTTTCTGGATACTTACTCTTGTATAGCCTTTTTTGCAGGTGAAGCTACTCTCAGGCTCCCCTGACAATCTCTTTACCTATCTTTCCATTACAAACAGAGGTGTTGTGTTATCTCTGCTGAATCCTGAATGACGAAGAGCAACCATTTCCAGGATCAGTAATTACACTTCAGAGGTCTTGGGATTTTGCTGGGCTGGTAATCTACAGAGCTCATGGCAAATTTTTCCATCTAAGTCTTTTGTTTAATAAAAGACTGTTATGCCAAAGGAACCATTTTTCTTAAATATACTTTTTTTGAAGCAGAACATCTAAAATTTTTGGCTGTTGTTTCTGACAACGATATAATTTTTCCTGTCTTATCAACATTTTCTGTGCAAACATACCCACCTATCAGCTCATTTTTTTGTTTTAGCAACCAAACTTGAGCCCAACGTGCCTTCTGCTACTGCCACCAAAGCAATAACCCCTGAAGAATGGATTTAAGCAAACACATGTAGATATGGAGAGACCCTCCTGCATCTTTCTGTGCCCAGGCCTATGCCATTCTTGTTGTACATTAGTTTAAACTCCTCAAAACCCCCAGAGATGGAGATACCAAAGCCTCTCTGTGCCAGCGGTTCCAGCATCTCCCTCTCTATGGATAGACCTTTCCTAAATTCTCACCTCTTCTGCTTTGCTGCAAATAAAGCCAACTAGATCTTTTCCTTCCCCATGCAAATAGACCCAGTGATCACTGTACTCTTTTACCATACCCCTTTCAGCTACTGTCTTCACATGCAAAGTCTCTCATAGCTGTCCTCAGTCTTTTCTAGACTAAATAATCCAATTGAAAAAAAATTCCTCACAGGTCATGTTTTTTGCAACATCTTATCAGTCCTGTTGCTGTCCTCCAGACTTCCTCCTGTGTTTATATCTTTATTTGAATTACGGAGTGCAGACCTGTGGGCCTCTACAGCACCAGAACGATCTCCACACAAAGGGTGTTCTTAATACCTCTTCTAATAATAAGTATCCTTCTGGCCACAGCATCACATGGTAGACTTAGATTTGAGCTTGTCCTCTACCAGCTCCCCTAGCATATTGTCAGTACCATGACCTGGTCCTTATATGTATTTTAATTATGCACTTTCTTTTTCATGTAAGACTATTTCTAAAGTTTCTTCAGAACATTTAAAATCAAACCTCCTGCCCCCCCCAAGTTGGGGTCTCCCAGCCTCTTTTGTTGTTTTAACCTACTGTAAGAACCCTGTCTGCTCCACCATCCAAACTGTTAATAGAGATTTAAATGAGCCATGCCCAGCACAGACTTCTGTTGATGGTCCTCTCACTTTGACAGTGAATCACACACTCCTAATCTTCAAGGATGTTATTCCAATCAATGGTTGAAAAATAGCAATTATTTCTGTCAGATAGGTATCATTTCTGATACTGACAGCTGTCCAAAGGAGACCTGAAGCCAAGAGTGATACCAGTGAATAATAGGCAAATACCTACTCATCACCTGTGCAGAGAAACAGGCTTGAGTACCAAGCCCTGAAACTACACTGTCTCCTTTTTTTTATAAGAGGACTGCAGTGAAGCCGGATTATTCATAGCTCTGAAAGCAGGATGGGCACATCAGTATGCCCCTAAAGCCAAGATGATGAGCTAATCAACTTTGTATTGTTAGAAGAGTCCCCACCTACGCTTTCACACAAAGGGCTGATTAGCTCACAGGTATGCAAAACTCTGGGAGGATGCCATCTTTCATCGCTACCAGAAGTTGTTTAATATATGTTAAGTTGCCAACAATTAAGTGTTTGTATGTGTGTGTACACACACGCGCAGCCACTTGCTCCAGTCCCAGGAGCTGCACACCGTGTTGCGCTAATCCACCGTGCCAGGGCAGAGCCCTGTGCTGGGCATGGCTCTGCTGCTGTATGCTCAGCTGCACTGGGGGGTCCTGTGCCGCTGGGTGACAGAAGCACGGTAGCTACCACCTTTGCAGTGCAAAGGAAGCAGATTTTAACATGCTGGTCCCACTTCCAACGGCAGCGGCTGTGACAGAAACAGTCACAGGCTGAGGATGTCTGCATGGGGAGCAAGGGGATAAGTGAACAGTGCGTGGTGTACTTCCACAGCTCTTGCAACATCCTCGTGCAAGAAAGTCAAAAGTACTCCACCATCCAGATCACTGATGGAAATACTGAGTCTGAGTGCACTAAAACATGCTCTTCCCGTGTACCAGTGCACTCCACATAGGAAGAAGGTCAAATAAGTGCACATAGCAGTGTGTTACTGCTTAGGCTAGTTGGTGTGATTCCCATTCCAAACCAGGAGTGATGATGTGAAGTATTGGCTCAATGTTTGGAGTTGCTTAGCACCTCCTCCCATTGCCACCCCATGGGATGCACGTGGGCACAGGTCTTTTCTCAATAAAGGCTGGTTTTACATTACTTCCAAAGTCACCTCCATGAAAAGTGCTGCATGACCCAAAAGGGAAACAAGCAGAGTGGGAGGAACGGAAGAAAAGTCCTTTGAAGCAACACATTCCCCTGTTCCTCCGGTGGTGAAGCTGTGCTGTTCAGAGGAATATACGCTCTGAGGCTGCACACACCCCATTGTTTGCAAATCACCTACAACGTATTTGTCCCCTTTCAATGTCCACCAGCAGTTCTCAAAGTGCAACAAGCTAGAATGATCTCCTGAATGTCACAGATTTACATCAGAAGAAAACAAAGGGTAATTTGCGGAAGAAACCCTCCCTAGTATGAGAGAAGAAAGAGAAAGTCAGTAACACATTTGCTGTCTTCCATTGGTGTACTTTATCTCATGCACATAGGAAGTAATGTCTTCTCCCTGCCTATTTCTGCACTCTTCCATGGTCCTTGCTGAACATGTGGAGGATGCCAGGAATGCCCTATGCTCCCCATTAGCTTAACAGTTACTGGAAAAGAATGTGACCAAAAAATTCATGCATTGAAATGTGCTTTTGACAGATGTGTAACAATAGAAGTTTCCCAATATGTTTTCTGACTACAGTGTGTAAGCAGTAGAAGACTCAGGAGTGCATCACAAAAATGTATGCTTGCAAGCAAAAGAGCTTGCTTTTATCTTGCTTATACAGGGAGACATCATCTATTATAGTATAGAGGATTTTTCCATCTGGGTCACCTGTATTCTAAGGAGTGGAGATGCTGAGGATGTGCCACCTGCTCCTCCTCTTCCCAGGTATCTGTGTGATGAGGTCTGGTTCATGCTGGGCAAATCAAGGCCCTAAGGAACTGAGTGTAAATTCATGCCCTACAGCTTGTGGGGAGAAATTATCCCAGAATAACTTTGGACTATTGCTGACAAAAAGTAACTGCCTAAATCCCAAATGATTACATCCCTGTAGAGCTTTGCTGGCTTAATGGTTCTATCAGTTGGGCTCCGGCATAGCCTCTTCACCCGGTGGGACATCCCAGCCAGGCCCAGCCCAACCACGACTGTTCTTTCAGACAGACCATGACCTATCCATCACTGGCTGCCACTGGCAGCACGGCACATCAAGTGAGGCAAAGAGGGAGTTTGCAGAGGCAGGCAGCTAGCTCCCTTTGCTTCCACTGGCCAGCGCTTGTACTTAATGCAGAGTGTTTTTACTTTACAGAAGTCTTTGCACCAAATGACTTTGTCCTAATCACTGCACTACCTCTGTTATCGCCCACACAAACATTCCCTTCAGATCCACATACCAGCTGGGCCAGAAATCACACAATTGATGTTTTGGTTTCCACTGCCTTATCTAAATCCAGTTACTGCTCAAAATGAGACTAAGTCAACAGACTTAATTGAATGAAAAGGCTGTGAGACAACCTAGAGATTTGTGGCTGTGTATGTCCGCGCATGAGTTAATCACTAAGCAAACACTACGCAACAAACAGAGCTGGGTTGAGCGGGATAGTTTTTTCTGCGGCCTGGAAGCTCCCAACACACTGGGATTGCACGAGGCATTGTTGGGGCTGGCAGGAGGATTTAAACAGCATTGCAAACAATGTACTGCCATGGAGAAAAGCTGGGGATAGACAATGGAGCAGGCCATGAACAAACACTTCTGCTTGCTGCCTAGATTAGGAGATAGCAGAGACCATGTAGTAGTGGCCAAAAATAATTGCTTGCCTGTAATTGTTGCTGTCCGGATATGTGAAATAGCTCTGCTGGCACCCAACAGCTGGAAGCAGTGAGCTGCTTGATGTCCTTAGCTTATTTCTAGGGAGGCAGCTGCCAAACTCTGGATGTCCCCAGCTGCTAGCTCTTGCAGACATCACAGGTTTTTCCTGGCTGTACAGCCATGGCATTCCTCCTGGCTTCTACAGTTCAAGAGAGAAAGGTATAAATGAAATATGTGGGAATGGCCACACTGGGTCAGACCACTGCTCCACCTCACCTCTTGTCTTGTCTTCAATGCAGGCCATGAGCAGACCATTAAAACCTGTGTAGGGTCATAGCCAGGATCTAGTCCCCACTGTGACAGTGCTGCACAAAGCTTCTCCAGAGCCGCAGGAGTAAAAGGACAAAGCCTTACTCTGCAGTTGCAACTTGCCCTGGCAAAAATGGTGCCTCGTCTTTTTCTACCACCTGCTCAGTTCAGAAGCCCTGTGTTGTTGGTACCTGGTGTGGCTGCTGTTCAGGTAGGCTGCAGTGGAAATGCTCAGCTTCATGCCAATGGTTCATCTTAGCCATTGCAAGGAGGGAGGCTGAAGCTACAAACCTCCTAAAATAGTCATTAAATATCTTCTAACATGAGATGACTCCTTCCTGGCTGGTAGGACTCCATCAGGTGATGGAGAACCTGAATCAGGTTCTTCAGTCAGCAGTGACAGCCTTACAGAAATCTAAAGGTGGCTTTGCCATGAGCAGTGTCAAGACAGAGACTCACTCTTTCAGCTGGGGGTTTTAAAACAATTTTGGCTGGAAAACCTCATCCCATGCTACAGAAAAACATCACACCCTGCACAGGCCACCCACTTGTCACCACATGCTAGCTTGGGGCCAGGACATCTGGCTGTAAAAAAGCAACTGTGATGGTGTCCCCTAAACAAAGGAGGATACTACACCCAGCTAGATCCTTCCTCCCTAAAGGAGGCTGCAGACACCACTGTTGTATTTGCAGTTCTTGTCCTTTGGCACACCGTACAAGCAGACAGGACAACTTTTCTAGCAAAGCCAGGAAAGATAGCAAAGATGATTAGCTTTGTGATCAGGTGCTGTGTGGCCAGAGTGCTACACAATGTCAAAGAAACTGCTGCTGAATGCCCAGGTTTCAGGATACAACAATAACACACAGCACTATATTTCATTCCTTTAACAAGTGTTGAATACGCAAAGGCTCCTTTCCCAGCTTCTGTCTCTGTCTTGGAAGCTGAGGAAGAGCTGTGTGTATAATTGTTTTCAGATGCCATCCACTTTATTGATTATCTGAGCAGGGTGTACAAATAATGGCAGCTAATGCCAGGAGCAGAGATCGAATGAACCTTGTTCCCTTTTGGGAAAAGCTGAAATAAAATCACTATATGAATGGGTCATTGAAAACAGGCTGGAATATATTCCTTATAGTCATTCTGAAAGTTCAAGAGCAGGGGAAAAAAAAAAAAAAAAAAAAAAAAAAAGAAGCTGTCTCTGTGTTCACTAAACTTCTAATATCTGAAAACATGTAAAAAAAATACACATGCACTTTTTTCATACAATCATGGAAAAACACACTAAGCTTTTGACTCAATGGTTTTGTTTTTCCAGTAAGTCCCTTCCAGGTTCCACACGCCATCTCATAGTCACGTCTGCTGGGTGAGCTTCGAGCTAACAAACTTTAGAAGAGCTCTCTGTGATTTTGCCACATTGAGTTTCAAGTATCAGCTTGCTGGGAGTGCGGTGGAGAGGGAGGAGGGAGGGAAGTGGTGCGAGCTTTGCCAACACACCTGCACAAGCTTTGCGCTCTCCTGGACACTCTGTGTGCTAATGATGTATAACCTGTAGAGCCTGGCAACATGCTTGCTGAAGACTATAACAGACAGACTGTGCATGCCTCTGATTTCTAATTTCTTAAAACGAGTAATAAACCGCTCCCCCTCCAACCCTGTGCTGTAGGTAAATGCTTAGGATGGAAACTGAGCTGGGCAGAGCTTCTACCAAGGTAAGGAACAAATGACAATTTAATTATGGTATTTTAGGTCTATGTAATTCCTCTTCTAAAGCAAAGGGGAGGAACAAAGCTAAAAGAAAGACAGAGTTCATTTCAGCTCCAATATTCTGCTAATTTTTCTTTTGACTATTAGAGATGCAGCTGGATCCTATTTCTAATCCACTTTAAAATTTGCTTGAACTAAAATCCCAGATCACTGCTGTGTTTTCAAGTCGAAGTGTGCATAGTAGCCAAGGTTTATATTGCAATTTCTGGAGTTATGGAATGATGAACTCCAATAGAGGAAAGTGTGTTGTATGCCCGAGTCCTGGGGAAAAAAGGAAAAAAACAAAAAAGGTTGGCATTAGTGTTATTTGGAATTAGATCTCACTTGTAGAATAAATAGCCTTGAAGTTAATACATGGCTACATTTTACATTCAGTCCCACCCACTGGAACTGGTTGGTATGGAAGAGTGAAGGCAGCCATGATGAAGAGGTAGGAATGGGAAGTGCTTTTCAATTATAAAACCTGGGTATTTTTGAACTTTCATCTGAAATTCAAAACTCCCCCCATTAGTCTGGGGCTTATTTTAATAAGAAATTCACTTTCTGATTAAAATAGCACAGTAAGACTGTCCTTGCTTTGAAATACCTTTGCTTTCTTTATTGCTACCTGAATTCCAGTCTAAAAGCTGACATTTTTCTTCTGGCATCCTGTTTATGTCTAAATACAATAGCATAGTCTTGTTAGACTTTACCACCTGGAAAACACGGTAACTCACATGAAGTTATGAATCCCTGTATTCTCTGGGCTTTCATATCTGCCATGACAATTCACAGCCACTGCCAGGTGAAGCCAGCCAGCCAGTATTTATGGAAAATGAACACACTAATCATTTCCAATAGCAGGACACCATTATGATATAATTGCAGCAGTTTATGTTGACATCCAAGTGGACGGATACGAGCCAAAAATTGGAATAACGGCTCCACCCATCTACCACCCAAATGTAAACAAGCCAGCATGGTTAAGAAGAGGACTAGAAGACAGGGCTCAGGCGTTCTCCTCCGTCAGCTGTGTTACAATACCATTGCCAAACTGCCACACAACCTTCCTGCCAGGCAATTTATCCAGCCGTAAACTGACCCTTACCTCACACAAAAAGTTCAGCGGCTTCTTTCAGTATCAGCTTCTTTTAAAACATGGCTAGAAGTGCATTATTGTCAGGAAGAGTGAGAGATTATATTTTGGAGATCGGTTGTTGCAGCATCACAACTTAAACTTGTTAAGTACCTGAAATCCAGCTCAGCCTGAGCCATGTTTGGCACTGTTGTAGTGTGTACACGTTACTGCCAGCATGGATAAGGGAGTACCTGCAAAGGGGAAGGAAGTTGATATGAATACAGCTGGAGAAGAGGTGAATGAGACTGATAGCTTTTTACAAAAGACTTGGGAGTAGCTCCTTTGCCAATGGATGATTGAAAATCCAGAGGTGGATTGTGAGGAGCTTGATGTGATGTCAAGGAAAACTGGGGTAAGTCTTCAGCTGAAATAAATCAGTATAACGGTCCCGATGCTGAGCAAAACCTGCTAGTTCACCCTAGCTTTGTGAACTATTAGCCCCTTTCAGAGCAGAGTTTCTTGCAGGAGAAAGACAAAGTTGTTTCTTTCAGCAATACTAGAGTCAATCCCACTCCACTGTGAGGATTTAGCTCATTAACAGAGAAAACAAAGCTATTGGTCTTTGGGTGGGGGTGCTCCTGAGAAAAGCCTTGAAATTACCCTTGCAACTTACTTCCGTGCCTCTCCCCAAGTTGGCCTAAATTCGACTAAATTAAACTATTCCCCAAATTACATTTCCAGTAAATTCATGACCCTGAATGAAACAGCATCTGCTGTTTGTTGATGCATCTTTGTGTGCAATGGTCAACCCATTCCTCCTGATACCATCACCAGAAGATGGGTGCTGTGCAGCTTCAAGTTCTCAATCCTAAATGTGAGACTAGCCAGGATGGACTATGGCCTATGTCTGCATCTCCAGATATCACAAACCTCCTCAAACAGGCTGGCTAAAGGAGGAAGTCCTCTTGGAGGCTGGGGCAGTTTATACTAGTGGAGGATCTGGCCTGCAAACACTTGCACCTGTGGTGTGAGGACAAATAAAGGCCCATGCTCCAAAGCATGGTGAGCTCCCAGTCTCCTAAGCTGTATGAAATCCCATTTCCTTTCTACTTGTGCTAAAAGTAAAAACAGAAACAAAGATGCACACCTAAATAAACAGAAAAGCACAGACAGCAGAAGGGGAGGGAGGCCCTAGTGCAGGTCATACGCCAACTAGTACAGAGAGATGTTTTCTATTTGCGGTCCTTCATGTTAGACCTTGCCATATCATGTGGACGAGAATGTGAGTGGGAGACTTGTTGGACAACGTTAGTTTTACAAATGTCTCACAATTGCAGAAACACCTGCTTTACATTATTTTTCTTGCTGGTCTGCAACAAAATTCCTCCCTAGTCAACAGTTCTCAGCAGGCCTCATTTCTTCCTTCTCTGTGGAGGGCTCAAATCACTGGTTTCTGAATCCTGGGCCACCATGAGATCACACCCAGACCTCTTTGAGTAGGAGGGGGAATACAGAAGGCAGAAGAGCACTTCTACACAGAATCATGCCAAAGTGTTGGCTATAGAACCAAAATTGCATGAGACTGCTTACCATCAGGTGGGGGAAGTGGGGCAGGAGGGTTACCCAGGCCAAATGGACAGATCTGTAAGACCCATCTGTTTTCACCATGAAAACCTCACAGCCCACACCTATGCAACACACACCACTCCAGTCACCACAAGTTATTACTCTTGGTCTCCACCGCTTCCTGTGAAGCTGTAATGGGTCTGAGACAGCGTCCAATGAAACCAAAGGGAGCCTTTCCATTAACTCAATGGGCTCTGGATCAGGCCCAACATCTGTTTGGCCCTCTCTGTACACAGCACAGCCAATTTATTCTTTATCCATTCCTGGGCCTCTCTCTCCAATAGCATCCATATTTTTCCTACTTATGGTTGTCATTAGCCACACTAAGCACCACCCCCAGAAAGAGACCATCTCCACCCCCTCGGCAGCCAATCCCCTGGCGTAGCATAGCTATGAGTGCTGCCCCAACCACTTATCATTTCAGCAAGGTAACAGTCTCTCCTTTCTCCTTGTTCAGGTTTCCAGGCCATCCCTTCAAGCTGCCAAGCTCTTCCTACTCTTTTCTTCCCACCAAGGATAGGGCTGGTTGTACCTTCTGTTGTATTGTAGCCCTGGACAAGAATCAATGCAAAAACCAAACAGAAAGGTCCAAGAACTTGTAAGACACCTGAAGATTACTGTAAGAGCAGGTACAGGCTCTCTGAACAGACATTTCCCACCTTGGTTGATGACGACCCAGGCAATTACTTCCCTAGCAATCCAGAGTACAAGGGAGAATAGCCAACAGGCAGCTCCATAGTGTTATACTGGGGTCCAGAGCTGGAGTAAGAGACCTAGCAATAATTCTCCGAACTGCCTGTATAAGATCATAGGGTATCTCAAGTTGGAAGGGACCCATAAGGATCCTTAAGTCCAAGTCCCTACTCCTTGCAGGACTACCTAAAACCAAACCATATAACTAAGAGCATTGACCTGACACTCCTTGAACTCTGACAGGCTTGGTGCCATGACCACTTCCCTGGCGTTCTTCCCCCGCCATCCCCATATCTCCTCAAGTATGAATATATGCATTGTGCCCGTTCATAGCACTTCAGTTTCCAACCACTCACACCAAATTTGTGATTCACGTTGCAGAGACTACAATAGGACTAGGCTTCTTCTGTAGGTCCCGCAGTGACAGCAATAGCAGTGGTCCATGAGACACCATCTATTCACTAAGCAATACACAATATTAATTGCTTTATGACTTTGCTGAGCCCTTAGAGTCCAGCATCTTTTTTTCACCTGTCACGCATGGATTCCCATGCTGTGAAATGCATGTCATTGCTAAGCAGAGCAACAGACTTTGTTAAGAAGCCAAGCAGCTTCTTACAGCAGAAAAACAAGTCTCCAGTGCTAAAGCTATAGGTTCTTCCAGACATAGAGCTACAGATTCATTTTGGGCACTGCCTTTGTGCGAGAATTGCATGCAAAAACACCCCCTTGACATACCCTGAAATCACATGGGTCTGAAAATGCAAGGGTGATGCCTGAGGCCAGATGTGTGGACTGGCAGGCTGCTGGCACTGTGCATAGGCACATCTGCATGTCAGGTAGTTACTCATCCCTGCATACTTCCCTGATAAAATCTGGATTGCCTAAAGCTGGTATTTTCACTCCAGTCTCCTTATCAAGGTATTTACCACCTCCTGTCTGTGCCTTGCAGACTGAGGGTGTTAAATTCTCCTTTCTCTCTCAGCGGTACAGTGAGCTCAGGCATATAGGAGCTGCTGTACAGGATGGGATTTCTAAACCCACTGGAGCACACAGTGGGTGGCTGCTGGCCTGGGCTCGATAGGATCTCACCCTGTTTGTACCTGGGATGTTGCTCTTTTGATCCTCACGCTGGCTTTCTGCAGCTGGCAGTTTCCTTCCTGTGTTTCGGGTATTTGTTGTGGTGTTTTTTGGTAGTCCCTGATTACATTTTAAAAGCTGTTGTCTCCTGTGGAGGGCTCTATCCTGGTGTAGCTGTTGCACAGCTGAATGAAGAGAAGTATAGTTTGGGATGAAGTTATCTCAGGAATGGCAGAAGTATATATAGCACCTCTATATATACACATAACATCTTTTTCTCTCGAAAATAGAAAGCAGCTCACTGTCTCTCTAAGTAACAATATTGAGATCGGCCTGTGATCCCACATGCCCGCTGCCCCTGGAAGTTTTGAGTAGTCCCTGTCCAAGCGCCGCCCCCCCCCCCCCCATATCAATCATCCTCTCTTCTCTTTTAGCCAGTGGCTCTCACGCCCTCCTCTTCCCAGAGGGAGAACATCACTCTGAACCCTGCACAGGGTGTCCTCGATAGCTCTGCTGTTCCCCTCCAAGTTCAATAAAAGGGGAAAAAGAGGGACAGGTTCTGAAACAGAGTATCTTAAAAATTATTAATTTCCTTCAGGAAAAGTATTATTTGATTATCCATTAGGGAAACCTAAGCAACAGATCTGTTTCAGTTTGATTTCACAAACATGGTAAATATTTCATCAGTTTAAGAATAACATTTATGGAGATTGATCAGCTAGGTCTACATTCTGTTGGGGAAAGACATAGTTTATTTTGGGATGCTGATTCTACAAACAACACTGTCCTGAACAACTTCCATGATCTAGGAATGTAGCTTGGTGTCAATCAGATTTAAAAGGAAGTCTTTTGGCTAACCTCAAATAGAATGCAATGAGATGCAGTTTGATTTCAGAATACCACCACGTTCTTTTAGTTCAAAAAAAATAACAATTCAGAGTCTTTCAAACTTAATATAAAAAGATTTTTTTCTGACATTTCTGCTCCATTTTTTTATTGCTGTTTGGGGTGTAGAAAAAAAAAGGCATAACTATCACATGGGGTAGATTTCCAAATTACTTGAAATTTTCTTCTTGACATAGGCTGGCTGAAAAAAAGAGTAATCTCCCCAGCTGCCTTTCCTAGAGCAACTGCCCAGCTGTTACCAGCTTGAGCAAACTTGTTTAAATCCCACCACTACACCCCTCCATACATGCAGTGGTCTTGGGATGCTAGACAACACTTTATAGAACCCAGGAAAAAGATCTCTATTTTAGTGTTTAACATCTCTGTGGTTTTTCTGCTGAAAGATGTTAGACTTGGATCTAAGGTTGTTGTCATACTTGACAGTGCTAGTGAGAACACTTTGAACCCCACCAGCTGGGCAAAATGAGCCCCATCCATTGGCAGTGGTGAAGGAGAACCAAGCAGGGTTCATGGGGCTGGTTTTTCCCATTACTTTGGTTTTTGGACAAGCCAGCACTGAAATCAGAGATGACTGCATATCTGAGGTGGCATTAATTAGGTGCCAATTGCAATGAAGACATGATGACATGGGCTCTGACAGGAGCTGGCTGCCTGGGATCATATCCTGCATCCAAGCTATAACCTGCTTTGCATCCTCCCTTCTGGGGGTATTAAGACCAGCTCGGCTAAAACCAGCTTGAGACGTGCCTGCTCTTGCTGTGGTTTCTCCTTGGACTCTCTTAGGAGCTGTGATTTTTTGGAGGTGTTATGCACCTGCCACAACCCCTGCCTCTGTGCCTGGGTGCTGAGCTCCCAGAGCATAGGGAGGAGCAGTCCTGAGAGGCCTTGAGCAAGAAGTACATGAAAGCAGATGCTTTACAAAATGCTGATCCGCCGTTTTGTCCTGTCCTGCAACCTCCAAAGACAGTGCACGAGAATAAAATGTAGGAAACCATGTAGTGTGAGAGAGCAACGCAAAAATTACTCCTGTAGTGAAGAAACCACATAATATATTCAAGATGTCAGAGGTTAGCCATGGTGCATGTGAATCATGCTGCAAATACCTCACCTTTAACTTTACCATCGTAATTAGATTACAAAGGTTTTATTACAGTTTTAAATTCTGGCTTTATAGGTTGCTGCCCAGCTGTGCACTTAAATCTGGTTTTATCACACTTTCTGAGCTCATCACATTTAATTCTGCCCCTACAATGCTGGATTAACTTTAAGGGTCGCTGAAGTCAGAAGTCACTCACCCTTGCCCTACTAATGGATTCACACCATCCCCGCACAGCCCCGAAGAGTGATGTGTACAGTAAAGTATATTTATTGGTATGGTGGAGGAGAAGGGGCATTGAGGCTGTTTGTTTATTTACTCCACCACTGCACTTAGCTATCAGGATATTTGCACAGATTACTGCATTGATGAGATGTTGTTTACCTCCATGTAATATCCTGTTGCAATGAAGTCTTCTCAGCAGCACTGGTCTGAGAGCTAAAAAGGAGAACATTTAGGTCTGCCTGTGAGAAGCGGATGGCTGATTAATGAGGTATATAGACCTGTATCATCTGAGGAACTGATCAATTGTCTCCGTTCAGAAATCCAGAAATCACACGCTGCTGTTACACTCATTCCTGCCAGAAAGCCCAGACCTGGTATTTTATGGATCCTGTCTCTGATATTTGAGGCAGTCCCAGAAGAATGAAAAAACATTATTTTTTTTCTAAAGGTGACTTCTTTGCTGTTTCCTATCACCAGGAAAGCAGGGCAAGGCACAAATTAAACTCTTCATCTAAACAATGTACATCCCCAGGTTTTACCTCAATCTCTTTTTCTTCTTTGACTAGCAAATATTAGATGGGTTAGTGTTAGATACCACCAAAACATGGTGATCCATTGTCCTGAAAAATTCATCATGTAAATGGCTAAATAAAGGGGAAATCATATTCTTTCTATTTAAAAAAATGGAGAAATGAGGTACTGAATGTCTAAGTGATTTACATAAAGTCACAAGGGGAGTCTGAAAGGGATCTGGGAAATAAAACTAGCTCCAGTGGAAAGGTCATTTCTTTTTCTCTTGCAGGGGAGTACTTTGAACAGAATTAGAACAGACCTGAGCCAGAGATGGACAGCAGGGACTTTAATGAAAAATGGAAGGCAAAATTCATCACTGAGTAATGCCATGACAATTTTTGACCTTTGCATTCAGTGACTAGACACAACATTTTTGGAACCGAGGTTAATAATCTTCCGCAATATGCAACCTTCTCCCAAGGAATGTGTGCTGATTAGGGCAAAGAATTTCACATGGTCACAAAAGATCTATCTCAGAGTCCTGGGCTTATAAAATACTCTATTTCCTCCATTAATTGTGTCCACGTGGAGCTGTAACTAAGTAGCTGAAACAAATAAAACCAAAGTAATATTGTTTCCTTTTAAAATATTTCACTTAATTTGTGGAAGAGGTTTGGGCTCATTAAAAATAGACCATCTCCCATGAGGGCTTTTTGCTTTTCTTCTCCAAGTCTCTCAACCAATCCTTAGTAATGTGTATAGCAGCACACTCCCGCACAGCACAGCCCTGGCTGGTCTGGAGCTGCTCTCGTTTGACTCAGCAGCTCCTGTCGTGCTCAGCAGCGAGGGCAGGCAGCGCTCGTTTGGCTAAGCAAAGAGAGGCCTCGGTGTCTTCTGATGTATCATTGCTCTGAGATGAACAGTCAGTGTCGCTGACTAGAATTTACTCCTACCTTCAGCTCACTAGGAAACTCCACTCCTTCCTCTCACATTAAGATTTGGCTATCACAATCCATGGGTTTTTTTTGTGGAAATGACAATATGTTCACTGTGATTGAAGGTGCAAGCAATGCCTAGACCTCAGCTAGAGCCTACACAGTTGAAGCTATTGTGCAGGCACTTGGCTGCTTCTAGTGGATCTTAGTCTGTTCCCTCATCTTCCAAAGTAAGCTATGAATCAGTTACAGGTGACATTAGAAACCACTGTGTTGTCAACAGACCATGACAGTTCCTTTCCCTGGGCTAATGTTAATCACAAAGCAGGGGACAAAGTACAGAAAACAGAGGCAAAGAGCAACCTGGAGCAAAGGCGTTAGGCTGCAAGAACAACCTCCAGAAGAGATCAAATTATTCCACAGATTCCTTTCCTGTTTAACATCATTTTTTCACCTTCATCAGGATATCTTTTCCTCTTAAGTCCACTCCTCCAAAAGAATGGCATCCACAGCCACAACTCTCTCTAAACAAAAATGGGACAAGATCCAGTGATTCCACATCGTCCCTTGCAAACTCTCCCATTGCTGGTGTGCTCTGACCTGGAAAATGCTTGCGCTGCAGCATGGCTGGGGTAATACCAAGACCCAAGGGTGGATGATGGAATGATCTGACCAAAGCGGGCCCAATATGAATGTGTTTGCAGAAGTTACAGGAAGCTTAGGGCAGAAGTTGAGACCATGATCTCCTCTGTGCTAGCATGTTTCACAAGGTCGTAATGCACTGTTGGCACCCAACATTCTTCCCCTCTCCCCACTACTGATGTGGCCCCAAATACTCATCAGGTATCTGGGATAGATGTTATGGTATATGTGCTTCAGCCCTGTTTTATGAATACTTTTCCATAAAACTGGATCCTGTGATCCCTCTCTGAGTTTCTCCTTCTCTCTTGCAGGCTCAGTTGCACTGTAGAAGAATTTATGCCAACATTACCACCCAAACTATTTGTGAGGGCACCCCAGACAAAAGATGTAGAGGAGTTCAGAGGCTCCCTCAGTGCTGAGTCACTCCAGTCCTTCTCACTGGTTTTCTCCTAGGGGGGAAGCCACATCTGGAAAATTACTGGTGTCCTGCTGTTCACTATGGACACCACTGGGAACTGGCATATGGTCTTGTAAACTGTGATTAGATCTACAAAGTAAACGCTCATTATGACCTCTCTCAAGGTCTTTAAAAACACATTTCCCTAACTACTACGATTATATACAAATTCTTTCATTTTGGTAATAACAACATCATCCACATTTTCCTCTCTCCCTCCTCCTTTTTCTGATCATAATCTTGTTAGGCACAATAGAAAAATCATTCCATAATTCTCTTTTCTCCCCAGGCTCTCCAACTCTGGGCATGAACACTCTCCTCCCACCAGAAAAACTATATAAATACAAACAACTTCTCTGCTTTGGATGAGCTGAACCTGAAGCATGGGGCTTTTCTGGACTGTATTAAAAGGTAACTATAATCAGCCTTTCATTAGCATCATCATCGTTAACATTATTATTGCTTTTTTTAGAGCTCCCCTTAGAGATAGTAGCTAAGATGAAGGCTTGATGACTGTTCACATACTGTATGGACATAGCATGAAGGCAGTCCTTGCCCTCAATAGCCTGAAACATGTCTGACCAATGCAGACATGAAACAGTGTGGGACACTGGCTGAGGCACTTTGTCAGTGTGAGAACCAGAACCCAGCTCAATTATTCCTGTGCCGCTGCCATTCCTCTGCTGCTTCTCTGCATAATTTCAATTCTTCCTTCTGCAACCTCTGCTGATCATCAACATGGCTGTACCAAATACCTCTTCTTCATGTGAGGTGCAAAGCCCAGAATTGCCATCACTCAGCCCCAGGAAACACAGTCCCCACAACTGACTGGGATTGCAGTGAGGTTTTGCCCAAAACTTGTCCCCACTGTAAGAGCCGTGGGAGAACAAGAGTGGGATGAAGATTTCTGCCCCAAGTATATTTATTCCAGAGTATAATCTTCTGCTCCAGGCAGGAATGCACTAGTCCCAGGTGACTTCGAAAGAGCTAATTCAAGATCACCTCTCAGCCTGTAAAAGCCGAGCAGGAAAGCTAGACCTGCTGACTCTGCAGGGACCAGTTTAGGTACAGCAGCACCTGGGAAAAAGGCATCTTGCCACAGCAGGGTAACTCAGTGCGTTTAAGTCATTCTGGCATCCTCTGAGGGACAATGTGCAAAACCTACATACCAAACAGAAGGCTGTGTATTGCTTATATCAGATCTGTGAAGCATCGCGTGATATTATTAAATATTTATGTTACAATTGTAACAGAATATCCCACTCAGATGTATCGTGGGAACCAAAGAGGTAAAAATATTCAGCAGCAGTTCAGTCTGCAATAGGGACTGTGCATGCAAGTCACATATGTCTATACAGGCATTTTCTGGATTGTGTTTATCTATGCGTCATAAATGGAGACACAGGCATAAGAACACTTGGTTTTAAGGACTGAATCACTTGGCTTTGATAAGATTTTTATCTAGATAAAAACTGAATTGATTGACATCTCATATTTCTTGGGTTTAATGAGCTCATAACTGCACTTTAATTGGTTTAATTACCAGAACATAATATTACAGGTATGTAATGTAGACCTGTAACATAGAGTTATACAATATATTATATATGCTATACATAATAAAATGCAACATGTAATATAACACAGGTTTTCATGAGAATTATTACTAGGATTATCAGTAATGAATTTTCAGTGACATGAATAGAAATTTCCTTTAAGTAATGACTTCAGGATTCGGCCCTCCTTGTATAAGCTTCTAAGAACGACATACATATGAGGAAAATGTGAAGGCTGTGAAGTATGAAATTATTTGTAGGCTAGAGTGGGATTTGGCTTCGGTAAGCTCAAGATCTAAGTTCCTCCAAGGTGTTTAGGCACCTCACTCCCATTTAAAATTTCCATGTTCACTTCAGAAATACAGTTTTTCCTCTAGCTTTTTCCAAGGCTGGCTCAGCACTCGCAGTGTTTTCTCAATCTATTTATTGTCTACATTTTGGAAATTACTATTAACAGTCACCCAGTGTTTTCCTAATATATTTGTTTAGATCTCTCTGATGACACAATTAGCATCTGGGAGAAACACCGTAGTGTGCAATTGTGTCTTTAATTATCTTCTCATTGTGAGTAGAGATGCTATGTGCCAAGGCAGTTATTACACTTGACAAGGACAGTGTATTTACAATGGGTGTTTATACAGGCTAATTCCTTATAAAAATACCTTGACAGAAAGCACTCCACCTGCCTTCATGTTCCCTATCACAACTGCTAATTAATATTATCGTGCTGAAAATGATCCTATCAATTAAAGCCTCTTCTGTCATAACCACTGCTCCCTACCTAGCTATGCGAATTAGCCGGCCACTGACTCACATGGAGGGAAGGATGTTCACCAGCCAGACTTCATCTTGCTGATCTGATTTCCATTGCTCTACTTGATTTTGCGCAGAGCCCTCCTTTCAGCTAAGCATGTGCCTGCCCTGAAGCACACTACCCAGCCAGTTTGCCTCTCAGCAATTCTTATGCTCAGCCACTGCTGCTGATTCAGGATTTAAAGCTATATTCAGGTTCAGTGGTAAAGTTTTCATTGATTTAATTGGTTGAGGGCTGATAATCATATGTTTGAAGCCAAGTGCCATCTGATTCGCTTTGCTAGTCACACTGGTTAAAATATGGTTGTGAGTGCACTCCATGCTCTTGGGCAAAATTATTCTGCAGGACACTGCACACAACGGTTGCAGCTGTTCTAAATTTTCTGTGTATTTGTCAAGCTAAAATGATGTTTATGTTGCTTGCATAAATAAGAACTGATCCTTCAAACTGAAACAGAGTGGAACTGCTTTGCAGATCTGGCCTCTGGGAGTTTTATGAGGACTGGGAAGGACACTGGTGAAAGCCTGCCATCAGTCCCAGAGAATTCAGGTTCAAAGGGTGACTGTGCTTTGTGCAAGACGCTTTGGGCTTGATTTTGGGCTTGTATCTAGGTATGTAAGGATACAAACAGAAGTCTAATAGGATTGTCAAAAGGACATTACTCACCCCTCAGGAGGCTGCCTCTCCTGCCAAAGAGCTCCTGCATGGCTCAGCTCAAATTGCAAAACCTCCATGTTCTTCTGTTTCTCATCTGTTACAAGCGAGATAATTACAGAGGTGCTAAGAGGATAAACATAGTAAAGTCTGGGAGGTGCTCAAAAGAAAAAGGATGTAAGATAGATGGGGCATGACTAGTTACTCTTGTCTCAAGGCATGCCTGAGCTCTGTAGCGACACAGACAGGGCTTCTGGCCAACTGAAAAATCAGCCGTGATGTCTCAGTGGCCAAGGGGGCTGGGTGAGGGCTCTGAGGAAACGGGGTTGTCCTCTCCAGGTTTGCTTCAGATCAGCTGCTGAGAGATGTTGGACTCTGAAACTTTCTTGGGCCTTTTCAATGTTCAAGAAATCAACAGGCTATCCCTGGAGGACCACTTTTTCAATCAGATTTCTGGTGACCCTCTGTGCAACTACAAACATCAGTGAATGACATGGAGGGGGGAAAATCCCCACCCCAATCTCCTCTTTTCCAACTCTCCAAGAAAGACTAGCTTAAAATATGGAGGAGCATTCCTACTGGAAGCTGCTGTTCACTCATCCCAGCTTGCTGGGCTGTCCTCGACGATAAAGCTGTTTGCCACATGTTGCTCAGTGGCACTACAGCGATTATGTCAAACTAGCGCAGCGCAGTGGGGGAACCCATCCTGCCAACCCAGCAAGTGGGGGCTATGCAGAAGGAAAGAAGATCTTAAGAGAAAGGATGTCACATGATGAGCCACTGCTTTTTTAGCTTGGGACCAGCTCTGCAGTGCATGTTACAGATTAAATTCTAGGCAAATGTAATGAAATCTTGTGGAGGGATGGCAAGGTAAGAAACCCATGTGCACATGCCTTCTGGCAGATAAGGCATTCAGACTGTTTTTTCTGGAACTAACTAGTAACAACAAAAATAAAAATAAGAAGGGAAACAAATAGAGCTTAAAAATTGAAAGCATCTTCCAGTGTACAAAATGAAGCAGGGAATCAAATGGGCTAAAGGAAGAGGAAAAGACGTGGAAAAATCAGGACTTTTTTACCCCTATGAAATCATGGGATTCTTGTAAAGAGAGGCAGAGGAAATATTCTCAGAGAAATGTAACAGTGCCACTGTGAAATGAAGCAAGTTGTCAGCACCGTGTCTGTCTGTGCATCTACAGCACTAACCAGAGTAAAGGCACTGCAGAAAATATTCTACTTAAACCTGTTCCCAAAGCACCCCAGGATCCCCTGGCTGTGAGGAGCACCTTCTCCCCTGCCCAGGTCTCCCTCTATGGCAATCTCGTTCTCCCTCCTGTGTTTGGAAAAGGGCTGGAAGGTGGCTAGGATTGACTGTAGTGCTTGTACATCACAGGCAAATACCTTTTATGGAAATAATTGTTCTTTTCAGGGACTCCCATGGTAGCTGAAGGTATGCAGCACCTCACTGGATTGGTACTTTCTATTGCCACTGGTAATAATAATAAAGGGCAGGGGAAGAAATAATACTGCAACCTTGAGGTCTGTGTGTTCTGGGAGAGCAAGGATTCCACAGGGCACTTGATTCTGCTTTCTCTGAAGCAGCAGTAAATAGAAATGGTTGGTAAAACTTCAGAAGAACCATATACGTATGTGGTTATACAGACTAAATATAAGGAATACATGTATCTTTCTTTGAAATATACTGTTCTACCAAAAAAAAAAACCAAATCCCTTTTTGACTGCACTTTGCTTTGAAAGGAAAACATCCAGAGGAAAACCAAAAATGCCAAGAGCATTGCAATTGTGCCATTTCAAAATTTAGAGCATGAAGCATTTGGCTTTTTTACCTTCAAGTTCTCATGTAGATTGTTAT
>JANZLQ010000086.1:13500307-13517893 GCA_026212715.1 Elanus axillaris
CTTGTAGATTGTTATGCAAGACTGTGAAAAGCAGGAATGGAGACAACAGACTCAGGCTTTCTTTTGGGGAGAAATTTTACTTTTGGGGTGATTATTAAACTCAAATTAAAGTCAAATTTCAAAATTCCTTCTTGCCAGGGCATTCCGTTTCAAGTATTGCTTATATGTCTCTATATTACCACCATCACCACAGGAACTACACATCACATCTCCTAGTGTACTAATCCTCACAGAGCCCATGGCCCACAGTTGTGGAAACTGAGGCAAGGAACAAGTAGGTGATTTTTTATAACTTAACAGAGAGCATCATTGACAGCACTAGGTGACGAGCTTTTTATAGCGAGTCTATGATCTGCAGCTCTGTCAAAAAAATCCCCTTTTCTACTCTGGTTTGAGTCAGCCTGGGTAATGACAAGGAGTCTTTTGTTGTTGCCATTTGAGGACTTGGCTGTTGGTTTGAGCTCTCGCGCTCTCATTAAGGAGGCAGTGAGGGGGGAGCAGAGAGCTGATCCCAGCGGGAACACGTGTCCTAGGTTGGCCCATCTGCAAGATAATTCTTCCGCATGTCATCTAGGCCAAAAGCTGAGTCTGGGATCTGCTACATGCCCCACGGCAGCCAGAGCAAGCGTGGTGACAGTTATGGGGAAAGAAATTGAAATGTTTTGGGGAGTTATGGCATGGAGAGTGACATCTGTGGCAATGGACTCATTAAGTGAGGGATTTGGTGTAATACATATTGCAACAAGGTCATATTCTCAGAAAACTAGGACTTGCCAGAAAAATGAATTAAATCAGCCAGGCTTATGATTTGGTTTGATTGCTTCCAATTTCATCTCTAATCTAAGTTCTTTTCAAGGTCATCACAACTGGGCTTGCATGAATCTTGGGGCCTAATCCTCATCTGGTGCAAGCTGGAGTGAATCCATTTAATTCAAGGGAGCCTTGCCAGTTTACATCAGATTGTGGTTATATTTAAGGGTAGGTCGTTTAGAAATATGAAAGTACTTATTTCCAGGCATACTTTTTGAATAAAGTAAATAAATCTGAAACCTACCAGGATATAGAGCATTGCATTTTTTTTTTTTTGAAGCCATGGGACAACTATCCCCTGTGTTGAATCACTTACACTGTTATGCAGGAAACCCAAGGATGTAAACAACATCAAGTTCTCTGTAGAGTATTCCTCAGTCCATGTGTTGCCAAGAAGGGATATCCAGGAGGGTGCTAGGCTGGTCCCTGTGCTTAACAGCAGTGGCAGTCAAATGTGCCACCAGGACAGAAACTCGAGGAGAGCAAAGGAGACATTGCTCACCTGCAGCCTCCAGATCCCACATCCCGATCCTGTCGCTCCTCCTTCAGCATCCCTGTGGTCTCACCGGCTTCTCCCAGGCTCACCCCCACTGATCAAGGAGTTGCAGCTCACTTGAAATAAATGGGGCCCTTTCAGATTATACCAGATGAGGATTCGGCCATGGGATTCAGACAAGCCCAGGTCTGACAGCCCCATGGAATAACTTGGATGAAAGATGTATCTGGAAGCAATGAGCCTTGAACAAACCATGGACCCTATCTCAGCTTTCAAAACTGGCCAGTCTCAGCTTCCAGAACGCCAAATAGCCCTTCTTCAGATTGAATTTTGCAGCTTCAAGGAGGAAGACCAACCACGACTTTCCTCACTGCTGGGATGGGCTGGCTGTGAATAGTGCTGTCATGCAAGAGGGAGTACAGACCTTGTGAATTACTTCTGATTCTTCATCTCTAGTGGCAATTCCTCTTTCCACATCCTAATTTCTAGCCATGGTGAATTGCCTCACCCTCAGTTCCACAGACCTGTATCCATGGGAACATTCCCCATCAATGGGAAAAGCCACAAGGTAATGTATGAACGCTTTTCCCCAGGAAGAAGAGACTATTCACAAGTTTAAGAAGAAAAAAAAGGTGATTACCTGGATCAAATGTAGTTTGGTAGGTCAGAAGAAGCTGCAGCAGCTCACTGAGGGAGAAAGAAAAACCACTCACTAGCAGTGGTTTCTAGAGAAATACGGTTAAGACCCGGGGATGACTCAGGGACCAGCAGCTTTTTCCCTGCTTCTTTGGACTGTAGCCTCTAAAGGCTTCATTGCAATGGTCTCCAAACAAGATTCAGACCTCTGGCTATTATCTGAGTACAGAAAGAATGAACAGCATAGCCTAATGAAGTACTGTGTAGGAGAAATAACTATTTTGCTCTATGCTTTGGGTTTGGATATTTTTTGTTTTGTTTTGTTTTGTTTTTTTAACATCCTTTGCACTTGAATAATTGTCTCCCTTAGCAAAAATAGCGCACATAATATATGGCAGAGGCAAAAGAGCTATATTAAAAGCTATAATTACTGCTGTTTAACAATTAGTAGCTCTATTTGAAGATGTTTTGAATAAGATTTATGGTATGTTTTCTAATTTTTTATTTATAATTATGGGGAAGAAGCTTAGCCTTGAGTATTTCTACTCTAAAAAATTTAAAATAATATATAGCACACTCTTGGTCTGTAGAAAGGGATACTAAAACAGGAAAAAACATGTAGGAAGAAAAGGATAAGGGTTTTTTGTGTGTGTAAGCAAGGTTTAAATGGAATAATTAAATTTACCATAATCAATAAAATGTGTGAGTCAAGTTTATTGAAGTGGCTATTTCCCATTGCATAATTTCCCTGGGGAACTTTCATTTTTAATTCAAAAATAAAAAAAAAATAATAATAAAAAAAACAAACCCCTAAGCACTTACTGTAAATATGCCAGCATATGTGTGAGGTTAAGAAAAGCACGAGCCTACACCCAGGAATCAAAGAGGGGCTTACCACTGCTTTGACACTAATTGTAAAAGCTGAACATTTTCTAGAACCATAATCAAATATTAACTGCCATGGGGGACTCATTCAGCAGCTCACAGTAATTCTAATATGATGCAGAGCCTTTCACCTTTAGGTCACCAGTTCAAACCCACTTTGGGTTGGTTAGTAAACAGAAGGTAAATCCTAAGTCCAGCGGAGTGCCAGAGCATCTAGAGTGGATGCCAGAGCAGATGTTGGGCAGAAGTAGGAAAGGGTTTTCCCATCCATCCCATGTCATCCGTGCTTCCCCTGGGATTGACATGGCAACCTCCTCCAGGGGCTCACCTCATCTCTCTTGGCCTCTGATCCTACCTTCTCGAAAGGGGATGGGAAGTCCTTCTTCTTGATCCCCTTCCTCTATTTCAGCTAGAACCTCCCTGGATACCCCATAGCACCTACCACCAGAGAACCTGATCTTGCCATGAGTTTTTTCAACACTTCTGTAACACCTCTCCCAAGAAAACATAACTAGCGATATCATCTCTGTCCCACTTCCATGTATACAATTCCTCTCAATTAATTGGTTCATTTACTTGAGCACTGCATGGAAAACAGACTGATCAAACATGTAATTGAAAATAACAGGCCCCCACCCCACTGCCCTAGGCCGCACAACAAACAGCTCTGCCAATAACGGCACCATTTGAAAACGGAAGCTGAGTCCTCACCTCAGCACTTCACCTGGCTTCAGGTAGAACTTCTCCAACCACTCTGAGCTGCTTCTACATGAAATCACAACTCCAGCTGAGGCCCCTGGCACTGCCAACAGCCCCGAAACATCTTAAGTTTTACAGCAAACACCCCACGCATACCCTGCTACACCAACACCTTGGATGGGTCCTGGCTCTACTGCGTCTTCCTTGAGGAAGCCATGAATGTTTGTTTCAAGCTGTGTGACTATCAAAAGAGAGCTACATGATCCAACCAGTTAAGGACACATTGCCACCAATATGGACGGTCTCCTCTCTCCTTCAAACACGTGTCCCCCTTCCCACATGCGCGGGGATGACTCAGAGGCTGCTTTAAGTTATATAGTTATAGTATACAACCCCATCTTTCTGGCTATAATGATATGTACACTTCTGTGTATGTGTGTGAGTGAATATAATAGTCTGAGGCCTTAATTATGTCTCATTAATAGAGCTGAGAAGTTGAGGAGCTCTAAGGAACAATTCATTCATTGTCCTCTACACATCTGGGTTAATGTTTCCTCCTTGGATTAGTCTGTACCAGTGTGTTCCCTCTCTGCTCACCACAAGCTAGCAGTGCCAATTTCCCTCCGTGGCAGCTCCAGTGACAGCTGTTTACTTGGAAGCTCATGGATTTGATATATGGGTGCTAGCCACAAATTAATGGAATACTTTCCAGATGCAATGTCTTTAAGTATTCAAACAATAAGCCAAAAGCACTAAGCTGTTTTGGCCATTTTTTCTCTTAACACTGAATGTGTCTCAGAGATGATGTAAACATGATTTCTTAGGGCAATGACCAGAACACTTAAGATGTTTCAAAGGTGAGCGGCAGCACGAG
Source organism: Elanus axillaris (assembly GCA_026212715.1). NCBI lineage: Eukaryota > Metazoa > Chordata > Aves > Accipitriformes > Accipitridae > Elanus > Elanus axillaris. The sequence goes on from JANZLQ010000086.1 coordinate 13,504,708, forward strand.
GTGCTGGGTGGTAGATGGTGCCATTTGTCATCTGAAGCCAAGACCTGAAATGGCCAAGCAAGAAAAGCAGAATAAAGAAGAAAAAAGAAGTATTGAGGCTAACTTAGCAGGTTGCCTTCCCAACCTGCTCTGGTCAGGGGCTGCATGTGCTGGCCTGGACCCCTAAGCTCAGGTGAGCTGTGCTTGGCATGGGATCCAAAGAGCAGCTCCCAAAACCATCTCCAAAGCCTCATCTGGAGCATTTCAAAGCAACAACAAGAGTCTGCTGAGGATGGTTACAGTGGACAAGGATCACTAAAACACCTCAAACCTCTCCTTGGCTAGATGTCATCTAGAAATCCTTCTTAAGCAGAGTTGTTACCTAGCTCACAAATGAGACCAAGATCTGCCCCAGGTGTGCCTTTCTCCCAAGCCAGACCTTTAGCAATGGCATTGCTCCTGTGACCTCAGTTTGCATTATATTCACCCTAATGCTGAGTACTGGGACAAAAATAGCATTTGAGGGTGAATATCAGCATACAAAAGTGGGCAAAATTGCTTTGGGGCTGGTATAATTTTGACCATTATCACATTTGCTTAAAGTTGACAACAGGTCAAATTGAAAACTTCGGTGAAGTGGAATGGCTACACTGCAGCTGTGTGGTAATGATTTATACCACCGCAGAGCCTGGGCCAAGAAGTGCAACTTAATTCTTGGCCAACTTACATCACTTTTTCTTCCGTCATTGCATTTTCTTTGGCATTTTCTTCGGCATTTTCTTCTTCGCATTTACTCATTTTCTTCCACAGAAATTTAACATGACCTGGACGGTTGAGCTATTAGGATATGGATTTTCTATCCAGTAGTTAAAGGGAGTAACCTTCTTGCACATTTTCGTCTACTTCAAAATACCAACAAACATGAGCTGTGTGGCCTTACGTTGGATGAGGGCAAGAGAGAGCTCCAAGTAAACTTGTCTGAATTTGAAACCACTTCAAGCCTGAAACACTGCCTGTTTGAAGGCTCCTCCTTTATTCCCTCCAATGTTGTTATTAATTAGAGAATTAGTAGTTATTAAAGTTATCATCATCTTCACTGAATGGAAAAATTCAAGTTCATTATCTTATGCAAGGAAAATAAACATAATTTTACAAGGGTTTAAAAGCAACAACACTAATAACAAACTACCCCAAATTCTATTCCACAGGCAGAGTGGACATCTGCTAGAAAAATATGATGATTCCCCCACCCACCATCCTCAAATTTAGGGATTTGTGGAATACGGGCCTTGCCTAAAGTTGCTTGGCAGAAATCCCCATGTTAAGTTCTTATTTAATGAAATCATGTGGTAGTAAATCAAACACAGAAACAGGAATAAGTAAATCCACCACATCCTTTGAAAAAAGTATGGTTTGAATCTGTCAATTCAAGTTGCCTGGGCAATGAATTATCTGTATTTGTTAACTAAAAATCGATCATCCAACAGTCACCCACCTTTTGTATAATTTCCTAATCTTCAGTCTCAAAGCTGAGCTGAGAGTCAGCACAAAATGGGCATGTCGCTCATAAAGAGTTCCTAAAACAAGCACTAAGCTACTGCATCTTTGCAAAGCCTGTGCAAATGGCCCAGCATGCAAGATTTGGGCCCTCTTACAAAGTGTTCACTTCTGAGTGTTACGTGAAAGGTGGCAAATGAGTGTTATAAAGAACACAAGGATAAACATGCAAAAGAAGGGAAAGGATAATACCAACGTTATGATACAAAAAACTAGAGGTTGTCTTGATCTAGTCCATATTGAAGTCAACAGGAACCTTTACACAGATCTACTCTACATGGTTTTCTCTGTGCCTTTAGTGCACACACAGGGTTCAGAGCCAGGGAGAGGAGCTGGGTAGACTTTGTCTTCTGACAAATTCATTGTGACTTGGTCACAACTATCAAAACAAAAGAGGTCTCTCACAGGGAGAGCTCATGAACATTTTCCTTTTGAAACTTCCTACAGAAACTATGCTAAATCAACAGTATCTGCAGATGATTACTGTTTTCTTAAATTATGTTTCAGTTTTCTGTCCTGTCTTCCCCTCTTTCCCTAGAAAAGCTATATTTGATTTTTGGTCCTCAAAAACTCTAAGGAAAAAGTAAGTTCAGTGAAATGTTCAGGTTTTTGGAAGGAAGCTTATATTTCCTCTGGAAAATCACAACAAAAAATGAACATTTCTTGTCAACGTTTATCTTAGGAGTAATAAAACATGGATTTCACTCACTGATATTTCCAAGAAAGCAATCAGAAAATAGAGTTCATTAGTGGCTTTACAAACAAGATTTACAAAGAGAGTGATCTTGTATTTAAAGAAGCAGTTGAAAAATGCATTGTATCATCCTGCCAATCATGATCCACCCACTGAGATCACTGTCATACCCATAGCTGCTGCTTGAAATTCATTTGGTCACTCAATTATATGTGGAGCCCCTTAGCTCTTCAGTTTTTAAAGCAGCTTTAATTTAATGACAAAACTTACAAAGTTTGGTATCCTACCTCATCCCTTAACATTCTAAACTTCTAATTTAAGGTTTTTATTTTCATAACGGAGTACTTAGAAGTACTAAGATCATGGTTTTATGCTTGTCTATGTCTTGGATCCATTATTGTTTCAGCATTGTGATTCATTGCTGTGAAATCAGTGTGAAACAAACTTCTCAGAAATCTTCGGATTTCCGAGAATTCCCATCTGAATGCCATTTAAGAAGATTTGATTTTGTAATTAACCATTTCTTAGGGAGTTAAAAAATATAAACAGCTCAAATGTGGCATTTTTACAACCTTAATAAAACCAAATGCAACATTTACTATGTACGCATTTTAATGAAAAGAAAAAGGTTGCTATAGGAAAACAGCGATCGCTGTAATTTTAGCAAAATCAACGGTAATTGTAGAGCAGCAAGGTGCATGTTATTGGTATAAGAAAAATTCTCTCTTTGTGTTTGAATAGGACAACTTGATAAAAACAAGAGATCACCATATGGAAACAGGCTGCAGTGCTTGGCAGGAACCAAAACCAACTTCTCCACTAGATAGCAAAGCTTATGTAAAAAGTGTCTCCATTGAGCATGATCTGAGTGCTCATGAATGCCACTGAGCTTATGCAAACTTCTATGGCCTTTGGTAAAACTGATACATGGACACATCCCTGGTGTGTTTACTTGAGCTAAAAACAGTGCTGTAAGGCTCCTTCCCAGCTACCTTGAGCATCACTGCTGGAGGGAGGCAGTGACTGCTGCTGTGCCCTACCCAGAGGGAGGAAAGCAATGTGCTCCTAGTGATGCATTTGCTTTCTTTGTGGCCCGTTCTCCAGAGGTAAAGAATGATATGAATTACAGATGGGTGATGTTATTTCAACAATTTTTTTTATTTGGGCTGAAATTTTTCCTGTTAATTTCATAGATCAGTTTTAAAAAAAGGTGATATTAATTCCAAAATTAGAAAATATTTTCATTCTTACACTAAGGAATGCATGTGTGTGTTTAAATTTCAAATTGCATGTTTCCAAATGCCTTTTCTTTCACTAAAAAAAGACAACTTCCAGAGTGGCACATTTGGTGCTGAATAAGCAATACTTTTAAATTGTAATTTTCTTTTTTTATTTCATTTGCTGAAAAAAAAATTGGGAAAATTGTTTGCTCCAACACTGACCACCTACAGAAGGTGCCCTGCCGTGTACACAAGTGCCCTGTGTACAAGTTTCCATGAGTTACTGTGCTTGGTCAGACAGGATACTCTGGGATTAGGACACAGGCTTCACGGGCTCCATTTATCCCCTTTCAGAGCAAAGAAGAGATGAACTTGGAGTAAGCCTTTCAAGATGACTTAACTCCTCCTCTCACAGCAGGAATTGGTACAGCCATCAGATAGGCGGCAAGCAAACACCATGTAACTTTACCCATGTCAAGCTTCAGAGTGCTGCACACAAAGAGCATTACATTTTATGGCTCCTGCAGAATACTAGGGGATACTAATTTTACAGGTGCATTCTAGCAAACTGCAGTCCCTAATATCAGAATGCCATTAAAAATAATGCACTCCTTATGCCCAGGCAGTTAATTTAATATTAAATCAATAAAACATTTACTAGGGCTGGTCAGGGGCCTGGTTGCTGACAGCAGACTCAGCTCACAGCAACAAATGTCTCCTCACCCTTTGCAGACAGCTGCTGGTTTATTGTAGAAGACGTCTTTGGTCCTGACAAATAGCCTACCTAAGCTCTAATGAGTCCAGAAATTCAAAACATTTGTGGGACATTTATTAGCAAGAAAATACACCAGCCTTTTGGGAGATCTGGATCGACAGCAACAATCATCTCTGGGCCAAGATCAGTCCAGCTTGTGCAGGGAACACAAAAATGACTTTCTTGGCCATAGGGAAAGAGGTTGTAGCTCTTTCCAGTTGGTTTCATCTCCAGGATATGGAGACTGGGGTGGAGCTCTTCCCTATGCTGTTTTCACTGGTGGAGTCATTTTAGACTCCATCAGGTTCCTGACAAAATCCCAAGATGGTGGAGGTCACTGGGATGGGATCCATTGCCATCCCATCTGCTGCTGAGCACAAGCAAATCACCTTGCACAGCCACCTCCCCCCTCCACAGCTTCCAATTTAATTCAGGCAGAAAATGCAGGATCTTGTCAGCATGCCTGATGGGCAATGTGCTATAGTGACATTAAGTAGTAAGACTAGGGAACTGTTTTGTTGGGTTTTTTGTTTGTTCCTCCTCTCCCCCCCCCAAAGAACAGAGCCAATGTTTTTATCAAGAGACTGAGAATCAAATTAGAACTTTCACAGCAACTGCAAATGACTTCTCCTCACACACATCAAATAAACAAAAAAACCCCCCAAAAGTACCCAAAAGAAAAAAGAATGACCAAGCTCCCAGAGAGTAGCAATCTGGCACTTCTCTCTGAAGAACTGGCATTTCTGAGTTAAACAGATACCTTCTATGCAAATAATATTGTGTGGAAAGTCCAATTATCTGAAAAAAACGCCATACAAGTTGTTTCCCAGCATTGTTCTCAGAAGATGGGTCCTGCCTTAAGCCAACAAAGCTCCAGGGACCCACAGCTGAGGACCTTTGCTCAAGAAAGCAGATCTGGGACACTGACTTCCATGAGAATAGCAGTGTATACTGTTTTAGGCATAGTCCTCCCAGAAACGCTCCCAGCAGACTTGCCTCCTCCAGGAGCTAGGACACAGGTACCCAGACAGCTAGTGGAGGAGTCTGGTCCAAGCAGAAGGTGTCTGCTGGGAGAACATGATGCTTCCTGTGCCTTCCCTAAACCCTGAGCACCTGGGACAAGTCAGGGCCTGGCCCAGCTCTGACTTGTCCTAACACCGCTGACGTTATTTGTGTGATGAGCCTCTATGCTGCACTTACAGGAACGCTTTAGCTGTAACCCACAAAGCCAAGCCCAGTCAGAATTAATATTGAACTCAATCCCTAGTAGCTTCCCTTAGACATCAGCATTCCAGCACATGTAATATGATGAAAACAAATTTCATGCCATGAAAGCAGAAATATGGGTGAGGTCTGGGAGCATAGTTAGGATGTGGTTTTCATAAGTACTCAGTGCTGGCTTAACTCTGCTCCTATTACAGTCAAGGGTAAGAAAGATCCATTGACTTCAATGGGAGCGGAATTAGGCCAGCACTGAGTGGTTTTGAAAATCCCACCCTTAGCTTTTATATAACATAGAAAATAAGAATCACATGCAAACCTTCAGAGGGTAATTGGTCCATTAAAATGCATATCATTATTTATTTTAGCCACCATTTTTAATTTGAAGATTTGTGGCACTGATAGATGGGGCCTGACAATAGCTGGGGAACACCCTTCAGCTGGGGATGGCCAAACCTCTTTGGTGAGAGGAACACAACACCGGGGAAGTCGCAGGGCCAGCTGAAAGCAACATGTTGACATTGTCCTTGGTTTGGGGGCGGGGGCGGGGGGAAGTCTTTTCAAAAAACCAAACATGTGTAGAGATTTTTTGGGAGGTGAGGGGAAGAACTTTCCATTGGAAGGACCAAAATCTCCTACCCCCATCTCACAGCCCACTTTTATTTCTTTTGTTCTTCCTGATTTATGAAGAAAATATCTCTGCAGCTACAAAACAAACAAATCTCTTCATTTCCCCCCTGCCTTTAGAATGAACTCTGCAAAAGTTGTACAGGAAAATGTAGACTAAAGCTTTTTTCACCAGCAGCCCTTGACAGGGACTTGCCCGTGTCCTGGCTGGCCATCATGGTCCTGCTGCGATCAGAGGTACAAGATGGCACAAGGTATGATGCAGAGCCAAAGGGGCAGGATTTGCTACATCAGTCTGGAACACGTTATTCACCTGCCCATGTTCCAGGAGAAAAGGAAAAACTCCATTTTTTAAAGGGCTGTAAAGCCCTGAGCTGTTCCCTGAAGGGGAGCTTTGGAGCATATCACCATTTCCTTGGGAGGTCTCAATAGGAAGCAGAGCATGAGGTGGCTTTCCAAGGGGTCTGCACCCCTGTGGTCAAGCCTGGGGGTCACACGAAGGTGACTGCTTTGCTTGTCCCCAGGTGCGTGGGGACCTGGCATGCTCTCGGCACAGAAGTGAGTCAGGAATGACTCACGAAGAGGACAGGCTTGTTCTCAGGCACTCAGGAAGCTCAAACAGAGGAAGAGGACAACCAGAACATGAAGGCATCTTAGTTTTGCAAGACAAGAGGCTGCTGGGCTTATTCACTAGAACCAGCAGAGCAAAAAGCAGGGGAAATGCAGTATTTCAGGGCTGCGCCATCATCAGCAGGGAGAGGGATACAGCCACCACTGACCTGTTGCTTTCTGACCTCAAACGCTCCAGCTGAATGTGGGACCTCCCCATGTGTCTTGAATGGGAAGTGCTGTCAGCTTAATCCTGATGCTGTCAGCAGAGCATTTATCAAGCCAATGTATCAGGTCAGGATAAAAACAATATGCGTCCTTTGGAGCAATGTGGTTAGTCCTCCCATCACTCCCAAATCACTCTCGTCTCTCTCTGCCCTGCCCCAGTCCTAGACATGGCAATCGCAAGCATTTTGCTGATGCCTTGGCTTCCTTTTGGCTCACTGCTGTACGCTCCTGCTGTCAGAGCATTAGGCCCCTGCTATGTAAAGCCTTACATGTACCCTTTGTGCCAGGTCGTTGTCTGCAGTAGCGCTCCATGGGTCAGATTCAGCTGCTCCCGATCAGGCTCAGATGGCAACAGCTCTGCAGAGACCAGGTCTAGCCTCTGCTCCCGTTACTGCGCAGGCATTTAGCATGAAAAAAGTCACCATGCACAAGCCATTAACAGTGTGGGGCACAGGGACTGGAGCCCGGGGTGGGGGAGACAATACCACCCTGCCTAGGTTCGGGGTCCTCATTCACATCTCAAAGTGCAGGGGAGGTTTCTCAGCCCCTTGCTGAAACTACCTGTGGTGAGGAGACCGGGGAGCCCAGCTGAGGCCCCTGGCACCCGTAACCCAAGCAGGCTCTTATCAGCCACATGAGATGTGACCCCTGGAGACTTCAGGCTAAGGGGGAAAGGATGCTTTTATCAAAACATTTTTGCCATAGCAGACACAAGGGGCTCTTTGCCATGTTCCTTCACTCTTTCCCCTGCTTTATTTGCACAGATGTTTTTGCCAAGACCTGTCATCAACTTGGGGAGGGGGCAGTTGAAAAAAATATAAAATAAAAAAAAAATGACCGAACAAGTTGAAGAAATTGCAAACAGTAAATCTGGCGCTCACTAGGCCGAGGCCAATAAGTTGCTGAGGTTGTACTTTTCAGATTCGGTTTTAGGCTCTTGTAAATTTTCAGTTATTTTTAACCTGCCTTTCTGAGCGAGCCTAGGAATGAGAAAGTAATCGTTTCATCAACTCAGGCTATATAAATCTCCTTGGGGTTTATTATTTGCTGTTTCATTTTACTGGCACAAGAGCTCCTACGAAAGTACAATAACCTACTCGTTGATTTACAACTTGGAAGCAGGCACATGCTGAAAAACTGAGCACGTAGCACCTGAGGAAAAGTGCACCAAGTTAATTGAAAAGCTTCAGGAAACTGGAATTCCTCGCAGTGATACTGTCACATGCGTCAGTCACCAGATGTAACTCCAATTTTCTGCTTTCATAATAAGAATTCAATTGATATCCCCAGAAATAAAAATCTGCAGCCAGAATAACAGCACATTTATCATGAGCAGGTTTAAACCTTAGAAGAGAGCTGTGTGCAGCCCTCAGCAGAGGGGTTACTAAGTGCTGTGGGTGCTTTTTCTTTTTTGTGTGAGTGTGCTTTTGTGCATAAACCTATACCTACAGACATATAGGTCTCCCAAGGAAGTCTAAGATTAGAAAAAGTATGCCGTCTCTGGAGAGTTACTCCCATAGCCCAAATTGAACATCACTGCCCTCATTCATTTTTTATTTGTTTTGTTCTTCCACTGACCCCACATCTCCATCTTTCTCTCACACACAGACGTTTCCTGCAGTCCTGACCCATGCCATTGCTCACCAGCTAAAAGGGGGTATTCTCCAAGTGGGCTGTTGCCTTTGATTAGAAATACAGACGTGCTGCACAATGCTGCATACTCCTTTATATGCATACCCACGTACATATGCCCCAGCGATGGCGAAGCCCATTTACTGCGTTTTGGACATCTACATGTTGCAAACCTGCCATGAAGGTGTGGCCAAAATAGAGTGGTAGGAAAACATCGGGCAATATTAACACATCTCTCTGTTTTCTAGAAGCAGGTAGGAACAGACTTGCTATAAAGAGAAATATGGCCAGATGCTGCTGACCAGAAAGTCTCATTCCCACGGGCCATGGGAAGCAGGGTGCTGGCTGCAGCTGCCCTTGGGGAGCTCACCCATGGCTCTCCACACGCTCCCTGGAGGAAAAGAATAGGAAATAAAAAATAATCTACAACATCTCTCCATAGGGGAAACGTGGGGAATGGCATTTTTCTGGTCCAGATTTAGAGGTTTCCAGCTCAGGTAGGTTTCACACTACCTTCAGTGGGGGGCTTGTATTTTGTCAGGATGGGGTTCTTTGTGTGGTGTTGAAAAAACTGTAAAAAACGTACCTTCACACCGCAGTTTCTAGATCTCCCTTGGACACCAGTATGTAGCATCCTTTAAAAACAGGCCACTTTGCTTCCTATATGTAAGGAATAGGCTCTGCATCATACTTGGATAAGAACTTATCTCAGTCTATAGGCTCAGTGGTATACAAGGTCCCCAAGATGGATTTAACTGTCCTTGTAAAGCTGGCAGGCACTTGTCTAACAAACATTCCCATGAAGATTTTAGGCATGTTAGGGTGAAAAAACCACCCTTTTGTTGTTTTCCAACCAGTTTTAGGCAATGTCTGACTTTACACACTCAGACTGGATAGAGTTTCTTTAAGAATTATCTCTTTAAAAAGGACAGCTCTGCTTCTGGATGAAGCACAAGTGACCATTTTCCTCCTTGTATAGCTGAAATCTGTGATTCCAGTCCCGACGGAAACTACAAAATGCAATGAAATTAGTGTTCTCACTAGAATTTAAACTCTCAGGTATTTCTGCATTCAATAATCTTAATATATTGCACCCATGCATGTGCATACAAGCACATATCTACATATATGTGTACTTAAAAACAAAATATGTATTATAACATTGTCACCTAAATAGGGGCAAAACTCGAAAAATCACAGATCCCTTCTGCAAAAGAGGATGACCTGTAACACTCTTTGCCTGAAGCCGGTCCTGCAGCTTTTGCTTTCTGCACTCCAGTCAGTGGCCGCAGCAGGAATCATGTCCTGATGTCACCCAGCGAACACCACGGTGCAGATCCATGATTTCCACATATTATGTTGCAACTGGCAGACCACTGACAACCATCAGGGTTTTTCATGGACCACAGGGACTCCTTGCACCCAAACTCTTAATTGAAACCCCCACCACAAGCACCAGTCCCAGGGGCAGCCACAGGCTTCTGCCATGGTTTCATGGGAGACCTGAAACCACTTGACCAGAGCTTGGGTCCAGCAGCAACACATTTGCAACCCCAACACCTTCTACATCACATCAGCTTGTTCTGCTGCTAATGCACGCCCCCCTGCATTTGCTCTGAGTCTATGCCGAGCTGAGTTTAGTAAAAACAACCAACCAAACAAACAAACAAAAAACCAAACCCAAAACCAAACTGTAAAAATTATAGAGCTAGTTTTTTGTCCTGTCACATTATTTAACAGTCTCATCTGTTAGTAGCACACATATTATGCTCAAGAGTAAAACAGCTTAAGTATAAGAGGCCAAATTACTTCTCAAATTTGTTAAACCTTTGATATGGGCTAACTTCTCCTAGCAGTCCCGCTCCAAACCCACTTAGTAGTAGCACCACTGGCCCCCACTCAGCCCTGCCAGAGGAACACCAAGACAGGCTGCAAACCTCCTTCCTGGCCACGAGGGCTTGGCAAGAAACATCACCCTCCTGCTGGCTATAGGGACACTTCTCCCATCAGCTGCCACGTGCGAGCTGTGAACATCTCTTCCTCCAGCTGCTGAAGAACTAAATCTAAGTTTGCAATGTGTTTCAGATAAGACACTTTTCAGTACTTTGTGCAAAGTGTCCCTCTCTCATCTGAAGCCTTCTATTTCTCTTTTTTAATCATTTGCCCAAATCTCACCAATGTCTATTTTTCATGAGGCCAAATGGGTCAGATTTTGAAGGACGTATCTTGCAGGAATGACTGATCTCCAGGAGCAGACTAATGAAGTAATCCCGCAGAGGAGCAGTGAGCACCCGTAATGCTCTGCACTCTGCAAGAGCAGCCAGTCCAATGAGTCAATACAAAGCACTCTCATATTAACCTGCCTCTGAAGTTTAGGTAAACTTCCTGATCACTTAGACTTTCAATTTATTTTTAGGGAACTACTTCCAGTAAGTGGTTCAAGATGGATTACAGTTTAACTGGAAGCTTGGGAATAAAGAGATGGTCACAGGAAAGCTGGGTTCAATTCTTGCCTCTGCCACAGACTTCCTGTATAAATCTGAATGCACTGCACCGGGGGGGTATTCACCCATCTAACTCAAAACATCTAATTTCAAAGCCTATATTAAGAGTTCAAGCTTCCATTATAGCCAGTGGAGTGAGCTAGGCTGGAAAGATTCAGAGCACTTCCAGGAGTGGTGCACTTACCAACCATATAGAGGGCATAGGCTCCTAATTTCAGAGCATAAAGTAGACTTCTAAATCACCTCTGCCCTTCTGACATCCTTGGGGGTCAGCTTCTCACCTGTAAAATATGTTCTGGATTAGCGACATGAAGAAAGTGGTAGCCAGACTGAGCTTGAGCAGCAGTCCCCTGGCTCAGTGACTCAGGAGAGATGCAGGAGACACACCAGATAAGACCATAAGACCAAATGTCCAGTTTAAAATTTTTCATTGGTATCTGTGATTTATCTACTTTGATTAAAACAAAACAAAACAAAAACTGAAAAAAGTCATAAAAGGAAAACATTTCAAGTACATTTGCCCCCCCCCCCCGCCTTTTTTCTTCCTCCTGATGGTTCTCCCTGGGATCGTGAGAAAGCAGCACGACTGCAAAAGTACTTCTGGTGACATTTGTGAAAATACCGTCACAAAATTTCTGAGCCTCATGAACAGCCACCCAAAACTAAACATCTTTCCTATCTGTGGTTTTTGAAATGAAAAAAAGTAGTCTGTATGCTACTGAAGCAAATTCAAATTCTGTCATTTGAGTATTCTTCCCCAGACATACTCTGTAAGGATTTTTTTTGTTCAACCTTTAATTCTGAATGACTGAGAATATTGCTGTCTACATCTCTAAAATAAAATTATCTGAGAACATTGTTTGAATTGCACATGAGGCTTTACATATATCTGATTCAGCTTTGAACAATAAATGCATGTTGTGCATTGCTGGGGCTTTTTTGGGGGGTGTGGGGTTTTTGGGGGGGGGGAAGTTTTTTGAGGGCTGTAAACCTTCCCTTCACAAACTGTCCGATTTGGGACTGATGCTATATCAGTATCTGAAGATTGTGCTACTGAGCAGCTACTCAGAATCCTGTGGTGATAAATTAAACCAGAGGAAACGGATCATTTCTACTATCAGGGTCACTGTTGTCAACTCCTAACAGGGCAATTGACTTGTCAAGTTGTCTCTGAATGCCCGAGCTCAGATTTCATTGCCTTTCACATTTTTTTTCAGAATTGTATACAAGGGTCTCTGAGCCTGTCTTTCACCCGGCAATTCGGAAATTCCAGGCACCAATCCTGCTCATAAATTGCAGAGGAATAGATGAGGCGAGTCTCAGCATGAGACTCTTCTACTGGAGCAACTGTGTGGAAATATTAAATACAAGAAAAGATACGATAGGGATGTGCATGTGAACAGATGGGGATTTGCTTGTGTGTCGTTATCAGGCATGAGCAAGATCTTAAATGGTGAAAGGTCATCTGGAAAAGCCACAGGACACCTCTAGCATAAAGAAGAGAAGAAAAAGAAAGCTCTGACACTCTGAGGCTCACTGTATTATTTTGAATAACAATCAAATCCACCTGCTAGAGAAGCAAGACAATAACTGTAAGCAGACCAAACCCACTAATAACATTTCCTACTTATATTGTTATAGCTTAGGTAAATACAGACTTATATATATATATATATATATATATATAGTAGTTAGAAACCAAAAGAAGATCAGTGGTTCATAACAGTATTCACTCAGCAGAAGACACATCCTCCATTTTAATCAACTTCCAGGCTGGAATAAATAGGTACAGCAGGAAAAGCAACTTGTTTCAGTATCACATCACAGGATAATGTCAGAGAGGAGAGGCGAAGCCATTTCAAGTGCATTGCCATAATGCTTGGGTCATGCTGCTACCCAAATTAGAGTTTCAGTTTTCCAAAAATGCTTTGGAGTAGTGCAGAAACTCAAGTGATCACTTAAGGAAAATGCCACTATTATAAGAATATGCTCTTGTTCCAAAACCAAAATTGGTCGGTGGTCAACTAAAAGATTTCTTTTGTTGTTAAGGATGTCTTTTGGTGGTGGTGTTGCTGCTGGTGCAATTACATTGAAAGGTTTCTATTATGATGTTAACATCCTTGTTTTTATTACTGATTAAATACATAGTCCAATTCCCACC
>JANZLQ010000086.1:13523904-13558470 GCA_026212715.1 Elanus axillaris
AATCTTTGCAAGTAACATAGAAATAAATGTGTGAAATAACCACGTAAGTGTGTTTGTGATTCCCTGCCCCCCCCCCCCTTTTTAAAAAACAAATTAATTTATGCCCTATATCCTGACCTGGTGGTTATTTTAGACTTAGACAAAGATTTTTTTTTTTTTTTTTTGCTGAATAGTAAACAAAAACTGGCATGCTTCAAGAAAAGAGATTGCCTCAATAGAGAAGTGCCCATTTATGTCATCCCACAATTATTTCAAGCACTATAGTTGAGGTTAGTCCCTCCAAGGCATGTACAAATTGCAAATACACACAAATAATAATGCTCATACTTTTGGAAAATGTGAAACCCTTTGTTTTGGAAAGGTTGTTCCTATTATTTGTGGCTTGCAACTGTCATCATTATTCAAGCCTTGTCTTCTTTCATGATTGTTCTGCAGCTACTGGGTGCTTGAGAACTTCCCCAAAATTAATATACTTCAAAGAACCAGACATTTTGTATATAGCTTAATTACAGCCTATATAATTAAGTTTTAAAATGATAAAAACTTCTCTGTGCCATAAGTATACTCAGGCTTCGGCTCACAGGCAAGCTACTACATATCATTCGACAGAGAGAAGGGCCAAGAAATTCCATTTCATTAATTGTTTCCTCCAAATCTGAAATGTAATTACATATTTTCCAGGGACCTTTGACATTTTCACACTGTGGCTTGGAATCTGATCATACCCTGAAGTAAACTGCCCGGCTGGTCACAGACTTAGAAAAAAAGATCACTAGGGATGTAGACTTGGCTTTTTTCAGACTCTGGAGAAGACAGGAGCAAGCTGCACAGGTCTTGGTCAGGTTTTGTTAACACAGCCTTGAAAGGAGTGAGGAAGAGACGAGAAGCTGAACTCTTGTCTCAAGTAATTGCTCTTAGAGCAATCAGAAAAGGCACTGGAAGAGAGAAGAGTCTCTATTTGCAGCAGCCATGGCTGGTTCACATAGGAACTAAAGAGATTTTTGAACCTTCCTCCTGTTAAACCTCCCTGGGATTTTGCGCTCCTCAGCTTTCTGGACTCTATTTTGAGCACAAAACCCAGCCTAGGTGAACAGAGATGTGATCCATACAGACGTAATGTACCAGCACTTGGTTGCTCTGAGAAACATCCGTAAGGTGGGTGCTGCTAGGAATTGGCACCAAGGACCTGATGCTGCCATCCTCCTTCAGGGTGGGCATGTCCTCAGTCTATCAGAAGCTGCAGTGATTTTGTTACTGAGTAACTCTTTACTAATGAGTAAACCATGAATGAACTCGGCACTTGAGAATTCACTGACTCGCATCAGTGGGCCCAGCCCATGACTAGCGTTGTTCAGATGAGTGTGATGTGTGCACGTGTAGACAGGCACACACACACAAGGCACATGTGTGTTAGCAAATAGCAAGTTGATTTATTTTCTTGCAGACAGAGTATGTTAGACTGCAGTGCAATCCACCTGAAACTTCTGCAAATGCTAAAATCACATGAAAATACAATTTTTAACATAACACCATGTAGGTTTTTTTTTAATCTCAATATGCTTTTCTTGTATTGCTTTGGATGCCTCAACTCCTAGACAAAACATATTTCTTCAAAATGTCACCGTGTTTCCCCTTAGTTTCATGAACAGGAGAACAGCACCTTATTAGAAACAAAATCGATGAGTCTCCATGAATCATTACTTGGAGTCTGGAAAGGAAAAAAGAAATTTGGCAAACCTTTAGTTGGTAATATGTGCTTCTAAAACCTACTCTTTGAAAGGGCCAAGTTATTACATTGTGAAAAGTAGTTACTCAGCACGTGCTGTAACTTTTCATAGGGATTTTTAGGCCAAATTTAAAGAGTGCTAATGATTTTGAATGCCAGACTTGAGACCCTACAGCAGGATGAGGTTTTAACAAGACTTGAAAAACTGCCTTCCCTCCCCCAGGTCGTGCCTCCTTTAAAGATCTGGATTTTTGGTGCCTTAAAGTACCCCACATCTCCAGCCATGGAAAGTTTTGGCCTTCATACCCTTTTCAGTACATCGAGAGTAAACTTCCACTCAAGGCAGTGGGAAAGCTCCTGGCATTCACCAAAATATGCTGGCATACTCGGAACGTCATTCATTATTAGAAAGAAGGAGAGACCACAACTGCAAGTGCCTTGTTCAGCAATGCGAGTGTACACAGCAATGGGGCACACCAGTTCCTTTCAGGCAGCCTAGTTCTGGTACTGGGAGAAATCTTGCCACGGAAACTTGGAGCTAATTTATTCTGCTTCTCTATTAACCTTGCATAACTCAGCTATCACTATGAGGAAGCCTGCTGAAAGGTTCTCCGACAGTGGCTTACACTGAACGCTTTAGAAGATGGCATAACCCGAGGGTGATGTGTGGTAAGGGCTAGCACCTGCTCACTTATTCCTCTTATTCATTTATTATTTTAATAAATGATTGAAAATACTTGTGAAGGTAGACTAGAGATAACATATAATTAATATTAGAACACAATTCTCAGGGCTTGCCAAATATCATAGACAGGTGTTATCGCGGGGAGAGCAAGGAAGTCAAACCTGATTCCTCCACTTCCAGTGCTCTGGCTCACAGCAAGCTTGCAAAACTGGAGCCCTGCAGTGAAGTGGGCAGGCAAGAAATCCAGATTTTATGAACCCCCAGGAACCCCGGTGTGCATCCAGCTAGCTGTCAGCTCTGAGCCCCTGAATTACCTCCAGCTCCCTCATCGGCCATCTGGTTCCCCAGCGATGCAGTTGCACTGCAATTCGAACCCTTCTTTAACATTTCTCAAAGAAAGGGGAGATGAAAACAAAAGGATCATTTACTTCCTCTAATTGAGAAACAAGATAGGAAGACCGATAAGCCAAGGAAAATTGGCACAACTCCATGGACTTCAACTGATCCTAGAGAGTGGGGCGATGAGCACGGCATAAAGAATATGAGCATGCTACTATTACTGGCTCATGATAGCAATACCAGGCTGTTATCTTACACGTTTCATCTTGGGGTATAAAACCTCTTTACAAGGGAGGTCAGCATCACAGACATGAAGTCACATTGATTTATCCAGAAGGAGCTACCCCAACACTTTTTTTCTTATCATTCACAATGTGATTTTTTTTTTCCTTGCTAAGACAAAAATTATATAGTGCTAGTTGTAGCCAAATATCCCCTTTTTGAAACTTGGGCCCAGTCATTTTCAGCTAAGCAAACTTGGCACAAAACGAGTGTTGCCTATGGACAGAGTTTATAACATGGGAACTTTGCCAGAATCCTATTGCAGCCTACTTTGAGGTCTGGTGCTTCACCTTCTCACCCTACAACAAAGATTAAATAGTCTTCTAACAAGGAAAAAAGAAAAAACACCTGATACTATTTTTCTATTCCCTCCCTAGGATTCTAGGAATTACAGTCCGCAGGAGATGTATTTCAATAATGCCATGAGCAAAAACGTGGCTTCGCCTGAAGCCAGCAGTACTTCTCCAGGCTATGATTATTTATGTGCAATACACAAGTAAACACACATGCACACACAGCCATCTTTTACAGGAGGCTGGTAGAAGAGCTCTCCTCTCACTGGTTTAAGGGCACAAATTAAAATATGCTGTTTAAAAGAAAAAAAAAAAGGACAAATAAATGCTGTGAAATAATCCAAAGCCACAGGGACTATTCTTTTTAAAAGATAGTCAGCAGCCCCAGGGCAACCAGTGGCCCCTGCACAGTGACTCAAAGGAAGGACTGTAATACACAACAGAGCTCAGGTGCCCTGATGAGGGAAGAACAGACCCCAAAAAATCCCCCGAGGAACAGACCTGACAAACAATAGATCAAAGGAGTTGAGAGGTTGCAGCAGCTCCTCTGCAGAAGCATTACACATGCTGCTTTAGATCCCCTTGCTGACGAGGGAGGGAGAAATGGAAGCCACAGCACTGCCTTCTCTGGTCCCTTCTTGCTTGCAGCGTCAGCAAGAGGTCTTCAACATACTCACTGCTTTGCTCTCTGCACAACGGAAACTAACAAGGACAAAAAAAAGCTACGACGTTCTGCCGGAGAGGAGCGTCACCACTCTGTTAGAGCCTGTGTACAGCTCCCACCTCAGCAACCTTGGTAAAGCATTTAGCATTTTCTGGGTGTGACATGGGACACAGAAAAAGAGCGGGATGGGGATGTTGCCCTCGACCAGCTCTCCTCCTTTGCCTCTCTGAAAGAATAGCTGAGACGAGAGGGGAGGGTGTGGGTGGGAGGGAACCATGGAAAGATTGATGTAAATTCATTTTTAAAAGCCAAACAGATGAAAATAATTTTCACAGCCCCACAGCTGTTCTATGTATTTTTTTTGGACCAAGCCTCAGCAAAATACAGTGCAGATAATAGCCCAAACTTTGGGCAGATAAGCGCTGTGCAATCAAGTCGGCAGCGTAGCCCCAACATCTCCCCTTCCTGGCAGCCAGTGTGCTCCATGACAGATGAGCATCTCTTCCCCCCTCAGGGCCTTCTCCCTCCAACTGACACAGGTCATCTGGAGCAAGATGCCATCTTCAGTGCGCTGCTGTTCGCCCATCACTCTCCGCTTCTCACCTGAGCCACAGGTGTGTTGAAGAGGACAGATAGCACTGCTCTGGGCCTTCCACAGCTCTCTGCTGGCACCTTTCAGCATGAAACACGTAGGGGATGAAAAACCAAAAGAGGGAATGGACATAAGTCCCAAAGCCGCGCTCTCCGAGGTGACATTGTCAAGCCTCGGACCACAGAAATGACAGATGGACTTAGTCGCGTTTATCCTCAGGTTTTTTCCTATAAACGAGCCCTGCCAACAGCCAGCCAGTGCTTTCTGCAGCTTCCACTGCACTTTGCGGAGCAAGATCTTACACTGGTTTTTAAAGGCTACAAAAATCTCTCTGTTTTGGAGCCAGAACATACATGTCCAGGAACTTACTGTCATGCTCCATGTCCTGGTGCCTGGTAGGAGGCAGAACTGCCTTTTCCGCCACAGGGAAAGCAAGAGGACCCTGGCACATCAGTTCCCCACAGGCACCTTCTGGCCAAGGACAGGGCCCAGTACAAAACAATTGTGTCGCTCTGCATCAGTCCCAACAGATTTTCCCCCTGAAGTCAGCCTGAGCCCGTCCCTTGTCCTCACTGGGCTCTGGGACTGGCCTCAAAGAAATGATGGGGAATATAAAATGCTGTGATGCTTTTAAGAGTCCAAGCTGGCACCTTCTCCGGCCTAGAGGTGCCTGAATGGTGTTGAAAACTTTACTCTGAATGTTTTCTCTGGGACTGTTTCATTAAATGGAAGTGTTCAAAACTGCTTTTATAAAAATTGCTGAGGCTCTGAAAGCAATACCTTGAGCAGACGCAAGCAGGGTGCCTGGAAAGCAACCACTAAAGGCAACACCAAAAGGGACAGACTGTGTATGCTAAGCTTTGAAGCAGGTTTAGGGCACCTGGGCTCAGCAACTTCCATTCCTCAGTATATTTAACCCAAAAGCTCACCTGAACCCCTTGGGACAAGGAACAAGAGGCCTGGAAGGGCTCCCCATCCTCAGTGCACTCCCCTCGGCACAGCTCCCCTCAGCACAGGGCTATTGCATTGCACATTGTTTATACACAACGGCACAATATAAAATCCATTTAGAAACTGGGCTCACTTGCTGCTATTAAAGAATCCATCAGTGAATTTCATTTTTTATTGGTTCAGCTACAAAGCTCACAGCAGTGTGTTGTGTTTGTTTTTCCAGAGCACCAATAAAAAACTTTTTGATTAAAAAAATTGAGAGAGGGAGAATGAAAGAAAAAGAAAGAAATTAAAAGCTGACCTGGTATAACCCATGCAAGCACCGAACCTCAGCAGTGCTATATAAAAAAGAGCCGAGAGGCAGCAAACCAATTGTTGAGCAAATGCTCAACTGTGGCTGTAACCAGCAATGATCAAAACCTGTTTATGACAGAAATTTTGCTTCATAAAGTAAGTGCAATCAAGCCCTGCCATATTAAACCAGGTTTTGTCATAGACTGATCACTGAAGACAAAGCATGGCAGATGTAGAGCCCTGGGAACAAAACACATAGCTCTTTTTCTCTTTCCATGGGCCCAATCCTGCCATATGCAATCAGTACAGCCAGGTCCATGTATTTATGCTGCTACATTGCCATATTGCTCCAGAGATGTCAAACAATCTGTGCTTGGTATTCCTTTACAGACCTTTTTTTTTTTTTTTTCTTCTCATTTATGGCCATTATGGCCATCTCAAAATCAGCTGCGTTTGGCATGTGTGACCTGCAATCCTATTTGGCCTTTGTCCAGTCCTGCTAGTTACACCCACCTGCAACTGAGCTGAAAATTATATGCGAGGTAAAAATTACCATTAAATACCATAAAGACAATGACCCCAGTTAAGATCATACAGGCACCACATCATGGTACTATCACAGAAAGCAGTAGCCACATTGCATCAGGCACTGTATAGAAAAACAGTGGATGTGGCCTGAGTCAGGGCCCCTAACTCCTGCACAGTGAAATGACAGCCTGGTTGCATTGTCCTAGGTTTCCAGAATTATGCCTATGAAGAGCAAATATAATATTAAGTAATTCAGTCATAGAGGTTTAATTTCCAATTATATGGACTGGTTGCAACTCTACATAACTGCAAACGTATTGTAACTACATTATTATGAATGGACCTGAAATAGGATTTATGTCTTTAGAGTGAAAATAAAGTTAAACACAATTTCCTAGACACATAGTATGATTTCTATATTTAACAGAGCTTAACTTTTTTCAGAAACAGGTGAATTCTGCCCTTTTTCATCAATTATTTCTCGAAATATAAATTTGTGTAAGTGCACTTTTAAGAATAAGCAATTAAAGGAAACAATTTGCTTTAAAAAGGCATGATTCTCCCCAACTCAGTTAAGATTTAATTTTCAAAATGTCAGCTAAAATATATCTGTACAGTTCTAATATTTGAGGAGAATGCAAATAGGGTAAAGACAAGAATTTTGAGCATTTCAGTTCAGTTCCTAATGTTTTTTTAATCAGCCTTAGAAAAGTAAGAAAATAAATCCTATTTTATTCATGTTTGTCAGATATTTTATCTATTACACCTTATGGAATGTTAATGAACTGCTCACATTGGCTATTCATTATTAGTTAATGATTCTTGGCTGGCCACCATAGTACTAGGAGACAGTCTTACAATACCATGGGTGCTGGCATGAAGGCATGGGTTTTAGTATGCATTCCACAGACATTCATAAACCGGAAACATCTTCTTGGGCAAGAAATAAGGCACAAAGTGCTTGACTGGAACAGCTGTCCAGAATGGGAATGAATATTTGCAAACATTCACTTTGTCATCTTTGGCTATCTTTAGAGAAGCTCTTTAGAGGACCATGGATCCTGCTGAAAATCAAACATCTTATGTGTTGCTAAACCTCTCAGAGGCTTTCAAAAGTCTTCACTCTGGGGATCGTCTAACTTGGAAAACAAATTAGGCCAGCTATCATGGGACAAGTACTTATCAATATCTGCATGGGTGGATACTGATAGCACCTTTATCACATTCAGCTTAATCCACTTGGGAAGCAAGCCATTAAATAATCCACAGAAGACAGCTGCGCAGGAGCATCCACTCTGAGCAGCATTGTGCTTTGCATTTACATGCCAGGTCCCTCTCCCTGCACCCAAGCTCTTGGCCTTCAGATAAGGGGGTGTCAACTGAGTGAGAAGTTTGTCCTCGTCAAAATCTCCAAACTCTTGGGAAAAGTCAAACTGTGTAAGAGCAGGAGCCTGTGTTTTCTTTCTTCCTTCTTGTGAGTCAGAAAAGAACAGCCTACACAAATAACACAGTGCAGGAAACCTTTGGGGATTAAAACATGATACGCCGTATTTCAGCAGGGATTTAGACAGGCCTCACAGAAGAAGGAATGCCTCCCTCGCGGTCTCTAAATTACCTCGGTGCTTTTCTTGCTTTCTTCTTTCACTGTGAGCTTTCATTTTGAGAGAATTAATTTGCCACTGGGATGTGTGTAAAGAAAGCAACAAAAACTACTATTTTTTGCAGAACCACTTTTCTTTGCACCGTGTCAGCAGAACAGATCTTACATGGGCACAGGAAAACTATTATGCTAAGTCTGTTCCCAGGACAGGAAATGTCCTCTCCCATCCTCATTAACATTGTACAAAGTATTTCAAGCTTGCAAGTGCTATAGGATAGGCTTGACAGACACGACTGTTGACCCGAAATATTAGCGAGGACTGGAAAACAACCGGCTGAAGCTTTCTGAACATGACCATCAGCGTGACTGCCAAAGAAAGCATCAGCACCCGTTACTTCATGAACCAACATGTGATTTGGAGAAACACTTACACGGCTTAAAAAGTCAAAACCCTGCTTTCAAAGGGGCTTAGTCACCACAAAGTGATTTAGGTATCTCAGTACATTGGAGGGGCTGACCGTCGTAAGTGCAACTTTCGATGCAAATGAGTCGTTGATTATGAATTTCGAAGAGGGAAAGTTCTGCTACAACAGCTATTGCTGAAGACCACAAGATCCTGCAAAAAACATTTCCTCCAGCATAACCGCTACACCTCCACTCTGGCCACCAGGACCAAGTGAGCTGAAACAGCAATATCATGTCTGATAACTGCTAAGGTGGGAAACGTGGAGATCCCCATACTAATGGGACAGATCTATACCTTTAGGACATAGGTAACTTACTGCATGTATATGAAACAACACACAAACTTCTTTTGTGCTTTTTTTATGGCCAAAGTCATCAGCCCTAAGACTAAGCTTGCACACAAAACTCTATATAAACAAATCGGATGTTCACATAATAAAGGAAAATTATTGATTTAATTCAGCAAGGAGTCCCAGAAGGAACAGGAGGCTTCAGTCCACACTGGTTAAATAAGATTACAATTTTATTGTGTTTTGTTCAAGTCATTCAACAGGGATATACTGCACTAGACCTACCCTGGGAGACTGCTGCTTTAACATGGAATCTACACATTGTTTTAAGGCAACTATTTTCAGAAAGGCCGTTGCCACAGTTAAAACTCCAGCTGTGTGCAAAAGACCTGTTTCTGAACCCTTACCATCTTATAATTTCTTGCCATTATGATTCAGAGAAATTAACTGCTGAAATCCTTTGCTGTGAGTGGGGAGAGCTGGTATGCCAACATCCTAGCAAAGATCAACATAGCTTACACCCCGTCAGAAATTAAAATAAACCAAATCACTGCAAAAAGTAACAGAAATGCAGGAGAAATTCATGTCCTTTTCAACAGAGGACTTAACATATTAGTCTGGGGCATGGGTGAGAAGAAAAATTGAACTGAAAAGGCAAACCCAAAGGGCTTGGATTCTGAAGTCCAAAGCAGCTCTGAAAGTGAAAGCAGCAAGTAAAGTTGCTAATAACCACAAATCAAGCTGCAAGCCAAACACTTTGTCATTTAAAAGCCTTAGATCAGTGGTTGGAGTGGCATTATTTGAATTTAATGGGCACACAGTAAAGTGCTGGTTAATTAAGCACTGAAAACTTAATGTGAGCATTTAATAAATGTTAAAGCAAATGGCAGACTGAAGGATATTTTAATAGCTAGAGCTTGCTGGAAATGCTTCACTGGGAGAAACTTTGGAGTAATGAAAGCTCAGAAATTTTCACCATGAAAATTTCCACTTTAACTCTAAGAATCACAGAAAAACACCTTAAGGCAAATGTATTTTGAATCAGTTCAATATTAATGGAAAAAACCCACACAGGTAAGTTTATCTATGATGACATATTGCCTGATGTAGATCTAAGTTTTGATTACCAAAACCTTGAATTTTTTGGTGAGCTGGACTCTTTGCTTGGGTGACCCAAAAGGCAGCACCAAAAGCCTCCTATCTCAGGCCATTTGGAAGATGTCTGGAGGAACATGCCTCTTGCCCCATGGTGGCCTCCCATTATCACTCATACCTGAAGAAGCCCCTGCTGAAACAAACAGAAAAAAAACCCCAACCCTCTCTAAGAGATTGTAAAGAAAATCTTTAAACAGTAATGGAAGGATAGTATGTGACAACCGGAACACCTGAAGGCTTCTTTTTTTAATTTGCAGTAGAAACAGCAGGTCTGAAAGTCAGCTAAGATCATACTGATGGTGTACCCAAGTACAGCTATGGCACAGTTTGAGAAACGCTGCTTGTGATTTGCTTGATATGACCATCATGGCTTCCAAAACCAAGGAAAAGTACTATTCCCAAAACGTCAAAGCATTGTCTTCATCTATAATCCTAGCTGAGCAGGCTAGTGAACTCATTCCTGCTTACCAATAAATTTTTATTTGGTTTTCCACTGTGAGATTAGATCATGCAGGAAAAGTTCACCAAATAATGCTGTAAAAAAAGATGAACTCACTCAAGATTTTTATCGGTCATTAAAAAAAAAAAAAAAAGCCCTCTGTCAAACTACTGGAAATTAATTAACTTTGAATACTCAAGTACATAAACATTTCTGCAAAAACGCTTTGGGATGAAAAAAATTATTTATTGTGCCCTCCAGGGAAATGTACCTTGTCAATCCCTTGTCACTAAATCACTTGCTAACAGTTATGGTGTGAGGTAAATTACTGTTTAACCCTGATGAGTTTAAAGACCTTGATGCCTAATGAATTCTCCTATTCATACTGGAGGTTACATCTGCACTTGAGCTCTCTTTTAACAACCTGGTGCTGAAAAGATGTGATGTAATTTTATTATTTACTAAACAGGTGTCAGTAATCATGCCCAATGATGTCAGGCTGCTCAATGGGAACTCGCTTTAAGATGACTATCTAAGCCAGCGCTCCGTGATCATAAAAAGCCTATCCCCTAGGTAGCAACAGCCTCGCAGCACATTCGTCGGTGATAGCGAGGGCTAGTTAATGCTGCCATGAACAAAAGTGAGTACCGAGCATATTTCATAATCTGACAGGGTTAATTCTGCAAACCCCATTAACGCAGCTCATCCGCTGAGCTCTTGGGGTTTGCTCCAGGGGAGGGACCTTCGCTCAGGCAGCCGAGAGCCCCGGGTGCTTCCCTCCGTACCAAAGCACACGTGGGGCTACGCCGAGGGAGGCTGTGCTCAGCAGAGCTGCACCAGTTGAACAGAGCTGATGGGCACAATGCCTCGTTCATCCCAGCCACTGAGGGTAAGAGGCCAAAGTGCTATTTTACTTCAAGAGGTAATGGAAGAGCTCCTGGTGCAACAGTGCTCCACTGGCATAAACCAGCCCAAGGCTGCCTGGATAGTTTCTGGAGTCGCTTACCAGGTAACCCAGAGGCCAAAGGTAGCCCTGTGAGCACCCCGCCTGGGCAGGCCAATGCAGAGCGCAGGCCTGGGGCGCTGCTCCTCTCCCCTGAGCCCCGGCGGCTGCAACAGCCCCTCTGGGTAGCACCTGCTGCAGTTTTATCAGATGCAGAACTGCTCTTACATGTCCTTCGGGACCTCGCCATCTCCAGCAGCCCAAGAAACAGGTGGGCACAGCTCTGATGCTCTCTACGTTGCACCACTTAGAGCACCTATACAAAACCATGCTGGCCCTGAGCTCCTGCTGCCCGAGGAGGCACTGTGAATATCCCAAGCAACAACCAGCTCAACAAGAAAGAAGTAACGTTTGGGGCAGTCAGGATTTTACTGCAGGAATGTCTTAATTTCACTGACTTGACACCATTTGGTGTTAACAACATGGCATTTTAGTTGTTTTATGGTCAGTTACTCACACAGCATTGGGCTGCCGGGGGTTTGCAAAAGATTTTGGCTATATAATACTGTTCCCTTGGGAGGAGGGAAATTCGAGGCAAAAAAAGGCAGAAATGCCAGCTTCTGGTGAACAGTGACACTTGGCCCACATGCAACACGAAGGTCCTCAGCCCATCTAGCTTATTACCTTCCTAAACTAAATAATCTTAAGTAGGCTATTGAACATTCCTGGGTTTAGACAGAAAAATGTCTGGTTTAGCTAAATGAAACTTTTCATAGAAAAAGTAAAAAAAAAATAAAAATTTCTACAACACAAAGAAGATTTTGGCGGAAAACTTTCCTGTTTCAGCCCCGTGCTGAAAACATTCCAGGCTAGACTAAAAATGTTGTCTTTAATGACAATGTTAAATTTTCCATGGAAAAAAAGAAATGTTTCCCAGATATGTTAATATGCAACAAGCTGTATTGCTCACTGCTGGAAATGTCTTCATTTGACTATATAATTTTGGGCACTAATTTAGCATTTGTATGCCTGGAGTTTTAACAGGAGATTGCTTGTTTCATCAGACCAGTAAAACAGCATCAAAACTCTATATGGGCATTCATGCAGATATAAAATAATCCCGTTTTTTTCAGTTTAACTCATAAATCAAAGGCAACATGAAGTGACATTTGAATTCAAATTCAAAGCAAACTTGCTACTAGTTATTAGAACTCCATGTGGACAATCTTGGCCCAAGGAAATGCTGGTAGTTTGGTTTAACACACTTTCCAAAACTCGTTATATTAAATCACACACTTCTTCAGACCTGAAGAAGAGCTCATAAGCCTGGAAGTTTGTGTCGACTTTTTCCAGCTACATCAGTTGCATCTAAGAAAACATATTACCAAAGACCGTGTCTTGCTGCAGAAAACGAGCATTGAATCAATCAATTTGATTGCGCTTTGTAAAACCAGGTTCCTGACAGTTTTTTTGCATGCAGCAATGGATAGCAACAGTAAATGTCAGTGCTTTGGTTCGCTTAAATAGAACATTTTCTACTCCGTAAGAACTAGTTTTCCAGGTCCAAGATTATGTGTTTTTTAGATTTTTTTTTCTTTCCCCTTTCAATTTTGTTACTGGGTATTTAGCTCTTCCTTCCTTAATGGGAATTTAATAAGACCCAGCTGACAAGTGCTCAGTGAAGTGACGAAGCAGCACCTGAAAGAGATGGGATGTAACATTCATATAAAATGCCTGAGTACAATCATTGTTATTAAAAGGATAACCAAATGAATTCATAATGATGGGGCACTCATTTCAAAGTGTTTCCATAGCTGTTACACATCAGGAAAAATAGGGAAGTTACCTCATTTTCTCCAATCCTAAATAACCTTATAAACTCACCAAAGAAATTAATTAGCCAATATTTCTTGAAAATTCATAACAAAGTTTCCATTTTTCCATCAGATAATTCCTTAGTGCATTCTGGTTTTTAACTTCCTTCAAGTCTGGATCATTTTGATGTGTGAACAGACATTTTGTGTTTCCATGGGCTATTTCCACAGGTTCAAATATCTTATTTAATTGACATTTTCCTGCTTACAAAAGCTGTCAAACTTAAAAGTAGCAGTTGATTGATAAAACATGGGTTTTGTCTGTAACTTAACTTCATTGTTGGGGCTTATTGCTCAAGCTCTGAATAACTCCTTTCTTCAAAGTGACTTGCATTCAGGTTTTCAGTTTTTTTTTTTTTTTTTTTTTTTTTTAAGCATCTATGCTTTAATCTACTTCTATAAATCAGAAAACAGCAGCAACTGCTTTTTCTTCTTCCTACAGGTAGATCTCTTCAACAATTTGCTTCCACTTTGGAATTGCTACTCTCTAAATAAAGGAGTGTAACTTGACTTTTAAGTAAAGTCTTCCAAAGTCAGCCTAATAATCGTTTGGCAACATTCATCCTTTCCAATTCTGACTAGGGGGGAGGGGGGGAAAGCACACAGAGGGGAGCACTGACATTTGCAGCATCTACAGAGGACAGCAGCTATGCAGGCCATAAAGCAGGTGGTGGTGATGGTTTTTGATAGTAACAAACCCCACAATAGTTATGAAAGGACTGTTTCTTCTAGCTACAAGAAATGCACAAAAGTGTGATCCAGAGCCAAGTAGGGTCTTTTTGTTGGCTTTAGTGGTCTCTGGGTCTTGCTCATAATAAAGACACGAGCAAGTTGGTATCATGCCAAAATGACCACTGTCAGCATGGACAGGGATGCTTTGCCTCTGTGCAAATCATCACCAACATGATGCTTCATGATGGGCAACTATCTACGTTTTTCCACTTGAACATCAGTGATTTATGATGCAAACACTCAGCAGTGCCATAATGGAAATTCCCTGTTACCCTCTTCTGTGCTCAGAGAGCACAGGTGGGGTCACCCCACCCTTCCACTGACCCCAAGTTTTTCCTGCATTTCAGCAGTGCAGTGTTTCTTTCGCATGGGGCAGAACCCAGATGCAGGAGGTGAGTGACACAAGATTTGATAAAACTACAGAGTGCGATGGAGTTGCAAAGGCTGTGCTTTGCCCACGCACGGCTCTCCCATGGAGATTACTTCCAACAGCCTCTTCTCTTCCCTTGCGTAAGTCCCCTCTGCTCAGAGACAGCTCAAAGCCACTCTGGCATAGTCAGTCTGTGCTTTAATTTTGTCCCACTGTAACCAGTGCAGTCTCAGAATTAAGTTCAATTGTCCTGAATAGGGATGGATTAAAGCAAGTGCCAATTTTTTTTTTGTTTTTAATTTTTTTTTGAGTCACAGCCCAGATACAGTAGTTTCACATGCCTTTGGCAGAAAAATGTTATTGCTTTCTGAAGCAGTTGTTTTTTCAGTGACATGACTTCCTGCAGGGGCGTTTTAATTATTGTTGGTGTATCACCTAACTTAGTTATGTATTGCTTTGAAGTTGTTCTTTGTATCTGACAGTAAGAGGATGGAACACAAACATGACTATGTTTATTCTCTTCCCCTTGCCCTGCATTGGCTTGATGCAGCTTTGGATTACACAAACACAGGGTGGATTGAAAAGAAGGTCCAAAAGAAGAGGCCAGACAAAGCACATGTACCTGACACCTTTATGCTAGCAGGTGTTTTCTCTTAAGCTGCCCTTATTAACAGTCAAACAGAGATCACATGCATAAACCCCCAAATGGCAGGTCAGGCCCTGAAGACAGAAAATTGCTGAAAACTATGGGGTGCACCCATGTGTTAAATGGCTATTCCCAGCTGGGGGAAAAAAAAAATTACAGTTCCTGAACTGAATACATCAGTGTTGTACTGTGTTACGGGAGTTGCTTCACTGTGGCAGAGAGGTAGTATTTGCAAGCATTTGCATATAACTGCATGAAGCGATATCCCAGCTACCCGCAAAATAGAGGCAAGGAAAGCTTCCTCATTGAACTGCCAAGGTAGGGTGGAAGGGCTCGATGCTAGCCAGATGGCAGCAGAGTATGCACAACCTACAACGGGCTGCCGAAATGTGTCCCAGCCTGAGTCTCCTGTTACTTGGATATTTCTAATTGGCTTAGGTATTGAGGGCTGGGGGATCACACCTCACTGCACTCAACTCAGTCTTTACTTCAAACATAATCCACCTCCTCCCCATCCAGGTAACAAATAGTTAATATCCTCAGATATTTTAAAAAAAATTTTAAATTAGTAAAAAAAAAAAAAAAGGAAAAAAAAAAAGAAAAGCAATTCAGAAAAAAAAAAAAAAGATGATTCCTGGAAGGCAGCTTGCCAGCAGCCAGATAAAACATTTCAAACCGTCTGCTGCAAAGTATGTGTGCAATGAAGCTGTGAACTGGGGTATTCATTTTGGGAGAACTCTCTCTCCTCATCTTGAATGAATTTGAACAGTTTTAAAGTCAGACAGGAGAGATCTTGTAGGTTCATCAAAACCTTCTCCCTACCTACCAAACACACCAAGAGAAGGTACCATGAGAACAGCTTCTAGCAGTCAGTTATTAATAATGGTTTCTTCATTAACAGAGCAATTTCAGTCCCATTCTGCCTCTCCCATCAAGGATGGAAGTTCTCATCTTTCAAAAGCAATCTGAGCAAGCCATGTGAAGATTTCGCCATTTGTGGCTTGGGAAAGTAGAGATGAAAGACTTCTAAGACCTTTTACTTGGGTTTGTTTTCTGCTCTGGGATGATTATGACATTACTCACCACATGTGCCATCTTCCAAGCCCAGGAGACTGTGCTGGGGAGACCCAGTGGACTATATAACTCATTTCTTATTTTAGGGCTTTTGGTTTCCACGTGGTTTTCACCACCACAGCTGAGGTCCCAACCTGAGATCTTTTAAGTTGGATACTTCAGGCGATATTTACATTGGGAACTTCAAGGAAGGGTCATAATCCTGCTTCAAGGCTACGTGCAGCTGTAAAGACTTTCTGTTTCTATAACAAACCGGTTTTAAAGGCTTTTTTTTTTTTTTTCCTTGAATGTCATACCATGCTGAGGAAATACATTTAGAATGGAGGATGCACCCGCACCACCTCTTGCAAGAGCTTCGTGACTGCACTCACCACTCATGGGAAACAGAAGTCCAAATACACAGAAAAAATCCTCCAGCCAGCTCTCCACTCCCACTTCCCAACCCTGCACACCTGGTGTTTAACATACACAAAGGGAGTCTCTTTCCTCTTCCCACAACCTGAAATCTGGAGTTTAGCAGTAAAGCTGCGCAGGACATGAATCTGGCACATCCTCCGCTTGCTGGCCCTTCTGCCTCCTCATTTGCTAAGGCTCGTTTTCAGGTTCAAAGCCTTTCCACCATCCCCCAGTGAATAAACCTCATTAAAGAGGAGGACAGGAGTCAAATCCTCGTGCCGAAACCTCTCGGCTCATATGCCACAGTCACCCTGCCTGCCCACGCTCATGGCCATGACACGAAAAACTGTACTGAAATCTTATTGCTTCAGACACACAACAATCTTTGAACCCAGACAGATGTCCAGAGATGAAAGGGGAAATGAAGCTGCTGAGTTCCTTTCCTACCATGACAGAAGCATACACACAAGTCAACTACTTCCTATGACCAGCCCCACCCTCTGAAATTCTGAGAAAAAAGGGAAAAAAAAGCTCAGCTAATGAGAATTGCAGCACTGTTCATGCCACAGTAGTTAAGGTTGTATTCATTATAAATCCCCTTTTCAAGGTTTCTGTCACTCAGCCATAAAAATCATTCTGGGTTGAAATTTAGCATCCAAGCTTTCTGCCCAAGGACAATATTTTTGACAGAATTTGGAAACAATTGGTTTGGCAAAGTGCATCCGAAGTTTTAAGGAGTGCAAAAAAGAATAGTGGTTAGTGGTGTCAGATGCTATTATTTTACGCTCTTATAACTTAAAAACAACTAATTTAGGTTCTGTGGTTGTTATTATTCCATAATTTCCTCTGAAATATTTGGCCCATTCCTAATAAACTCCTGCAAATTGCTAGCACCTCTCTAAATAGAAAAATAATAGCATTCTTGAGCCAAATCTTCAGCTGCTATAAATTAGCTTAGTGTCATTGCTGCCCATTTACATCAGCTGAGGTGTTGGCCCCAGGTGTTTAGCAAAACTCATTTTTGGTGTGTGCATGTGTCTGGTTGGCTCCATTAGTCCTTAGCTGGGCAGTTCCCAGGAATTTAGAAAGCAGATGGTTAGGTAATGTCTTCAGGATCCGACAGAAGTGATCCTGCTCTCATCAAAGCCCATTGCTAAACATCACTTGACTTCATGCGTTGAAATCGGCACCTCCACCTAGAATGCGTAAAGTTTTCTTGGGGAGCACTGTCACAGCAGGAAGTTACACTGGCCATGTCCAACCCCAAATTTAAGTCAGGCTCCCTCAGTGCAATGAATCACACATGTTTAGCTTCTCTTGTTTTGCCTCTGGAGAAGCTGGCATTTAATTAAACCTGAGTATGTTTCATGCAGGACCATATATTTTGGAGGCCACTACTTCCCAAGGCATAGCAACTGAAGGGTGTTAATGGTCAGAATTTGGTTCTCCGGTGTGTTGGGGAAGTCAGGTATTTGCTTTTGCACTCATGCAGCAATTTGGTTTTGGTTTTTTTTTTTGAGTGGGACCTTGAATGCTACAAGTGGGGTTTGGATATTTTCAGAGAGGCTGATCACAGTAACCTTCTCCTTGTACCCACATGAACGGTATTTTCTTATTGAAAACTAGTGCTTGGATAAACAAGTACTTTGGAAATGCTTGGGTAAGTTCTGAATAACTGAGCAGTTCCTCTCCCATTTGTACTAACCTGCAGAGTGAAACCCACATGCATTGTACCATGTCATTGTAATGTTTTAACAAAGCACTTGTGCCTACCACAAGTTTTCTGCAGCTCCTAGTAGAAATCAGTCACCTCCATATTTGCTTCTCTTTGCTGTACACAGTATATGTGCACACAGACTAGTTAACTGGTGTTCCTTGAAGGCTTCTCATCAACACCACTAAAAACCAAATTGAATGGAGCAGCTGCCCACCTCTGACACATGTCTGAGAAGGCCCCTTGCAAAGCTTCCCAATTTTCAAACACTCTTACTTCTGCCTGCACCAAATGGCATCATTGTCTGAACTCAGACCTCTCCTTTTACCACTTGCAATGGCTTCAGGATGGTCTTTGTTGTTTGCGGTATGTTGCTGCAGTTGCATTTAGCAATTCAGTAACTGCATCTGGCCAAAAGTGGGGTGAAGATTGCAGATATTAGCCAAAAGTGTAAGAAGTTCAAGAAAGTATTTTTGTGTTGTAAAAGCGTCTCACTCGTATGTCCTACCAGTGTATTTGGATTGGAACCTGAAGGTCTTTTGGGTATATATCAGAGAAAAATACTACTGATTTTTCTTCCTAGTTGGGGTAGTTTGTTAGTTAACCTGAGAAAGCTTATCTAGCTCTGAACCCATAAAATTCAGTGATTCCTTCTGTATATCCCTTCTCGGTCCCTCAAGTTTAATCTCCACTTTTAAAATCAGCATTGCTTAGAGGAATGGATTCAAAGAGCAACAATAAAGATTAACCAAGTACAGGTCACTTGGATCCTTATCTAAAATTCACACTATTTATGCACTTTAAGCCTGGCCTAAAATTCCCTGCCCTGCCAGATCCTCTTTGACAATACATAGCTAATATTTAGGAGGCACAGCTCCAGTGATGGGATGCTGAAGTCAGCAGAGCTGCATGTTTTCGATGTGAAAAACAACAGCCAGAGATGGGTTGGCTCTCTCCTCATGTCAATATCAGAATTATTAGGCAATCCCACACCTATTAATTGCTCTGGGGCCATGACAGTCTCCTAGGCTTAAAACGGTATGAGTTTACAAATCAGCTTTCCCCTTAAAGGTTGCTTATCTAGATACAAGACAGACAAACAAGGAGGTTCCAACCAATTACAATGATTAAATGGCATCATTTTTCTCCTGATCTTTGAAGCAGAAGGGCAAGGCCCTTGAGCAGGGCAGAGATGACACCCCCACAGCCCAGGCAGTCGGTGCTTCTGTTCACAGAGGGAGGAAAGCAGCAGGAGTAGGTGCTGTTCTGAGGCAATAAGACACCCACCACCAGTGCAACAGGGACCGGTGGTGGTCATCAGGAACAAACCTGTTCACCTGACAAAAGTAGTAAATTGCACAGTGTCAGATGTCAAGAGAACTTCCCCAACTCTGTTTGGAAAGTCCAGGGACTGTTTATGTTGGGTTGGAGGGAAGAGTATTCATTCCCCCTTGCAATGGGTTAAGCAGCTCTTACCCCTAAGATAAGCTACTTGTGCTAAAATGTCAACAACTGACCTAAATTATTTAAGATACAGAGCAAAAGTGGCCTCTACTATTCAAGTTTCAGTGGACAGCTTAGGGGAAGGAAAAAAAAAGAAGAAAAGGCATCCATTCTCACAAAAAGGCACTATACTTTCCCATCAGTCTATGAGATTTTTCTGCCTGTGCTACTCCATCTTCCTGAATTGGACCCCCCCAAACTAAGTTTTGAAAGTGACAATCTGAAAGCAGCATGGAAAGAAATCCCTTCCTGAGAACAGGTAAAAATTTCAGTGATAAAAATAGCAGCTTTCTGCTTTGACACAGCAGCTATAGCTTGTTCCTGTCAAGGTGGTTTTAAAATAGTATTTTGGGTCACAGCTACAGAAAGCCCCTCCCGGCTACTATTTCAGAATGCTGCTTGGTTTTTTCCTAATCCCTGTAACAACAAAGACAGGCTCCTAAAAATACCCAGGGAGAAAATATAAAGGCTCAATCAATCCATTACTTTCAGAATAATATTTGTAGATTCCTTATTTCCCCCTGCGATACCATCACATTTAATCATGAAAATCAGGTTATGGTTTTACTTGGCATCTGTATCTCTTGTGGTGCAGGGAATAGAAATTTTGGGCTTCTAACAGCTGTGGAGAAGGGCCTCGAATATTACATCATTTATCAGTAGTGTTTCTAGAAAAAAAGGAAACATTCCATGAAAAGATAATTTACTGGTCTTAATAATGTAAGCAGAAATTAAAGTGGAAAAATGCCTTCTGGCAGGATTTTTGACAGTTACCTTCATTTTCATCATTGCCGACTGCACATATCTACTTTGAAAATGAATAGTTTCCACTTCAAAAGGAAGAAAGAAAAAAGAGCACAGGAAAGGAGTGCAAGAGGGACACTGTGATGTAAAACCTCATTGAATACAATATTTTCTAGGAAGTTTACCTGCTCTGAAGTCCAGATAGAAAGGGCATCTCAGAGAGTATTAGGGAAATGGTTATAGCACATTAGTAGGAGCACATGTCAGGGTTTTGGCTCAACATAGCCACATCGAACTTTTAAATAAACGTCCATGTAGGCAAAGAGAAGAAAACCAATGGGTCCAAAACTGTACAGCATATATATACATTAATGACTTTTTCCTAGTCAAAATAACTGCAAATAGTTCAGGAAAAGAGCTATGGGGGAGTGGTAACCCGTCACTGAGAAGGCAGGTCTCAATTCCCATGTTATCATTACTGCTGCCATTCATAGCAGGACCCAGTTTTCTCTGCTACAGTCAGATCTCTTCTGTGCTAGGCACTGTATGAAAACAGAAAGCCAGAGAGTCCTAATCTCAAACACTCTCCTGCACGTACAACTAAAAGGTATCTATGGAGAATGAAAAGCCAGGGAGGCCAACAGCAGAGGCCTGAGCATTTGGATGTCTGTCCTTACACCCTTCTAGGGAACATGACCTCTGACAATTGAGGAAAAGCTGCACATGAAGCCAGTGGCAGAAGTGGGAATTGACCCCAGACCTCCTTCTCCTCACTGCTCTACAGCAACCACCTCACCTCCAAAGGAGGAGGATGCACATGATGCTGGTCATGAAAAATAGTATCATGATCTCCAACGAGTGTATGACCTAATACTTCTTAGAGTTGCATCAATCCAGCCCCATTACAGTCTGGGACAGCTGTGCATCTTCAGCCCGAATAACCAAACTGGGAAATACCCTGAGAGTTTTCCACAACCATTGAGGTGCTCTCAGGATTTTCAGAAGCTAAATAAATATGGGTAAAAATCATTTGACTGCTGAGTGGACACTCTTGATACTGCCTGCCAGTGCTGTCAAGTAGCAGTATGATACTGTGGGTGCACACCATTTCTAAGGAGAGAGCTGGATGACTAAACAACCTCTTTGTAGAAATTAGTGTGTAGCCAAACCTGATTCTCTTGCCTATTGAGGACTTAGTTAATTATTGCAAAGAAAATGCCCCAAAGGGACTGGGATAAAACAGACTCTAGGCCAAGTATAACTACAGTCAGCACAAGTTACTTGGTAATTCCTGTAGAAAGGACAACGAAGTGGGTCCCAGCTGCCACTAACCCTGGTTACTTTTATGCCCCTTCCACCTGAGTCTTTAACTCTTTTGGTAGCATGACCACAGGGTCTGATCTCTCAGCTGATTTCACACTGCTAAACTGGCTGAGTTTTGACAATTTTCATGAAATCCATGGTACCTATACAGTTTTAGGTTAATAAATACATAGTCATTTCCAACACTGTTTAGAATGAGAGGGTTCCACACACAATTTCCACCCATGTAAACTAACTTTTTCATGAATGCAGTTCAAGAAGAAAAATATCTGCAAGTCATACTCAAACTGAAATACCCCACTGTTAATGCAAAAAGGTGGTTGTGGTAGAAAATTTGTCATGCAATGCAGCCCAGTTAAATAAAACTATATTGTTTGCACAATTTTTTTTTTTTATTATTTAATTACTTTTTAAATCAATGTAGGTTCTGCAGACCTGCGTGGTAACTCAGTCACTTGAGGTAAGCCAGTGTTAGCTTATCTACTGAAGGTATAATAAGGTATTAATTTTTGCCAGAACAATGTATTCAAAAATCCTTGCTTAGCCACTGAGAGATGAGATTGACTTACCAGTTACAATTTTTAAATAAGATAGATTTAAGATTTATGTTTTGTTGGTTTCTACAGTACATGTTTTCAAACTTTTCTGTGCAACCATGAGGAACAGAAATTCAAATACAGAAGCACCACCAGCCAGACCTATTTATCAGGTTATTTTACTGATTATTTCAGATGCAGAGCTTGGCTTCCTACCCAAAGCACTGTTAAGCTCCAAAACAACTTCCTGGCAGCTCCTCCGTGGTGGTGGACAGGGGAGGGTGTTTCTGGCCCCAGCCCAGCATGACTATGCCATTCTACCTCAAAGCCACATAAGTCCAAACTGGGAAGTGAGCTGACCAGGGAAGAGCGAAGACAGGGAGCAGACAGGCAAGGGCATGGGCACTTCACCCCGCACACAGCTTCCGGGCAAGATGGGAAACTATACTGGGCTTTGTTTTTAATCCCTCCTTCAAGAGGGGTTGCAAAATATTAGATACTTTAACGAAGACAACTGACATAACACAAGACTGCATTCCCCAGGTTCACCCTGAACATCAGCTATTCAGCCCAGAACACACCAGACATGCCATGGCTTGAGGAACCACTGGCAGGAGGTGGCCAATTCCATGGGCATATGGCTGGAAGTCAGGTTCCTGCCCCAGCCCCAGTGCTAAAGGGATAGAGGCATTTGCCCCAGCCTAGCTGGCTCTCCCAATTTGAGCAGCCTCACTCAGTTCCCCAATGAGACCCCAAAGTTCTGGCCCAGTCAGGAGCACCAGCACTGCTTTGCTCCCCCTATAGGACAGCTGGAGTGGAAACCCCATAGCCTTCTCCTGGGACCTTTGGCTCAGGAAGGGGAGACCAGCCCTAAGTAGTTTAACGGATGTACAATCCCCTGCACAGAAGCCCTTTATGTGAAATCAATGAACCACTGGCTGTTCTAAATCTCAAACAAAATACAGGAGAGTTTTGATTGTGGTTTGAAAAGAAAACTGAAAGGAACATGTTGGGAGGGGAGCAGATCTCACCTAACGGGATCCCTGTGAGTGCTGGGGTTTAACACACTGTTTGCGATTCCTCCTGAGTACTAACAGTTTTGTTGTGTGGCTCATGACAAGCCTGAGAAGCTTTGTAGTTTCACTGCATGATTTTAAACCTTAGGAACCCCTTGCACTCCTGAAAAAAATAAGAGGCCAGTGTGAACTGACCTATCTGACTTGGCTTCACAGTGTCAGATGCTAGACCAGAGGGAACACCGTGAGGAAATGGGTAGTTTTACATTGGTCCTACCCTGCAGGGTGCTCAGCACCATCTCCAGACAGCAATGTGCCTTTATACTACCTGGAGAACTTCTTCTAGCTCTTTTTACCCCACTCCCATTTCCTCCCCATATTTATGATTTCTAGCAAATCACAGCCTTTGGTCTCCTCTCCTTTCCAAAGGGCTGGGATCCAGCTGGAAGCTGGTCCGCTCAGAAACAAAATGAGGAAAGGAGTAAGCTGGCAGCATGATCCCTTGGCAGCTCATGTTGGAGACAACACTCCCCTCTAATTCACAGTATTGCAGAGTTCAGATTTCAAGGCAATTGCTGCACCAGCTCCTGCCAATGCACCTTGCAATGGCACATCAGTGCCCTACCAGGGGATGCTCCAGCAGCAAAGTCCTCCAGAGGACTTGGGTGGATCTCGGTTGACAAAGGAATGGCTTGTTTTGCCCCACTGCTGTGTAAAGCCTCCTCAGATAGCTATGCTATCTACAACATAAACCACCATGAACTAAAAAGGACTAACTGCTCCCAGAAGAGCTGAGATTTTACTCCAGGTATTTACACTGCTCTTTGCCATAGATAAGGAATTATGATAAGAATTCAAGTGACTGTGTTAAAAAACCCACACACAACCCAAAACAAAAAACCCAAACAACAACAAAAGCCCCCCAAACCAAGGCAGTTTACAAACTCAAGAGCTTTCTCAGCAAGGAGCTGGAAAAAGGTAGTTTGGGTATCTTAAAAGCAGAGACTGGGACTTTGAGTCTGGGTTGCCTCTCTTCCAGTTGCTTGTGGGACTCTGGGCAGCTCACTTAACTCTGGATCATTGCAGCTCTCAGTTCTGTGAGAACTGAGATGATTGGAAATTAAAGAATAGTAATATAAGAAATATTTTTATCATTACAAAATCTCATTCTATTGGAACAAGGACATTTTACAAAGGAATTTCAAACTGATATCCTCCTTGTGATACCCAGGACATGTTCTGGGAAAATTCACTGCAGATGATGTTGCTGGACTGAGGGAAATTGCCATGCTTGGGGGGTGCCTACAAGGGGAACTGTGAGGACACCAAGTTTCCTCAGCCTTACACCTCCAGGGCATCTTCACCACACACATAGTGCCCTGGAGGTGCCAATCCCAGCCCTATCAGCCTCCTTGCTGTAATGCTGCCAGGGACCCCAGGAAGACCTGAGATTTGGGACAACCTTGGGTCTTTGCAAAATTGAAGGTAGCAAAGTGGTCACTACCATGGAGATATTTAGGACAGCTTGAGGCTCTGTTCCTTCAAAAAAGGAACCTAAGCAGTCCCTTCTCTCCAAACAGTTGGCATGGCTTGATTTTTGTAAAAGGTGCAGAAAAGTTCTTGCCCAGTACATTTTAAAAATACTCCTTTATCTTGAATCAGAATGAAATCTTAAAAACATCCACACCAAACCAGGGCAGCACTTCAAGTGGAGCAGATACTCCAAACTCAAGCAGCTGCAGCCAGGCCTGGAAGGAGCCCTGGAGCTGACCTGTCCCCATCCCTCCTGGCCAAGGTCCACAATTATTGCAGGGAGCCATCTGCTCCACAGAAAGGTATAGAGCACATTCTGCTCTCCTCCACTCCCTCCCTTACAGCAAGGAAGTAATTTAGCTCCCAAGCGCTTGTCTGATCTTTGGGAGGTGCTAATTCTAATATTATATTCCCCCCCTTTCCAGGCCTTTGCTCCTCTGCTTTCATGGTGGAGATAGCATGAGCTCCACTGATCCCTTGTGGCATGTACAGAGACAGCACGTGCTTCCTGTCCTTTTTGGGTTTTGTGATGAGACATCGGGATGTTGCCTGGCACACCAGGATCTTGCTTTTTGTTTGAGCACATGTGAGTAGCTATTACAGGAATTGTGTGACATCTCTTAAGATGATTTTGACTTAGTGGATCTGCCCGACAGCCTTGACAGACTGTTCCCACCCCAAAGTTGTGTCCTGATTTTAGGAAGCTTTTGACATCACACAGGGCTAAACCACCAAGTCTGATATGAAAAGGCTCACTTTGGATGTGAAGGGCTGTGATTTCCAGCTCAGCATCTCTGATCCAAGTGCTTTGCAGTAAACAGTAGCAAAGCAAATATTCCTGTTTTTACTGCTTGTGCAAAGAAAACTGCTTTTAAGGGGTTTGTGCATCAAGCAGAGTGGATCATATTTCTGACTCCACCCCCCCTTTTATTTTTCTTTTTTTTTTCTTTTTTTTTTTTCTTTTTTCCATGACATTGGCATTTCTTTGGAAGATATTTAATTGCAGAGGGGTTCAACAGACCCTCCCCACTCAGAGCCCTGTTTGCAAGTGTCAACCCCAACTTGGAGTTCAACCCTCAGTCAGAGGAGCAGTAAAGCTGGCAGGCTTAAGTACTACAGGAATGCTAACACGGCAGATCTGAGAGAGTTAATTTGGTCAGAATGCACTCTAGTAATGTTTATGTTTTAGATAAAGTGCCTACAATGTTGCAGCTTGCCCTTCTGACCCCATTTCCTCATTTGTGTGCAGCTCAGAGAAAGTGATACTTAATTCCAAATCTTTGCTTTTATTAGCTCCCAGAGAGGGATAGGATTTCATCCCAGCCTTATCTCTGTTATAAACATCCTGTTACCATTCGTATCAGGGGGCTATCTTTGGGAAAATGATTAAATACGTTCCACCAGACACAAACAGTGTTCCCCGATTGGTTTTGCACGGTACACAGTGATTGTGCATGTGTGCGTGTTGTCAAACAGCATGAGCCTAATCCTTGCAAAAGGGGTGGAAATTTTACATGCAAGTGTGAAAACATGTGGGAGCTCTTCCACAAAATACTACTATCTGTGCATTTAAAAGAACAGACCAAAGCGCTGTATCTAGTCCTAGCCTTGCTCAGACAGCTTAGCCATAGAGGTCTCATTCTTCATTCTTCTACCTTTTTGCTAACTCTGACGCAAATGAACTGATTATTTAAGCCACAAGCAAGCATGACAAGCATTGTTGCTTCTCCAGCTCCACAATGATTTCAGGATCAAAAAAGCTTGGGCACATTCACAGTATTAACAATATTCATGTCATACCTCTGAAGTAATTTAAGCAAACAAATTTATGAAGCACTGCATGCTCAAGGCAGCAGACTCCTGAAGGACACCTCCCTCATGCCCCACAGGTTACCATCACATATCCTTGCTCTACAGCAACAGCTTTTCAGCCAAGGCACACATTCGCAAACTTCAGCTACAGAGTCCACAAAAGGGACTGAGAAAGCAAGTCTATATATGGAGGAGGCATTTCTGAAAGGATCTATACCTCTAGCCCACACTTCTCAACTCATAAATCAGGAAAACCCTTACCACCCCACCCGCCCTCCAAAGCGCTTTCTCTGGATATACCCATACACCACCAGTATATACTGTGAAAAAGATAAAGAAAGTACCTGATAATGTATTACACTTAGCATATGGCAAAGCTGGATATACATGGGAGTGCAAGGATGGGGTTTCCTGGTGTTAAAGAAGTTTAATTTCCCATATTCAGTGGTAAATGACAGCTCATGGAGACACACAGGGTGAGAGGAGCTGGTTTGCATTGGACAAGCACATGTCCAGAAGCTATGTCTGCTGTGACTATGCCAAGTGCTGACACACCAACTTCTTGTGACATCTTGCCATCTTCTTGTCTAGCTCTATCTTTTGGCACTGACTCAGGACAGCCACCCTTTAGTTTCATTATACAAGCGATCTGGGCCAAGACCATAAAAAACCTCCATGTCTAACATTAAACTCTAATTCAGTCATTCAGGAAGATATTTTCAGTGTCACAAAGGGCAGGTAGGAAACGAGTTCTCCATGACTTTCCACCAGAGCTGGGTGCCAAATGATGCATCCTTTTGATCTAGAAAATAGATACCTTACTCAAGTAAAACCCTGGATTCCAAACTTGCTCAGCAGGCAGCAGTACTCCTCGATTTAGAGCCATGGTTCAGCTCTACATTCCCCAGCACACATCTGCAAATACTTCCATATGGCAGATATTGCTTGAAGCTGAGGCTCAACCCAGTTCCCTATCAAAATACATCCAAATTCTGAAAACAAGCTTAAACTTGGGTCTCTATAACTTTTACAGGTTGGACTTGTCAGACTGAGTCCTGTATTAACATATACATGAAATTCAGGGCAAAAAAGCAAAAAATGCTTCCAGTCCAATGGCTGGAATATCACTGGTTAGAAAGTTATGAGTATTTTGTGTGGAAGTTAAAAGGAGATATCCGTCTTCTTTTATTTATATATATTTAAAAAAATATATCTCTTTGGGGGATCCTTTTTTAATGATTTAGTGACAATACAAAGAAAAAAACCCGATAACAAAACATTTTCTTCCATGTTCTGTAATCAGCTTCTAATTCCTTTTAGTTTTGGAGATTTGACCAAAACCAATAATTTGGGAATTTAATGAAAACAAAAACCAAAAGTAAAAATTTTAAACAGAAACCAAATTTTACAAGGAAAGTTAGTTCCAGGTTTTTTTTTCTTTCCTGTCCAACCAAAACTGAAAGATATGAACTAAAACTGAACACTTTTTTCAGAATTTCTTTTCCCGCTTTTGCTGTAGGCCATTATACATCAAGCAGCTTTCCAGTTTAATCTTTTGATTTTAACAGCCTTTGTATCTAATTAAATAATACACCCTCCAGGGGACAAGGAGAAGGAATGGCCCCTGTGTTCTCCATCCCTTTCAGCTTTTTCTTCTCCTCGCTGAAGCAGGAACAGGATGCGTCATGCAGCCGGGGATGATCATGATTGGGGACAGGCCCATCTTTGTGCAGACCTCAAAACATCATCCCTATGTCTTGCTCAGTCCTGGCTCAGGCGTGCACGAGCACTGTGGGGCCACAATAGCACCAGCTGACAGCAGGGCCCATCCCACAGCTCCCAGGACTGCATAGCCTGTGGTTTCCTGTACCACCTGGAAAAAGTCATGCTCAATCAACTAAACAAGATGTTGGTGGCTTGTGCTTAAGCAACCCTTTCTATGAGGAACCTCTACATGGCCCCAGATAATAGTGAAAAGTGCCCTTTGGGATCATCATCAATAGATCCAGCCTCCTCAGGAGGAGGAGAGGCAGCGATGTGGGTTCAGAAAGGTAGAAACACGCTCAGAGGGGTGCAGAGAGTACACACTTATCTCCCCAACAGCCACTCCTCCCGTCCCCAAATGGGGTTAAGCTCCTCCAGCAAACACTTCTCATTTCCCTAGTTGGCAAGCAGCCAGAAGATTTTGCCTTCCAGTCATGTGAACTTTTCAATTTATGATTCTTACAAGCTGAGCTTACATGAAACTGTTTCCTGAAATGAACTGTTTCAATTCCCCCTCCATCCCTCTCTCCACCCACCATTTCTGCTAGGGCAAAACCAAGCCCATTTATTGATCAGCCAACAGTAAACAAAGGCTCAGAAAGTCTCAGGCATCCTTTAAAAGCTATGGTGACATGGTCTCCTATCAGATTTGCTCCGTTTAACTACACTTCCCTCAAACATTACATCCCTTAATGTGTATTTAAACAGGTCTTGGCCTCTTGGGTACATTTTCTAATGACCTTTGTTTTAACCCAGTGCATTCACCGGTGCAAATGAAATGCTGCAAGCCATGTGTGAGTCATGAGTTTTGCTGAAGTGGGAACTTGATCACCGATTCCAATAAAAACCAGATCAGGTCCTATATCTTTACTTCCAAAAATCAGCCTGTCTGCTGTTTTTACCATGGCTGGATTTAAGTAACACAACATTATCCCCTGGGATGTTGTTTGAAACATGCATCATTGACGTGGGCAGAAGAAAACTACACATGCAATTATTTAGTTCATTCGGGACAAGGACACACCATTAAGTAGAAAGACTTTCTAAAGGAAGGTGAATGGGCAGTGGAAGAGATGTGTTGCTGGTTGTGGCTAGATACAGCACATTGGGGAACTGACTTGACTTATGTAGTGAAGAATCAAAATCAAACTGGGACGTGGAGTGAGGCATCCCTGCCTGCAGCATGAGAAGTATCTCTGCTCTGTGGCAGCAAGGACAAAAAGAGCCAAGAGAATGTGAGGTCAGATAGTAAAGTAATACAAATCTGGTTACATCACAGGCAGATGGTGGAATCTCATCTGGAATAACATGTGAACATGTGCTCGTTTTTTCCTTATGATGAAGTAGATTGGAAGGAATTAAAGACACTGAGGGGTATAAAGAAAGTGAAGACTAGAAGAATGTGCTCAAAAGAGTAGATAATGTAAAAGAAAATGTCCTTTTTTTAAAAAATTCACCTCTGCTAAACCCAGTATTTTCCTAGGAAAGAGTTGTTTCTTATTTTTATTTCAGTTCTTGAGAACAGAAAACTTCTGTCTTTTTCTAAGACTGAGAAACTCTTGCTGAACTTTTCATCAGACCTGAAGCCTAACATTCTCAATCCATGCCAGGTCTTGAAAGCAAGTGAGCAGTGCGGTGCATTTTCTAGGCATATATTTAATTTTCATCAGTTTAACTGAAATTTAAATATGCGTTTAAGATGAGGTTTTCCAGGACTTGGGCAACTAAATCTCTTCAGTCTCACCAAAAAAGCTGACCAAAGCATCCTGTGTTGGCCATGTGCCTCAAGAAGCATACAGCCAGCTGATAGGAAGCACCAGGCCCTGGGATTTGGGGAGATGGAAAGTACAGTCAGGCTGGGTTTAGACAATCCTGGGAGCCAATGGAACGCAGGCTGTGCATCTCTCTCAATAAATCCTTTGCTAAACTGAAAACTCAAGTGTACTCCAGGGCACAAACACAGTACATCATGGGGTAGGAGGAGCATGCCACAATGCCTAACATCCAAGTACAGCAGATAGGATTTGGGGACC
The DNA here is from genome assembly GCA_026212715.1 of Elanus axillaris. Taxonomy (NCBI): domain Eukaryota; kingdom Metazoa; phylum Chordata; class Aves; order Accipitriformes; family Accipitridae; genus Elanus; species Elanus axillaris. The sequence goes on from JANZLQ010000086.1 coordinate 13,554,221, forward strand.
TTCTGCTGTCTGCTCAGCCCTAGAGTCTGGTTTGGCCAGCTGAGGTAAGGTTGACTTATTCAAATGATAAAAGGATTACTGGAGGTCATCCCCACCTTAGCAAAAAGCCTAAGCCCAGCTTTCTTCACAGCAAACTGTCTTCCTTCAATGGTATGCTGATTACAATCAAGAATGCACAAGGGTTTCCACAGACAGCTTACACTCACTTTTTTTTTAAAAAAAAAACCTTTTTCCAATTTAATATTTGGTCTCTGATCTACCTCTTCCCTATATTTTCTCAATAAGTATGTTTGGTGTTCAACCCAAGGAACTGTCAGCCTGGGTTGGAAATGCTGAGGCCTGACATTTCTAGATTAAATGTCAACCAGATGTTTGTGCACTTCCCTTACAAGCCTTTCAAGAAGCTTCGCAATTTAGTATTGCATTTCACTATTAGGGGAAACCCAAGTTTGTACCTTACTAGTTTGAGCTGAAAGATATTGAAGGCTTTGGGGCGGGGGGGAAAGAAATGACAGGTACCCAAGGGACAGGAAATACGATTCCAAACTGCAGCCCACAATAGCTGGTGTCCATCTTTTTTCTTTTTTTCTTCAATGTATTTCAAGTCTGACTGAAATAAATTAGCTTCAACTCCAGAAACTATTTTTATATAATGCTAACATTTTCCTCTCAACTACTGAAGCAAGGGAAATGCAGAATGGGACATTGCCCTTCCCTTAATCCTCTCATCTGTAGTGCCAGAGGTGGCAATGTTTCTGACAATGGAGAGCAGGATACAGAGGAAAAACTGAAAAGAGATTTATTCACAAGAGGAGAAGAGAGTAGGGAAAGTATTACTCTAGCTGTAACTGCCTCTAAGCCCCCTACCTGGGATGCAGGAGAACACCCTGGCTTTCCTCTGCTCTCTCATCTCTGTGTACAACCTTGCAAAAGGCTAGCTTCAGTTCCCACTCTGTAAAATGGGATTTATGGTAAGATTTTTTTGTGTGTGTTTGTCCTGTCTTGTATGGTCTTTGCAGCAAGGGACTTGCTCTTATTATGCTTCTTGCAAGTACTGCAATAGGGCCTCAGTCAGAGATGGGGAGCTCTAGGTGCCAATGTAGTCAATAAATAAAGACATAAATAATACAGTTACAACATGTGGCTGAGAACTGGCTCTCATCCCAGAAATTCAGAGTGAACTTTCCTGTTTTTGTTGGTTTAGTTTGATTCTAGTTTCTTGGTCAAAGTAACAATTTTTTAAACTGAATTTTCAATATTATGAAAGAAATCAACAGGGAGACCTGGACAATGACCCTACAAATGGGCCATTGTGAACGTCTCCAAGACGCAGGGAAAAAGTCAGCTAATAGCTGCTCATGTAGCAGGCAGGATCAACACCCCCTCCCAAGCCAGATCCTTCACTTACAGCTGCATCCAAATTCCAGAACCCAAGTTTTATGGATCAAGCCTATCTATAGGAAAAAAAAAAAAGGTAGTAATATATGCATATACCCTGCAAGAGTTAAAGTTTGTTGTAAAGGCCAAGTTCTTACTCGCTGCATGTAGCAAGCTCCAAAAGAAGTTGTTCAAAATAAGACCCCCAAAAAATCCCCACTGGGGTGAGTGTTCTGCAAGAAGTAAACACTTCCATGGCCTCCAAATCCACCCTCCGTGCACGCAGTGGGAGCCACATTGATCAGCCAAGAGCTGGTTCCTACCCATGAAAACGCAGGCGAGGTTTCCCGCTGAATTTCATTACCGAGAACAAGGAACAATTCCACTAGACTTAGTAAATGGCTTCCAGACCGTGGCGTGGTGCGACCACGATGAGAGTCTGACCTTGCACTCTCATGCAGCAGGAGGCTGGGAAATATATTGGGTGAAATCCTGGCTCTGCTGAAGTTGGTGGCAAAATTCCCATTGACTTCAGGCAGGTCTGGGATTTCACCCGTTCCATTTTTGGATGTCAGGGCAGCAACCCAGTATTGGATCCTGTTCAGCCTCCCAGGTCTGTTTGGAGCCACTTGTCAGGGATCAGTGACCCCTCCAGAGCAGCAATACCTTCCCCAGCAGGCTCGCAACACACTGGTGAGCCCAGCGGAGGTGAGCAGGTTGGAGGACACTCTATAAACGTATCACACCAAAATGGAGCGGAAAGAGAAAAATCTGATAATTTAGAGCAAGTCCTGTCTTACTAGGGACTGGATGACTCTGCTTGGTGGGGGCACTTCTGAAGGTTTTTGAAAACAAAAATACTTAATCACTGCGAGGGCTTGTGACTCATTGTCCTGTAAAAAGCCTCTTTTGACAACACAATGGCATCTGAAAAGAATAGATAGAAGAGATGCTCAGAACAAAGAGATATTGAAGTGAATAACAAAAGGAAATGAAACCAAGGCAATTAATCTATCCACACTGTTACAGATCAATCACATGGTACTGTCTTTGCATGAATCCAAAGATCGGGAAAGTGCTAAAGTCAGTTCATAATCCTCTGACAAAAAACACAGGCTCTATCCATCTCCTGCTGAAGCAAACAAGAGCGATTTTGGTGTGGCAATCCAAGCACATAGTTTTAATGTACTGCTTTGCCATTCACTTAAAACTAAAATACTTTCTATGAAGTAAGATTTTATAAGTCATAGCCATATTCACTGCTGAGAGCATGTTGGGAAACATCACTCAGGACCAGTTTTAGGTGACAGTTCTCTGGGAAAAGTTGCTAACAGCTCCACTGGAGAGCAGCACAGATGGAAAATACAGAGTTTAGTTTTGTTCACAAGATGCAGGAGAAAAATAAAGCTAGCTTGTAATTTCTCTGGGGTTTGCAAAGTGTAATTTTCTCCCAGCCAAGCCAGTTCAGAAGCTGACCATGTCATATACAGAATAAATACCTATGTCACTACGATCACGTCTGAGTATTTGAAGTGAAAAGGTTAATGTTTAGTGCAGCTCTAACATGCATTGCATTGCCAGAGAAGAGACGTAATCCAGCATCTAAATTGCAAACCACAGATCTCATTGTTCACATCACAGGCATGGAGAATATTAAACATATCCCCAGTATGTCTTCCTCGTTTCCAAATACAATAAATTAACACCTACCAACTTCTCAGACAAGACAACAGCAAAACCTGAATGAGCTATGACCTGGTGTCTCATTGAAGAATACAGATTTTGTTTGCTTCAAGAAAATAAATTCTTTCTAGTTACCAAAAATCATAGCTATTTAAATATCACCAACTATGCAACCACAGATGAATCTTCGCTACTTGATGCATACTTGAACAGAGATACACCACCCGTTTTTGTTTACAAATAATTAAAAGCCCCACCTGTAAAATCTGCCTTGGTGAATTTACATTGCTCAAATTATTTTCTCCAAACCTGACTTCGCTTGTAGTGTTGAGGCCTGAAGTAAAAAAAAAGTTCTGTGTGTTTATAATCAACAACTCCTAAGACCAGCTTTATATGTAATCACCTTAGTCCAACACACACACACACACAGGCAAGAACATGCAGAATCAGAGTTCATCATGCAAGGCAGGAGATGCTGGAATGCTAATATATACAACCAGAAAACACGTTCCAGTGTGCTAAAATAATTTCACTTTTCAGGAACAATCTTGTACTCCTCAGAACTAAAATTAGTTAGTATTTGAGAAAAGGAAAGTTGTTGAATTACAGTGGTAACAGTTTAGCACTCTTTGACCCAGGAAAAGCGATGGCAAGAAACATATCACAGTTTCTTCCACCCCAATCTGAGCAAGCCAGAGGTGGATTTTTCTCAGTGCTGTCTGTTAGTAGAGCTTGTGTGTGTTTGTCAATCTTTTTCCTTAGCTTCTTTCATCAAAACTACAACAAAAATCCCACAAAAAAAGCAACACAAGCCTGAACCTATATGCATCAATCCTGTCCTAATGCAATGATAAAGGCACCCAGCTGAGAGGTAACAACACAGGAAACACAAGTGGATGGCTGAATGCAGTTTCCCCTGTAGCTTTTGGCCTAGGCGTATCACGACACAAGCTTTGTGCAACTGTAAGTCATCCTGGGTGCAGGGATAGTGCTCAGAGCTGTAAAACAACAAATGCCCACAAAACAAAACATGCATGCATGCTTTGGAGTACAGTTAAAAAAAGCCAAACCAAAACCTTTCCATGATACTGCTGCTTTTCTCCTGTGAAATATATGTGTCTTCAGTCTTATGTTTTCTACTCTCTTTTAGCCTGGGGTGAATTTGTCAGGAGGAGGGAGAGAGGAAAGGG
>JANZLQ010000086.1:13559989-13571938 GCA_026212715.1 Elanus axillaris
CAACAACAGCAACAACAACAGCAACAACAACAGCAACAACAACAGCAACAACAACAGCAACAACAACAGCAACAACAACAGCAACAGCAACAACAACAGCAACAACAACAGCAACAGCAGCAACAACAGCAACAACAACAGCAACAACAACAGCAACAACAACAGCAACAACAACAGCAACAACAACAGCAGCAACAACAGCAGCAACAACAGCAGCAACAACAGCAGCAACAACAGCAGCAACAACAACAGCAGCAGCAGCAGCAACAGCAACAACAGCAGCAGCAGCAACAACAACAACAACAGCAACAACAACAACAACAGCAACAACAACAACAACAACAACAACAACAACAACAACAACAACAGCAACAACAACAACAGCAACAACAACAACAACAACAACAACAACAGCAACAACAACAACAACAACAACAACAACAACAACAACAACAACAACAACAACAACAACAACAACAACCACCCCAGCTGCTGCAGGTGGTGGTTTTATCAGTGGCACAAACTCTCAGGTTTCCCCGGTCATGGGCTAATAAATTGCCTTAAGCTGTGCCACCTGTAGAAGTGAACTATGCACATGCCTTTCCTGGTGATTTCTCAACTACTCTGAGATCAGCTGCTGAATAAACACCAAACCTCCTAGTTAGCTGCATTTGTTCTGCTGGGTTAACCCCAGACATTTGTCCTAAAGGCACAGCAATATAGCTAGTTGCTATGGCTTTTACTTAAGCACTGTTTAGTGTGGAGGTGAGTGCCCTGCACCTGTGGTGTGTGGGTGGGTGCATGGGTGGCTCTTTGCATAGCAAGTGCAGATGTTTCTAATGAGAGCAGCAAACGAGCCAGGGCACCACAGGAGACCTGCCTCCCTCACTGTGTGCTTTCCTAGGCACGCATCTGGATTTGGGTTTTGGAGCGTACCTTGGATACCTCTGAGAAACTCCCTTTGAAATGCTGTTTTCACACAAATGAAAAAAAGAAAAGTTTTTAAAATGACCTCCCATTAAAGTACTAAAACATTAAAATAACAAAATTGGCTGCAAGTGCTTATTTTCAAAGACAAAAATGCCATTGTGTTCCTTATTTGACCAGAGTTTATATTTTAACCACTTAACAAGTGGCAACTTAAGAACAAACTACTTTAAAAACATTGATGATTCTTTCCTTCATATTTTTAGAAACAAAACTCCTTTTCCTCCCAAATTAGTTACAGATGACATGGCAAAATATGTATATGTTAAAACATACACGGTCTAGCTCCACAATAAAATTCAGCAGCTCCTACTTAGCTCCAGAAATCTTGTAACATGCTATTGTCCACCAACTGACCTGTCAAAACATAAAATATCCTCAGAAACTCTAACACTATCTACCTGTACAGTAGATCACTGTATATTAGTATTTCTGGATATACTTTGTCTGCCCACCCTCTACTTGTTTGGATGGAGGAACGAGTAAGCAAAATTACATGGTTTAGGCAGATGCTAACATGCTCTGAACTAGGTTTAAAGTCTTTGTACAGTAAAATACTCTTTATGTATAGTGTAGTGCTTCTTTCACAGTTCAGTCCCAATAATATAAATAATACTCTGACTATCATAATAGGAAAACAAGTACATAGACCTACTTATTACACCAACCAGATAAGCCCTTTAAGGGCAGGGTAATTTACTGACTACACTGGAACATTTATGGGCTTATTAGCCAGAGCTACAATGACCATGAATTTTACAGACATTGAAGAAATCATGCAGATGAGCAGCCTGGCAAAACACATAATGTCACACAGCTTTGAAGACTACTCGTCCAGCACTAGTAAAATATAGTGCTCTCAGAGCTGGGGCTTTGCTGGCAGTCAGAACAGCACAGTAGACAACTCCTGCCCTGCAATGAGGTGGGTACAGGGAAGCTCCTGCAGCCCGACCTCAGCCACCACTCTAGCCTGGCAAATATAAGACATGAAAACATTAAGTTTGTTTGGATGACAAATAGGTGCCACTGAAGAGCAAAGGTACCAGGCCAGTGAAGCAGGCTTAAGGCTGCTTGGCCCAAAGATAGATGGGCTCCTAATTTTCACATATTTCAGGAGTAAATTAGATCCTTTGTGAGATTAAAAAACACTACATCGACCCTGATTTTGGGGCATTGAAGTTAGTCAAAAGAGGTAGTTGCCTTGTTCTCTCAGCAGTGATGGTTTTGTGGTAACCCTTGAAGGTAAGGTAACCCTTGAAGGTAAGGTAACCCTTGAAGGCAAGATCTGCTGCTGGAGGGTACACAAGTGGTTGCTGTTGGGAGCTGGAGGAGCAGGTCTGGCCCCAGAAAGAAAAGGGGTCCAGGAAAGCTGGTTGCTTTTCAGGGACAGCCTTCTCCAAACTCAAAAATGGTCCATCCCAACAATCAGAAAAGCAAGCAAAGGCAGCAGGAGCCTGCACGGATGAACATGGAACTCATGACAAAACTGAGACATAAAGCACAAGAGGTGCAAGTAGGGACAAGTGACCTGGGAGGAATGCAGAGGGTGATGGGACACTGGAGCAGGTTGCCCAGAGAGGTTGTGCGGTCTCCATCATGCAGGTATTCAAACCCTGACTGGACATGGTCCTGGGAAACTGGCTCTAACTGTCCCTGCTCAGAGCAGAGGGGTAGACACAATAATCCCTAGAGGTCCTTCCAGCCTCAGCAAATTTGTGGCGTCAGTCAACAGAAAGTGCTGAGCAGAGAGATGTGTGTGAACTGCCACCCCACTGATGTGCCGAAGGCGCCTGAGTCAGAGCATCTGGGGAGGTGCCTCCATCCACTTCAGACCCAGAGCCCTCTCGGGAGGGTCAGTGTTTATGGCTTGGTTTTTTCCCAAGTGCAGACAGACACGGGTGGGAATGCCCTGCCTTTTGCACAACAGTCCCGTGGTCAGAGCTCTCAGCTGTGTGTGGGGAGCTCTCCCAGGACTGTTTATGTATTTTACAATAAACAATCTTGGGATAAAACAAAACAAAACAAAACCAAACCCAAGCAAAATAGTCTTGGGAGTTGGGATGAGAAGCCAGGAATCCTACCTGCCGGCTGGGTGCCTGGGGGTGCTGCATTACAAAATCCTTTTCCTTCATCCCCTGGCACCACAAAGCTGCGCGTGGTGCCGCACTGCTGCTCTGTCTCCATCAGGGGGGTAGAGGGTGCAAGAGGAGAAAGAAACCCCCACCTTCCCTTCCCCTTCTCCTTCCCAGGGTATTCTCCTCGGTTCATAGGGAGCCCTCTGAATCCCCCATCTGAGCTAAACAGAGGCCCTTGACTTTCTCAGCCAAGCCTTTAACCTCAAGGCCATGCAACCGCATAAGCAGAAAAAACTGGACATCTAAAAGACTCATCTGAAAGACTCTGCAATATGTATGTCAACTTCCCTGTTTGTTGTTTTGTTTTGTTTTGTTTTTCTATTTCCCTGCTTTGCCTTGCAGCACATCTCAGAGTAAAAGCAAACAGCTCAGAGATCTCTAATCCTCTCACTGCTGTTCCTACATTGTTATCTCAGGGCAGAAGGCCTGGCTTTGCAGCCATACATTGCATGTCACACCTCAGCGTATTGATTTAGCAATAGCCTCCTCTGATTTATGGGTGCAACTGACATTTGAAGTGGTTCCTGTACAAAAAAATACATTATAAAAAGTAGCACAGTCAGGAGAAATTAATTTAAAGCCACTAAAGTCCACCAGGAGTAGTCTTGTGCTTCCAAGTTAAGCACACACTCTGGGGTTTACAGGTATTTCAATGCAGGTCAGCACTGTGCTGCTGAGATTTTCAGGTGGTGTTTTTAAAGGTATTTGACCAACTACCATTGTAAAGTGAAGTTAAATATGATTTTCAAAAGCTTCTCAAGCTACACTTTTGTTGCTCTGAATAGGAGTTAGTACCCCAGTCATCACAGAGCTTTGAGTGTTTCCTCCAGCTGAATCAGGAGATTTAAATCCTGAAATGAACTGGCATAAAAAGCTCAAAGACTCAGTCCCATGAAGAAGCCTAAGTGCCTTCTGAAAATCTCTGCACAGCCAGGAAAGGTGGCCTTCAGGCTTAGGAGCACTGAGTGGGCAATACCCAAACATGCAGCTCAGGAACTCTGGATGGATTTTTCGCCCTGTAGTGGTACTGAAGGGCATACATCTAAAAGAGCAAAGAGAAAACACTCACCTTGACCTAAAATCTCTACTCTTTGGGACAGAAACTCAGATCTGTTAATTCATTTAAGTTCCTGCTCATACAGCTAATTATAGGTAGGAAAATCAGGTGGGAGCCACCTCACCCCATGCAGACCTCTGCACCTGGGTTGACCTTCCAACCTGCCCTCACAAGAGAAGGCTTTTTTAGGGGCTGATTCATTTGACCGATGTTAGGGTGAGCTGAATTGGTGACCATTTCTCTTCACCAGGAGCACCAGGGTGACTAGTTCCCATGTGGCTCAGAGGATCAGCCTCTGTAGGTGGATAAATTTAGGTGAGAAATTCTCTCCCTCCTGCAGGGATGCCATATCCTACTGAAATCAAGCAGGGTTAGCCACCCCAGGGCTTTGGATACCCCACCAGTCTCTGCCACTGATTTTTACACAAGTAAACACCCATTAATATATGACTTTTTGTCCTTTTATGTGTCTGCTTGGTGCTTGGTTTATTGGAGCACCAACTAACATCACAGTATGGGTAGAGCTGGCTGAAATTTCTCATGGAAATACCTGCACATCAGATGCAAGAGCTTGTAAATACACATATATATGTGTGTGTGTGTATTAGAACAGAATTCAATGAAAAATAAAAACCCAATGAAACATGTCAACTGTCAAAAAACATTCTTTGAGATTTTGCATTTTCTTTCAGACTTTGAAACACTGAACACAAATGGTTTTGACATTACTAGGACCTTTTGTGCTCTCCTCCCTCTTTTTTTTTTTTTATCCCCACTGGAAAATGCAGACATTGGAAGTATTTTGATGTGTTTTGATCATCTTTTACATGTCATACTGTTTTCCATTCAAAAAAAAGCTGGAAAACAGGAAAATCTTAAATGAAATATAGGAAGGTGGAAATGCAGCTAAACCCTGGCAATGCCACAACTGTATAAAGTTTTGGTTTATAGAAACAAAAATACATAAATCTTTAATCTTAACATTTCATTTTGCTTAAAAAAAAAAAAAAAGTTTTCCTGTATTTCCTTCTCAGTCTGACTGGAGATGAAAACTGCTGTGGTATTAATTTCTTCCTAGATTAGGTATGCCATCTGCAAAGGTATGGAAACGTGCTATAAATGGCCTAACATTAATTGCAGTAATTTCCCCATGGCAAAAAATGGGTGTTGCATGGCCTTTTATTCCCTTAAATTCTCTTCATCCTTTTCTTTAAATAGCTGAAGTGTGAATGTCGCTTGACATTTCTTTTTCTTTGGGGAGCAGTTATACCACCCATGACCCTTGGCTGCGTCTCCCAGAAGCTGCAGTCATTTTCGGTTAAGGGTAATTGGCAGCAGAATACACTTTGTTCTGTATAGTGTTAAAAATGGGCTACTTTGTTTTGCCAACCTTCCTGAACTTCCTTTCAGTTCAATGAAGGAGTGCAACATTTGTATAAGAAAGAAATATTGTCTTCAATGGGAAATGTATTCCATGTGTGTTATAATTTATATTATGACAGATCTTTCTTAACTTACAATATTGTTATTCACCGGGTGGAAAGAAACTTTATCAACTTCTTTCTTTCTTTTTTTTTTTTAAATGTGTTCTTTGAGGCAACCATAATTTTTATTTGCGGAAATATGTGATAAATTTGAATAATAAATTTATATTAAAACTCCCATTTGTATTCGATTTCCTTCATAAATCTGGGTAAGATGTCAGCTGGGCAGTTCATATATAAAATATTAGAACAAACATTGCCTGTCTAATTGAAAAATCTGTCTTCATCAAGGACCTGGAGCTGAGCTTAAGAATGAAAGATGGAGGCTTTATTTAATGCAGTTCTGCCCTGACTGTCATGAATGCTGTCTTTTTCTTCCCCTTCACCACCTCAACATAAATAGCAAAGCTCTATTCCCCAACTGGTCTTAAAGGCAGAAATACAAAGATATGCAGAGAAAGGAATGGTTGCTGGTGTCTGTAGAGTGGTTTAACATACTTATGTTCCCGAGCGTTAATCCTCCTGCACTTAAAGGATGGGAGTTGCAATCCCTACTGTATTGGCTGGCCTGGGTTCAAAATTTACAGCTAATGTAATAATCTTCCAGGGTCACCCCATGGGGTCATTCCTGCTATCATCAGAGGATGTAACTACAACAGTGGGAAGAGATAAGGGCGAAAGCAGAAAGGGAAATGAAAAAAGGAGGCTGGGAGGATTTTGCAGACTGAGGAAAGAAGAAAAAAAAAGGAAAGTAAGGCGAAAAAAAAGCCTATGTGTGTTTTCAGAACCGCTGGGATTTCCTTTGCTGATTTAAAACTCAGAGAGCGAGTGTGAAAACTTGCCAAACCCACCAGTGTCCCCTGACCCAGCCAGGCTTTCACAAGAGCGACTACAAAGTCGGTCACAGTTTGAAGTGGAGATGGGGGGAATAAGTGGCCCCTGGAGCACATGAGGGCGAGAGCCGGTGGGACTCCCTGTGCTGCCTTCACCAGGTGCTGGAGGGGGGCCAAAGAGAGCAGCACCCCAGCCCGGAAGCCGGGCTGGAGGGTGCCTGCTCTGCTCATGGGGACGCAGAGCTTGACCCCGATGAGCTTCACAGATGTGCAGCAGGGCTGAGCAGGACCCTCTTAGTCTGTTATACCAGGAGAAAATGCCCAAGTGTCTAGCCTGATAATTAATAATTCAAGGAGGTCTCTGAAGCTATTTCAAAGTTCACATGTAAGTATGTGCGTAAGGCTTTTCTTTGCTGCACCCAGGAAGCACAGAGGTGAATGAATGAGAAACAACACTGGTTTTTATAGACCGGTCAACAGAGGAGATAAAGCCCTACTTTTCTGAAGCTGGATCCTCCCCAGGGCCTAACAAACAGCTCAGGGAGGGTGGAGGCTGCAGTGCTATGGACAGGGAGGATCTGTATCCAGATGTGGACTTTGCTGGCTGCAGACAGATTTGTGCAACACTTTGAGCTGGATCAGGTCAGAGATATGGCCCTGGCATCTCCTGTAGATGTGAGCAGCTGTTCGGTTGCTAATCCACACCTCTGGAAAACTGAGTGCAGTTTTTATCCCATCAGACACTTTCCCTGCCACCTAGTTCAAAGCACTCAGCTCCTCCAAACCTTGTGTTTCAGTTCTCTGCACAACGTATTTCATTTGCTTTCAGCTATGACCCTGGTGCTACCACCAGAGGGTCAAGGGTCTTTGCACTGACCTCAGTGCTGCTTTGTGTCCAGCCCTAAGCAAAATGGCAATTTGAGTAATATGGAGGAATCCAGACAGGAGGAAGAACAAATGACTGTTAAGGAGAACTAAGAAAATGTAGCTTGCACAAGAAGCAAAATCTCAATGTAAGCAGTGGTCACGGGACTACACTGATGGACACTACAGGTGGACATAATACCAATATTAATAAATGTTATGTATTGCTTAGTCCTGTAGCCACTGAAATCTTTATCTTCCAGCTTTTTGAAGGAAATTCTGGACCCTCGGGTACCAAAGAAATGATTACATTTCAGAAGAGTTCAATCTGTATTTGGGACTCTTCAAGCACCTCACCAGCATCTTTGCAAAGGGAGGAGCCTGTAAAATTCTCCTTTCACTCAAGTATGCCCCCTCACTGTAAAACTCCTAGTAAAGTGAAGTGTTAGTACATTAGAAATACAGGAACTTCAGAGTGGAAATAGCAGATGACTTCAAAGCTAATGTTACAACCGGTGTAAAGAAAACCACAAACTAACGAATCTGTCAAAAAACTATCAGGCCATCAGAAGAGAATATGCTACATTTTTACTGCATTCAGAAATGAAACCAGTATCAGCCTGAGCTCTCGAAGTACTGGAGATTATGTCTGTCTTCGTGGTAGCTGGAAATTCATCCAAGGTGTAAGACAACCTCATTTGTCTCCTGTCACAGGTTTGTGGCCCTAACAGTTTTTCATGTAGGCAGTACTGCTACAGTGGAATTACAGCTCAGCGATACCTTTCACCTTTCAGGGAGAAACCAGGGAGGGAAAGGATGACTTGTGATAGAAATATTTTTTCTTTAGCCAGAAAGATAAGGAAAAAAAACCCCCATTAACTACAACACAAGTACTCAGCAAGAACCTAAGAAAATTGGAATGAATGTTGTTTAACTCCTGAACAAATTTGCAAATTAAAATGTCTCATTTTCTGGTTTTGATGAAAAACAGAAACACTCCGAGGAAAGTAGAAACTTTCTGTGATTTGCTTGCTTTGGCAGAAATGAAATAATTTCTGATAATAATTTTTATGAACAGTTTTTACCAGCCTTTGCTCTCACCATCACTTTATTAAAACTAAGGAAGCCTCTTATCAAAAGACATGTAAAGAAATAAGCTAAAAGCAAATCACCTTCTCTGTTTGCAAGAGACATTAAGGGGTATTGGAGGTGTGAAGGAGGTGGCGGCTTCCAATCAAAGTCGGAGGAAGACTCTGTCATGTCACCAGGGACAAAATTCAGCTGGCAGCTGGGATTTCAGCAGCAGCTCAACTGGAGTCTTATTGCTGAACCAGCAGTGACTACTAGTTGGCTGTTGGGGGGCAAGGAATCTTGGCCAGGGATGGGCACCACACCACTGCTTTCACTTGTATGCTTGGCCCCTCAAGCCTTTGTCCATTGACTAACTCACGACCGAGAATTTCTTGCAATGGTAAACACCAGGAGTATGAGCCTTTAATTAAGTTTCACAAATGCCATAATGGACTGGGAGCTGATGCTAGAAATGGTTACTGACCACAACTAGAAATGACTACTACACTATCCTGCCTCGCCAACAAGACATGATGCTCTTACACCATGCAAACGTGAACAGTTTGACATGCAATGTAGCATTACTGGAACGCTTACAGAGCACATAAACGGGTTATTTCATTCTCGGGTCTTACAATGATCAACATACACTTTAGATATGTACACACACATATATATATATAACAAGAGGAATGCAAGTGGTTAATGCTAGCTCTGGAGGTTACTAACTCTGGAAGATACAGTGGCTGATGAGAGCAGTGTTAGCAGTTCACCATTTCAATTTGATACTGCAATTTCTGTAGTAACCTGTCTATTAACCCTGCCCCACTCTTGCTGCACCAGCAGCAATTCAGGTTGAGCTGAATAACCTCTGTCATTGTCCTGGCCTGCCATGAGGTTTCTCAGCTCAATGCCACACTTGAATGACACTCTGTCATTATGCTATATTTAGGTAATGAAAGGTGTAATTAGCTTTGTTCTGCTGCAAGCTGATCCGACCCTGTATGCATTATAAAAGGTAATAAAATAGGTGCACAGATATAAAAACCTGAATAAGCATATTATTTGGTGTAATTTCACGAGTCAAAAACCGATGAAAGAACTGGGGTAAGGGCGCCTCAGCTGCTCCAGTGCCCAACCAGACTTGTTGTGAGAAGCCATGCAAAAGCACAGCGAAGGTACGTTAAGGCATCAAAAGAGCCATATTTAATCAGTCCCCCGCTGTTGCAGCTTTTATATAATTGATGGCATTTTGTGATGATTGCTTTCCTATTACAGTACTGTATCTTATCTCCCCATTGTGAGGGGAGCAGCTTTATGTTATTGTCAGCAGCCCTCCAGAGCCAGCATTATCCCGGGCCCATGCCCTTTGTGGGGCTGTCGGCTTGTCATTAATTGTTCTGCCTGGCCTTTGTCTGGGACTTTGGCCATCTGCTTTATCGCACCCCATCAGCCTTCGGTAGGAATGAATGGAACTGATAATATAAAAGTCCTGGCAGGAGAGATACTGAGCTAGAAGCTCTAGACGCCAAATTAGTCAGTCCTTGGGACATCACACGTTTTCTTAGCATGAGTAATTCTAGTTGGGGAAAGGAGTTTTGTGGTATTTGAAAAAAAATGCTGGTGCATTTGATATGGATGCTAGCCTTACCAGCAAATCCTTGGTGATTTACACCAGGTGAGTGGCACACCCAGCTTCAGAGAGTGCCTTAGCATTTTAGGGAATATCCTCAAAGCTTCACTTGTCTCCAAGATGGTGGAAAATCATGCAATGGCTCACGCATTCTCCTGCACACAGGCCATGATCCTGGAGATGAGCTACTCCTCCATCCCCCTTGACTCCAGCTGCAGCATGACCAAGGCTCCACAGTGAAATATGCCAGCAAAAAAATCCCCTGCCTGCTATACCAGAGGCTGATCTGGTATCTGTCAGTGGTTGGGAGCAGGCAAGTGGCTTGTGCAAGGTCATGAAGCCCAGAAAACCTGGGCGCCTGAGCCACCAGCTGCTGGCAAGGCAGCCGGTATTGCCAGCTCACTCAAATATGCATGGACCTGTGGGCTTCTGGGCTATACCATGCCTCAGATGCAGTGCCTCTGAGGAGAAAGGGAGAGGAGGCAACCCACCCACAGCACCAGCACAGCCCTATGTGGAAGGGCAGAGGTGCAAATCCAACACGCCCCATGTCTTGTGGCCCATCCAAAGAGCTCCAGGACTTTCAACTGCCTCACACATGTTTGGAAGGGGCTACTCCACGACTGCAGCATTTGTAGAGTACATAGGTTCAACCTCTTGCGCGCACCTCACACATTGTTCACTGGATGTGGCTGCACTTGGGTGTCTCACAGAGCATTCACCACACACAGAGGGGCTGGGGGTGTCCAGCACAGCATACACAGAAAACACGCCTCAGAGGAGCAGACTTCAGGGTGTCGTACAACATTTTCACATAGTGGCCATGATCAAAAGGCTGTTGGAGTCACGGGAAAGACGCATCCCTCCCATGGACTCCAGTGGGCTTTAAAGCAGGGCCTGTGATCAACAGCATATGAAGTCTCCTCACAAAAGTCTCCCACAATAAAGATGTTTCACCTGATGCGGAAGCTTGTAAAACATTTCTCAAGCAATTATAAACAGGTAATGCTTAAATTGCGTGGGAATATATGTACACAAAGTGAAACGGTTCTGTTTTCACTAATGAACAGGACTATGGGTGTTTGCTCCCTGGTGGGAAGAAGGAGTTTCTCAGACACATTTCCTAGGTGAGGCAGGAGCTGATGGTGAATATAACCAATGTACCAAAGGCAAATATTCCAGTTATTGCCATCTGCTATGGCTGTGACCACCAAATGACTTGCGCAAACCTATCCTTCCATCCCACTTTACCACCACTTACTCTTTCCCTCTAGTGGGTCTCTAACCCCTATTTTGTTTGCCATGTATGAAGGAATAAATATTTTCAACAGCTTGAATGTAGTTCTCTCCAAAAAATAAGCACTGACTCTCAGGGAAGCCTTTAGACCAGCACTAAATGCTCCTGAACATGTTACCCTATGGTAACAAAGGTAAGAAAGACATGAAAATGAGCCCTTTAAAATTCACAGTATTTTTTTTTTCTTTTCTTATTTTTTTCTTGTCTGTGGTATTTAATCAACTCTTCCAATTATCTTATTCCCCCATAGCACATTGCCTTTATCAGAATAAATCAAATTTTCCTACCCTCATGCCTAGTTCCCACATTCCAGGATACAGGAAAGTCTGCAAAGCAGCCAGGAGCATGAAGGCAGGCGGGGGGGACACAAACCCAAAGCTACCCCTGCCACCAGAGACTTTGCCCAGGAATTACAGGGCAGAGAGCCCTGTGTTTCTTGGGAGGTCGTAACAGCTTTCCTAACGATCCTCTCAGGTCTTAAATCTTCTGAATTAGTTCATCTGGGGCTTAAGTGTCTATCCAACAAAATCGACACACCAGCTACAAGCAGCCATAGAGCTGATTTTTTTCCCTTCCCCCTCCCGCACC
>JANZLQ010000086.1:13571945-13588643 GCA_026212715.1 Elanus axillaris
CACAGCAAGGTACTCCACATCTGCAAGCCCAAACCTGCCGTGGGCCCAGCTGGACACAGCCTCTGCGCAAACCACAGCAAACACCTCCCCAGAGCCACGGCGTGACATTGCAGCCGCCCACACTTTCACTCAGG
This sequence comes from Elanus axillaris, assembly GCA_026212715.1. Classification (NCBI taxonomy): domain Eukaryota; kingdom Metazoa; phylum Chordata; class Aves; order Accipitriformes; family Accipitridae; genus Elanus; species Elanus axillaris. Next base: position 13,572,080 of record JANZLQ010000086.1, read on the forward strand.
AATGCCTCTGGTCTCAGGCGATGATGGATATTTTCTCCTGATGCTACCCATGGAAAAACAAACAAACACACACACACACCTTCTGACAGCCCCATAACCTGGCTACTACTGGGGGGTGGGAAGCCTCACCCTGCGAGTAGAAAATTACCCCTGGGTTTGGGCAGGCGCAGAGAGCACTGGGTACCCACTCTCATGAGCTGCTCTGCCACAAACTTCCTCCTCAAGCTTGGGAAAGTCACTTTACCACCACAGTCCAGATATTGATGGGAGCGAGATGCACGAGTGTTTTTCAATTTGCTCTTCGTAAAGTAGGGGTAATGGCTAGGCCCTACCTCGCAGGAGGGTTGTGAGAAAAAAACAATAAAGGTGGTAAGACAGTCGCAGCCTGCTGGGATGGGGGCCACACACATTCCTGAAATAGATTTCCTTGGGGTCAAGTTTCTCTTGAGGTGGTATTTCAAAAGCTAAACATAAAGGGGTAATGAATTACCGTTTGGGATAAACCCGTTCCTTAGCTATTCATAGTTTAGATATGTCTCATAATGTTTTTATCAGGGCCGGCTCCTGTGCTTATTAAAAATGCTAGTAATGTCCTGTTCAACTGCGTTTCTTTGGCCTTAAGTGATATTGCTTGCTGAATACAATGAAAATGTGACATTTCAAAATAAATGTGTTCTTTCCAAGGAAATCTGGCTCCGACGCCTGATAAATTCACCATTCACTCAGTTTCTGGAATTTAAAGAATCCCTCCCCATCCTTCAGCTGGTATTTTCTTAAAAGTAACTATCAGGAATTATCAAACGTGGGGAATTCCCAAAGGCCCTAACATCCCAGCTGGATCAAAGCAGAGCAGTGATAAGATCAGTGACTGCATACATCCCTATTCTGTGGAAGGTAGGTGGGCGGAAGAATAAATACAGTAGAGGCCGTGCCAGAAGCTAATGCAATACAAACATTCAGCTACCCCAGATGCATTTTCATCAGGCTTTGTCTGTGAGACACCATCTTCCCACCTGTGGAGAGAGGAGCGGTTCAGTTGGAGTTAAGCTGGCACTGGGTCACATTTAGGACCTCTGCTCCTCTGCCCAGCCCTTTGGGCCCACAGAGGGGCTATGTGCCCAGCTGTCACCCCAGCTCCTTCTCCCAGGTAGAGCAGGGGACATCCCAAGCCAGGCAAGAAGGAGGAGGAGAGCCATCAGAAATACTATGCGTACCAATGGGCGTGAGCCTGACACTGGAGAAGACAGCACTTGTCTGAAGAAGATGCACTGAATGTGGTTTTCCACAGTTCCTGCACAGTTTACATTCCTTTACAGTTCCCACAAAGCTGAACTGCCTTTAAAGTCCTTTAAAAGATACCAGGTCTCTGATGGTTTCTTGCCAAAAGGTAGCTGAGACTTCACGTTTCATCTTAAATCAAGATAGTTTTAGTGATTCCACGTTTCTGCAGCAGATGTTGCTATCTGCCACAGAAAAGTGCTTTTGGAATATGAGACTCCTACTTTCCAATCAAGGGTGTTTGGGGAAACTTTACAAACATAAATATATGCATATTCATATCCATGCATTTGTTTCAGTTACAGATAATGATACCTGTGGATAGAGGGGCTGGTGCTTACTGCCTGTGTAGTTTTCTGTTTTACTTTGAGTTTTCCACAATGTAGACAAAAAAAAATAAAAAGAATGAATTCTGCATCCTCCCCAGGCAGACTAGTTTCCCTCTCAGACCCACATCCGACCCCCAAGGTGCTGTGCTACTGTCTGCACATGGGAAAGGAACTACAGTGCCTGTCTTCTCTGTTAAGGTATTCAGCAGATGCACAACCCCCCCATTTTTATCAACCTGACTTATTAGGAATCCAAAGTAAAGGGGAAATCCTAACAGTATAAGGAAGGACTTAGCTGAAATATCACAAAATAAGAGCAGGAGCTGCCTTGACAACCGATACTGTTATCACAAAGCGTTTGGAGAGAAGCTGCTGCACATTCTCAACCACTCAGTGGTGTTTATCTTTCTACCTTTTTAATTTTTTGGGGGGGCATTGCCTGGTAGTTGCCAGATAGGATTTAAATCAAGCTGGGTCATTTCTTTTTCATTTTAGTTGCCTGACTTACTGTAACATTCGTGAAGTAGGTTGGTGTAGAATGGAAATGTCAGGGGAAGCATTTTTTTATTAGTGGCTTCTGGAGGAAATGTGCTAATAATTATGCTACTACTATTTGTTTCACCGGTTTGAATTCACGTAAAGTGAGAGAGCTGACGTCAGGACCAGGGCAATTCTGCACTGGAGGATAATGCAACACACGCAGAAATTGCTACCGCCACCATCTGCTGGAAATGGATATGTATGTTAGGTCTTTACCTATTACGGCTTTTATGATTGTTATCCTGCTTGTTTAAATGCCAGAGTTTCCATTTTTCACATATTGATTGCTTTCAGGTGCATCAATTCATACAATACTAGCAGAGGATGCATTTTTAAAATGTTTTTCCAAGGACCAGGAAAAGAGATTCTTAGGATTTTCCTGCTCTTTGTGGTCACTCACAGTGTAGGCTCTGTTAATGCTGCCTATCCAGTTAGCTGTTTGGATGCTAACGGGATGAATTAGTATTATTTAAAATGGGCTCAGTGCTTCACAGCCAGCACACACATAATCTCATAAATGTGACATAAAAAAACCCAACAGCATGTAATACTATTATGACACTGAAAGTTTGGGTGAAAATACATTAAAAATACTCCCTGATGGCAGATGGTGTTCTGTTATTTTTTGACATTCTAGTTTGTATGGAAAACAAGAAGGCACTCATGCTCAAAGACAAATGTGATTTTTCCAAGATCTTATATCAGGCCACAGTCTCCTGCAAAAGGCTTTTCGATGAGGAATGTGTGTGGAAGTGGGAATGATAGACAGGTAACTATTAAAGATGACAGAAACAGGATATGGTGCCAGGAAGTATTTCAAAGACCAACCAGCAAAATAGAGTCTGGCTGCTTTAAACAAAATTTGCAAGTAAGTGCATACTAAAGTTAAGCATATGCTTAAACAGTAGGCTGAATGAGGACAGACTTATGCACATATTCAAGTTCTTTGATGAACAGTTTCTTACTAGCGGGTTTAATTTTATACAGCTGAAAGTGCCGGAGCAAGTTGCTGGGATGTTAATAGAGAGCGTCTTCACTGACCAAGCTCAGCCAGTGGGTGGAAAAAGTTGTGGAATGGCACTAAAGAGCATTCCAGAGCAAAATTAGCTCTGCTTCATATTATATATATTTCAAAACATGGACAAACTGTTAATAACAAGATGAGACATCAAGGCATGCATCAAGGATAACGAGATAATCATTAAATTATTCCTGTCTGTTTACATTGTCAGACAAAGTAGCAGTCAAAACATTCAGAATGTTGCCTCAGTGCTAGAAAATCCACAGGGAAAATACCTTTTCGGCACTTAAAATAACAATTTTCGTGCTACTGAGTCATCAAAATTAGTTCTGCATTGTTAAACTTTAAAGGAATTCTGCAGATAAAGGAGTCAATGAAATGTCTCTGAGATGTACAGAATATTCAGTGCCAACTGTGCAATGAAAACAATTTATGTTGGAAAACAAAACCCCCTTTACTATTACTTTTGGTACTTTCTCATCTTCTGACACCAAGTACTATTGTTTCTGTGCTTGCCTAAAGGACATTTAACAGTCTAACACAGTGAGAGGGGTCTACTTAATAACCACACCGATTTACACAGAAGATTAGTCCTGCCTCCCTATCACCACTACAATACTGCGCCAGAGAGGACAATGATTTTCCTTCCCTCACTAGGGTCAATGGTATCTCATTCAATGCCACAGGCTCGCCAGATATGGTCAGAAATGATGAGGAAGGAGTTATTGCTGGCTTTCTTAAGATTCACCTTCTCATTTCAAATAACATAGCTGACAAGTCACCAACCTGCCCTTGTGAGCCTACAGTACGCCTAGGGATGAGGATGAAGGAGAATAAAGGGGAACTGTAGATATCTGCCCTCTGGTGACTGTGCAAAACCACTGGGAAAAAGTCCCTGCAGAAAGCTGCTCCCCCAAATGGTCATACTTGTCTTGCTTGGGTCAACTGACTGGGGAAAATAGCAGCATCTGGACATCTGTGTCCCTCCTGTGCAGGGATTGGCATCAGCAGGGCCTGAAGGACCCACTAACAGCACCTTCTCCTAGTTTCTTAATTAAATGTGCAAAACTAGAATATTTTTGCCATTCAGCTCTGTGTAGTTTAGCAGCTCTGCTTCAGGATTCCCAAAGATGTTTAAGGACACTGAAGAAGTGTCCTGGACAGTTGGGTTTCTTCCTAATGTGACTGCTACAGAGTTATGGAGAATGAAAAGAAAGATATAAATCTAAAGTAATTTTCTGTGTTTAATTAAAGAATGTCTGTAAATAATTCCTGCTGAGTTACTCCCACCTTAGGTGAGCATACTGTCCCCAGCGTGAAGATCTAAAATGTTCAGATAAAACTCTACAAATTATTTTGATTGGTCAAATGTCTTCAGTTGTTTCTTCAGTGAGGCACTCTCCTAATGAGTTCCTTAACATACTTTCACTTATTTTCTTCTTCACTCAAATGATACATAGTGGACACTAATGGTTCACTTCATCTGGTACCTCGTACAGCGGCACTGCTGGCTGCAAGGCACAAACAGACCTACAACCCTCTAAGTTGTCCTGCTGTTCTGGAGAGCCAAATGGCACGTTGCAACACCACAGGCTGCACACATACCCAAACACATTCACCTTTCTTGGGAAACCACTACGGTGTGTCAGAGATCCCCAGCCATTCAAATTCCTATAGACGTGATCATTTGTAACCATGGCTTTTCAACCCATCTGCAAAACATACTTCTGGATCTAAAAAGTACAGACTGTTAACAGCTGAGCCCCCTGTACCTAACAGGCAGTGCAGCCCTCAGAGACCCTTGGCAGCCCTATGGGTGGTCAACAGCGGAGTGGACAACACAAGCATGTCCCAGCCTTCCCACGCTCCCACAGCTCTTATACAAAGGCTTTTCTTCATCTGGCAGATGACTCGTTATCTCCCCGCAGGGCCGTGTTTCTGCATGCAGGGTGGTGGTTCCCCTTCACCCTCACGCAAGGCTGCAGAATGTGGATGAGATAACTGGTCCCGGGCAGCCCCAGGCAGCTACACAGGTATTAAGCCCTCAGCCTGCAGTTTTTCAAGCACCGAGAGCAGCTTTGTGATTATCAGCAATTACCTAACTGGGTTGGGTATTTCCACTCCTGCCCCTCTCTTGTTTGGTCACAAGATGCTTAATTACAGAGATGAAGAGAGTTTCATTATATTCTTATTGCTGCCTTTCAAGGGTGAAGAATTGCAGAAATGCAACAAGCCCAATTTCCTTGCAGTCGAGATTAATTTGAAAGCTGTACATTGAAAGTATATTTTTTCTTAATCTATAACATACTTGCAGCTACTGGGATAGTCGAGGCTGTAAAATATCTAGCAGACATAACAAATGAAGCTTATGTCTCCCACGTGAGAACTCATTCAATAACGCTTTCAAAAAAATTAGCAGCAGGATACAGTCTTTGTTGGTAGTACCTACGTCCGCTGATTCCTTGATGATTATTCTTATTTCTTTGACAAAACCATTTTATATATTAATTGGTATGTTCATTTACTGTGTTTTTTAATAACTGTTTGTTATTTTATTTGACAAAAGTAAGATTTTTGCAAAGATGAAGAGTAATCTTGAGTTCTCTCAAAGCCATGTGGGTCAGTATATTCCCGGTGGAAAACAATTTGACCATTAGTATGGTCAACAAACACAATTTGTGAAAGAATGAATGGAAACCAACTAGAATTGTAGGAGAATGTTTAGCAAAGCTTGAAAGTATTTTATAAGCATGTTTTTTTCTTCATAGAAGAGAAAGCAAACACTGAAAGCTACCAGTTTTTAAAACTATATTAAAGGTTATTTTGAGCACCTCTAAAACTGTCACAGAACAGGACTTTAAACAAGACTGAGAAGATAATTCCTGACCTTTGAATATCACGGACATTTACTTGAGTAAAGAATGATTCATGACAGCTGCATGAATCCATGAAGGGGACTCAGTCTGCAGTAAGTTCCATGATGAGTACTTCAGTGAGCACCACTGGTGAGTGACTTTCTATGATGCTGTACCACATGTCACAACATTTCACAGGGCACTGGGCACAGCATAGCCCAGTGGAAGACATCTGGGAAAGGGACTACATTTTTTTTTTTTAAGTAATATTAATCACTGGGGTCCTGATCCATGAGCTGACTGCCATGGCACATCACTGTGGTCCAGATAAACTCATGAAGGCAAAAAATAGAATTACATCCCACTAAAATACTGCTGCAGCCCTTTACTTCAACATTAACATAACATTACAAGCAACTGAAAGGTGGAAGAGCTTTAGAGTCCAAAGGCAATGCGATGCACTAGAAATTTCAGTTTGATTTGATATTCATGGTATTGAAATCTGTAAAAAGGGAGTGGGCAAACATCTACGTGTCCACAAGCGTCATGGAGGAACTGGAGGCAGAAGCCAGATGTGGTACTGAGCACATAAAGTGGCTATTCCCCATCCACTTTCTTTTTTGGACCAATATATTACTGTTTTTTCATTCCTGAATGCTGCATCACTACCACTCTTCCTGTGATGATGCAGTCGGCAGGGCACTATTTTAGCAGAAATAATGTGAGTGGTAACAGTACTGTACTGCCGCTGGGCACATTTCCTGCAGAATATCCTCAGATTCACCTGTGCTGAGCCTAACTGCTGCTCATACAGCAATTAATACTCATATGTTTAAGACAAAACATGCTTCCATGTAATCTTGTGCACAACCCTAATTTCACATTTGTTTTGATGGTGTTTTGAAAGCTTAAGCCTCATTTTCCTTCTTACCTGTTATCACAGAAAAATGACACTGTGCTTTCTATTGGTATATGTTTGCTGTCATTTTTTTTGCAGTTTCATGGGAGTCCAGGCAGGAAAAACTCATGCCCAATGGCCCTGGGAGATGACTTGGTCTCATGGAGAAGATGACAGTGCTGTGTGTAGATATTCATTTCTGAGACAGAAGTGAGATGCTCTATTCAGTGCCTTGAGGAACCATACCTTGTTTTATCTCCATCATTTGCACTGTTATGGGTAACTGATCGCAACTTAAAATATTTTCCACATATCCTCTCAAGAGATACTGTAAGATAGGGGTGGATTCCTAGGCTGGTACAAACAAGCAGACGTTCCTTTTGAACACGCACAGGGAAACCAATTGCTCTCATAATCCTGCAGGACCTCCAAGAGAGATTGAAGTGTTCATTTTTTCCCCCCTGAAGCAGCTAGCACTTCTCAACTCTGACTTCTCTGGTTATGCAAGAAGTAGTCATGGGTGATTGAATCTCAGCCTTTTGCAGCTCAAGGACATGTTGCCTTATTCACTCAATTGAGCTGATTTCATGTTTCAAGGGGCACAGGCACCAATGGCACCCTGAGTGGGAACAAAATCCATGGCTTTGCCATTCCTTGCTGTTGATGCGATAGGACCTGACAGGGATGATCCCTGATTTCCGGCTCTGCTAAGAGCCTCCCCAGCCCACCCCGGGGAGCGGGGCAGTGCCCTGCTCGCCTTCCTCCGCACCCCACTCTGCGAGACCTGCTCTAAGTGGCGTGTGAATTAAATGTTACGAGTGGAAACACCACGCAAGCTAGCTTCCTGCAGAGGTTATTTACTTGCTTGAAATGTCAGCTGGGCTATTTTTCTCCCCCTCCCTCCTTCCCTCTCTCCTTCCCCTCCTCCTCCCCAATCCTCACCTAGCAAAGCAGATGAAATGCCAAGAAGAAATGTCACTCCAGCAAGCAAGTTCGCTTTGGGGCATAAGCTGCACTTTGATAATGGTATTTGTTCTGTGGGTGGTCAAATTCCCCTTCACCTCCCCTGTTTGGTCCTAACCATTATCTCATGCAAAGATAAGGTTCATTAGTAGCTTCTCTAAACTGTGGACACTGCAGAGCTCATGAAGCAGCATGTTCATTGGCGATAGTCCTTATTAATGATTGCTGCTTTCATGCATATTTTAGATTTATTCTGCTGCTTTCTCTACACAGGAAGTCTTCAAAAAACGTTCAAAACCGGGCACTCATTTGAGGCACGGGTATGTGTGCAACCCATGCATACACATAAGCATATGTATGGTGTTTATTATTACAATTAAAACTAATGAAGAACTACCTGTCAGCCCAAGTGCAAACAAAAGTTTTACTAAAAATAATGAATTCCTAAACCCTAAAATTAACTCAAATTCATTCACACCATTTATGTTTTCACAAGGTTGGTCTGAGCTTCATGTATACCTCTCTTTTGCAGCTTAAATGATAGCACTTTCCTGCAGTTCTGGTAGCAGAAATAGATATTCCTATTTCTGTTGCTTAAAAGGAAGATTCCTAATTCTACATCTTATGAAGATAACATCAAGAAAACCTAACAAGATTTGGCATAATTTCTCTTAAAACTGATTCACACTTTAAAACTTAACTCCTAAAAATAGAGATCCTGGAATATATCCTGCATCTACTCTAAGAGGGCTGCATAGCTTTTCATATACCGGCAATGTCAAATGCCTGTAACTTCCTAGCTAGAGACAATATAAATGAGAAGATGAATAAGGGGAGATAATATAAGCTTATGAACTAAGGAGCAGTACAGGGAAAGTAGGCCAGAACAACTATTTATCCTTTTTTTTGTATAGCACGAACAATGAGCTTTCAACCTGAAGGGAGTACTTTTCCACAGAACACCAATCTAGATACTGCCACTCTTCACCACAAGATTACATTGCCATCATGAATGCAATGCAAAGAAAATAAAAAAATAAAGTCTATCTATAGGAAAATAGTAAACACAAAGGATACAAAGCATAATATAGAAATATAATGGCTACAAATGCCAAGTATTTAAAAAGTAAACAAAAGGTTTTGAATGGATAAACCCTTTGAATCCTCAGGTCATAAAATCTACATTTTACTGCTTTGGGGATGCGTTAATTTTTATGTGCCTGTTGCACGCTTTCCTCCCCCAAAATGGTTTCTTTTAGCTGCTGTTAGGGGTGGCTCCTGGGCAACCGCATCCCTGGCTGAGCCACACAGCCTGATTCTCTGTAGGCACTGCAAAGAAATTAATGTAATCTCAAACTGCACAGTCAGGTTTCCTCCATCAAGTTGCACTAATAAGCTCATTAATAATGAGGAAAAGAATAATAATTGAAAAGTACAAGAATTTGAAAAATACCCATGTTTTCACCTTTTTTGTCATGGACTTTGCCACTAAGTTAGGTTGAAAGACTCATTTGAAGTGTGACCAAGTTTTGTTCTCAAATTCATTTCATTTACCCTGCTAGAGGTAGTGGGTTGCAAGGACAGACATGAGAACCAAATTTGTTTTCTGAGAGGCTTAAAATACTAGCCAGACATTGGAAGTTTCTGTTATCTCAACATCAATTTTTAGCCTGATTAGGGAGAAAAGTTACGTTTGGTAGCTATCCTGATTCCCAAACTATGAGGCCATGCAGTACTGGCATCCAAGCACCGTCTCCTCTTATCCTGTTAACCGTTTACACAATGAGTGATGTCTTTGGGATGGGGAGCAGATTCCAGTTTGTACATGAGTTCATTCTTTCAAAACCAAGCAATCTGGTGGTAAACCTTCAATATTTTAGCAAAGCCTTGGGGTTCAATATACAAATTGTGCGTATATGTGTTCCCATATGCAAACAAGAGGATGTTTATTACAGGTTTATCTAGCCAGGCTTTACACAATGATGCTGGAAATAACGGAATCAAGCAAAAAAGTGACAGCTGGCAAAACTTTTACCTTGCTCTTTGCTTTTCTGCATGTAAAAATCTTTTTTGCTTTACAGTCATGGGAATGCATATGAATAGAGCACACATAGGAAAGTCTGCTTGAATCATTGCCATCACTAGAAGAAACTTACCTTGTTCCCCAAAAGAGCAACAGTCCCCTCCCCTGCCTTCTTGTTTTACCAACTGGCAGTAATACTGCCCTAACTTACAGCTGTAATCCATCCTCTAAAACGTGAATATGAGATAATCAGCAATAAAGCTGACTTATCTCTGAACTCTGACAAGTATCAGCTTCTCCACATGCTCATGTGGAACATAAGCTTTCTGAAGCATGCTCACAAGAGAGACATGGTGCAAGTCCTTCCAAAACAACAAGGCTCCTCCTTCCCTGAAATCAAAGTGAGATGGGTGTCTAAATACTCTGGGGTGCTCTACGTCACTGAGTCACTGCAGAGACAAACACGCTGGCCTTAGTCCTTAGGTGTGAAGGAAACAGAGGCCTGGCTGAGAAAGAGCCGCGGCTGATTCATGCCAAGCATTATATATATATAACCCTTTTCCATACAGGATCACAAAAGGAGATAGGAGAGCACAATCCATCCAGAGCTGTCACTGCAATCCAGACTGCAGATACTGACACATACTTCTGTCTTGTTCAAGTGCTCTAACGCAAATGCTACGGATTTGGCAGTGGAAAGGCTCTGTGAGGCAAGCTCTCATGGAAAAAAAGATAAAATGAGAGAAGATAATGATGCTAAACATGAGTGCATGCAATTATAAGTCCACAGTGTCTATGTCTTTCATATGCAAGCAGATATGGTTACCTCCTTTATTCTTGACAGTTAAAGGCAGCGTTTGTGTCATAGAGACTCTTGAAAAAAATGAATGAGTTACTTAAGATTTCTTTCAAGCTACTTAGGGGATTTGTTTGCCACAGTGATCATTCAGTTGACAAGGATATGAGCAACCTGGCTTGGCTGTCTCTGACCCAGCTGTACTCCCGAACCCCAGCAGCACCCTGCTCCGGGCAGGGAGGGCAGCGCCCAGGCAGGGCTGTGCTGCCCTGTCCCCTACACAGATGACAGCTACGGCTGTGGCACGTTAGCTGGTCTGCAGCCTGTTGTGCTTGAGGGTGGGTGGCAGGGTGGTTTCGCTGTGTGCGGCTACAAAGTACAGCTTTCCTTGTATAGCTGCATCCAGGCGAGGAGCGTTTTACTGTTATAGCACACGTTGTGAAGTGTTTCTATTCTAGACATGACCTCCCTGGTCATCACTATTATTTTTACTACGTACATTTGCAGTGGTGTGGCAAAAGGGGGAGGGAGATGAGCATGGGAATCCCAATTGAGCAAACCACTGGAGTTCCTCTAGTCCCTCCCCACACAGTTCTCCATTAGCCATTGAGATCCCCATCAGGAAATAATGTACGTGCTATTTTACCACCCAGAAGCTGAAGTGAGCTCTCACAGATTTAGATGCTGTAAGTGCTGCCCAGAGAAACTTCCAGTCTAAGCTAGAAGGCAACAGATACCCCTTCATCCTTTGCAACTATTGCAGATGTTAAGATTTTTAAAAGAAAAGGCTGTGCCGCATCATCAGAGGCAAGGACAGAAAGGTTTTTCTCCAAGTTCCCACTGTCACAGACTTTCACCATTACCTATTCCACCACATTTTAAGCAACATGACTGTGCTGCGGTCCACCTGGTGTGCATGGACTATAAGCGCCTCAGGACCATCCCTTCTTCTGCATCCATTTAGAGAACTCTTTATGAGACAGTCCCGTCCTCTGGACATAAATAACCAAATACAAATAGATCTACACAAGTCCCTAAAGTGTTGTGCATGTGTCTCAGCCAATGGCCTTTTAGCCTGGAGGCCAGAAATGTCACCTCAGGGATTTGACTTGCTACCTTTTTAAGCAGTCAATTCAAAGTGTAGCAGTGTCCTGGGTTTAAAAGAAGAGGGAGAAGGGAAAAGAAATTTTAGTCACCTAATGGTGAAATGTGGCTGCACTCTTAGGAAGGAGTTCATGGACTTTGTTTTTGCACAGCATTTTTACAGGCTTTGGGGCCAGTTACAAGTTCACCAGTTCATGAACTCCCTCTTGGCCAGGGACCAGAGCTGACACCAGCTGGGCACTTTTCAGCCTTTGTAAAGTAAATTACACTCCAGGAGGTTGTCACTCTTTGCACAAATGAGGAAAATCTGAGATGAAGCCATACCACGAAATAACATGCCAGCACAGAGATAGTCGCTGAGGCAACCTTGCAGAGCTCAGCTCCTGGCTTTGGATGGCAGCCACTGGCAATGCACACACTGATAGGACACACTCTGAAAGTGCTGGGGTTGCTGGTGTTACTGGTGTTGCTCTATCCATTAGCAAGTTGTGCTTACTTTTCAGGCCTCAGTTTGAGGACAACCTCTGGTCCACCCTGTAAAGCAATTTGAGTGAGATGAAAGCTGCTAGCCATGTAACGGGTATGGTTATGAGTCAGCAGCTTAAAGAGTTCCCAGGTTTGTTTTGTTTTGTTTTTTTTTTTTTTTACTTTAATATCAATAGAACAGCATGAAATCCAGGTCTTACCCTCAGTTGTTCCCAACAAGAGCAATAATTCATATTTCCAGAGAGCAGCTAGATAACAATTTTACCTGGACATGTGAGATCATCTTTCCCCAGCTCCTGTCTTGAAAGGAAGAGTGTTCTTAGGGTGAGAGCAGAGGTCAATACGTAGGAGATCTGGTCTCAGCCCCATGACAAGAAGGTATGTGACCTTAAGCATGAGTCTCAGCATCCTAGGACTCAGTTCCTCCCTCTCGATTGAAAAGTAAAACATGCCTTTACCATTTCGCTTCAATACCCTGTGAAAATGCTGTTGCACCCTATTACTCTATCGAGTAACTAAGAGGGAGGTGAAAATCGTGCTCTTGATTGCTGTTTTATCAAATGGGGTATTCATTTTCTCCTGAATGGCTAATGCAAAAGTGAAAGTGAGTTCAGTGCAAGAAATGTGGTGAAAACTGAATCTGTGAAGCACTCTCTCAGTGCTTTGTGGGCTGCCTGACCTTCAGCTGAAACCACTACATTTTTCATAGTCCAACCAATACTTTCAGAAAAAAAGCAAGCAACATAAGGTACCACAGTTAGATTTGCCAGGTATGAGACAATACAAAACCAATGTAACCTCGAGGACACAGGAGGGTTTGTTGCCATCTCCATTGGTAGTAATAACAATGCCTTGCATTTAGCAAGCATTATAATATCTGTCAAGCATTAAGCAAACACTGTAACTTACCCTCAGTGCTGCAATCCTACTATACAGCTCCATATAGGTTACTTTTGTTCCATCTAGGGCTCTTTCATGTAGACATAATGAAGAGTCTTTCTTTTAGTACAAAAGAAGATGATGTGTCTGTGATGGTTAACCCTCAGGACAACCACATGAGACAGGGGAGAAGTGGGAATGGGCTGAGGAACTTTGGCATGGCTTTGCAAAGTCCTGCAGAGTGACTGGGCTGTGGAGTTGAGCTGGTCTCCTCCTGCCTCCCAAGACTTGACTTCTGTTCCCTTAGCCTACACTAACAAAACAGCTTTCCTCTGCTATCTGAGCAGAGAAAAGGTCCCATTACACAGCTCATTACATGTCAGAAGAGCCCTGGGCTTAGCCTCAGCCCTAGAGAGCACAGTCCTATAAATGACTTTTGCCAAGAAACGGACTTCTAGGCAAAGCTGGTGTATTTTCATACACACCTACGTTCTCCAGAAAATGGGTCAACACTGAGATAGCAAAATTTGCCAATGGGAACCAGTGATTTAGTATCATTAACACCAGTGAAGACTACAGGGAAACTCTGAACAGCCTGGGACAAGCAGGTGAATGGGAGGACAAAATTCACTGATGACAAGTCTGGGTAGTGCCTACCACAAAGTACAATGGAAAATTACTCATACTTGCATTTGGTGTATACATTACCTGTCATTGCCTGTGGCCAGGGAGAACTAAGCTTAAACAGCTGAAAGAAAAATCTCCAAACCTGGTACAGTGAACCAAATAAGTAAATAAAGTATTAAAAGCTAGAAGAATGTGACAGAAAACCAGACTGAACATATTCTAGTAATGGGGTTTCTTTAATGTGAAAGGAGTTAATGGCTGTCTTCAATTGGGTCATTGGTCTATAGCAAATAACAGCTTTGCAAAAAGCCAGTGGGTGTCAGATGTCTCTTTTTTTGTGTGTGAAAGTAGTAAGTCATTTCTGTAGGGAGATAGCTTGAAACAATAGGAGTCACCATCCCTGCCAAGGTCTGATCTGGAGACAAATCTCTGGTCAGAGGTGGTTACCCCGACTGCTACTGAATGGGTGCGAGCAATGTTTGGCAAGATCTAGGGGGGCTGTGGCAGAGAAAGGAGCAAACCCAACAGATGACGGGCTGCAGAGCAGCAGAGCTTCCTGCGGCTCAGAAATGATTGACAGAACAGATTTGAATGTTGCAAGCGACAGGACTTTCCACTGTTTTTTCCTGTTGTGTTTGGGGCTCAGGCAGTCACGAGCATTCTTTGCAAATAAACAGGTTGTGTCAAGGTGCATACCTGGCTTGTGTCATCCATTTCTCCTCCTAAAGGAAAAAATCCTACAAAGCCTTAAATATTTATTTACCTCTCAGACCAAACTGTTCACTGTATTTGCTAACATACTCTTATCTCTGAAGAACAGCAAGTAATACATTCAGAAGAGGGTGTGGGGTTCAGGGAGGAGAAATGAAATGAGAACCAGCAGAGAAGTTTCTGTAGAGAGTATGAAAAATATAGGGGTGTTTCATTTTTAAGTATGGCAAATAAGCGGGGATGTGACAGGAGCTATCTTCTAAAGAGTGGAAGGGGATGGGGAGCACGTCATACACGTTTCACATCCCTTAAACAACATTCAGTGAAACTAAAAAGAAAGAAGTAGAGAAAATGAAAAAAAAAAAAAGTCAATGCCTTCATATATAACTAACCTAGAAGATGCTTTGCTACAGAAAGTCACAGTGACCAAATACTGAGAGACCATCAAAACAGGATTCCATAGCTATAAGAAGAAGGGCATGTAGATGACCGGTGGATAGAAGTCCCTCTGTTTCCAGACGTAAACAAAACATAGGCTGGCAGAAATCATACATAATTATCTCTAAGGTTTTTTGTACTATCCTGAAAACACCTGGAACTGATCAATAGGTTAAAGATACTGGGCGGAAGCACTGAACATTATAGATGATGATGAAGAAAGTATTGTCAAGAATAAACTTTTGAGCATGCAAACTATCCTGTTGTTTGCATTAGAATAGCAGAATGTCTCTAAACACAGGGAACTTATGGTAGAGGGATAGCATTTCAGAGGTATCTCAGCAGATACAGCTAGTCCACTTGCACTTATGCACTCTGTCCTTTTGTAATATGGTTACAATTGGGACTGATCCTGAAGGCTTTCCATGGCACTTTCATGACTTCCCAATATAAATAGGATGTCTCTTCGAGAATGATACTTTTTAGCATGAGCAAAAGTGGCAGAACCAGATTCAAAGCACAAAGAGGATAAAAGTACACTTGATGTACTTTAAACTGCCCAGTACACCTCTTACAGATCTGGATGTCTTTGATTTATTCTCCCACACCCACACACCAGGTCGCTGGAAATGGAAGAGTTGCTAACTGCACCTGAAAAACAGCAATTGCCGTACAGGAAGAAGCTAAACCTTGTTTTTGTGTGCAAAGAAAGCATTAACAGGAAATCTACCAAGTCAACATTTAAAAAAACTTGCTATTGCAATGATAAAAAGAAACACACCTACATCTGTATGCATATCCATATAGGAATGGAGCCTCACAGATTACGGAGGTCTGTGTTGCACCAGCTGTTCCAGCCAGGAAGCCCTTTGGGTCCCCTCTCCCTGCCCAGACAGCACGAGAAAGCAGAGGGATCTTGACACCAGCACATGCAGTGAGCTGTGTAAGAGCTTCCCAGTGACAGACCTGATATAGCAGGAGAGCATCCTTCCCTGTCCTTCTAAACCAAGCAACAGAGACCACCACAAGGAGGTCCGATGGGAAGGCAGAGTTGTCTTTGGGTGATGCTCCACCTTCAGGCAAAATGCTCTCACCCTCACCGCAAACTTCTTGTTCAACAGCCTCAGAGAGTTCCAGTTGCTCTCTACAACGCCCCAAACACACGTGAGAATGAAGCCCTTGCCCTGGGCTTATAGAGTGATGTTCCTCTCAGTGCAGTGAGCTGGGAGCGGGTTTGTTCCTGGCTGGAGTGTCTCCCCAGTGGGACCAGCTCTGAAGGTAGGGCTGACCCACGGAGCAAACTGCCAGCAAAGCCTCATCCAGCAGAGAACTAATTTAGTCTCTTGTACAGTTGATGAATGAAGAATTTCCTCTTGGGACTAAATTACAGGCCTTGTCAGGGTTGCTCTTTCGTGATCTGTTATTTAGATGTAATTTTCCAACAGGGCTGGAACACATAGCCATGAGCTAGAATAGTATTTGCTGTGAACAGCTGCCACACACGGTCCTTCACATCCCACACCCTTTCCACCCTCCCCGGTATCCCCCCTCGCTGCCTCCCTCCTGACACACATGTGAGTCCCACTAGGCACAACATGCATTGCATTTGTTAGATC
>JANZLQ010000086.1:13588743-13632535 GCA_026212715.1 Elanus axillaris
TGCCTCCCTCCTGACACACATGTGAGACCCACTAGGCACAACTTGCATTGCATTTGTTAGATCCTCATTGAGGTCCTTAATTAAACCACAAGAATGGCATTTGCCCACCTTCCCTGCGCCCCTGTTGTACAAAGAGTCACATCTTGTTTGAACATGCTTAAAAACAGATGAGAAGGCTTTTTTCAGACACTGATGATTACAACCCTGTGTCAATCTTTTCCCCCTTTGGCTTGAAGATAGACTTGTGATCCTCCTTTGGCTTTTTGAACTGTTGGAAGCTGTGTAAACACACAGCATGTTAGTAAAGCTCTGTTGACCTAATGGCTGCTGAGTGCAAAGTGATTATATTAAAAGTCCCATATCTCATGAAGCTGCAGTCTCACCTGTTTTGAGGTCATTAACGATGAGGTCTAAAAACGAAGGCAGGAACTTTCTAGCTAGTCATTACCTAAAGAAGAAATGGCTGGGTAGGACTATTTAAAGGAGTTTTATAACAGTCCAATAATTGTTTTGGGCTTTAATCCCAGGATGCTATCTCCAATTAAGAGGCTGACTATTTTAATGCGGAGCAGTAAATCTGAATGCTAAGGGAACATGTTACAATGCAGTCCATAGACCCATCTGGGAGTCACTTTGCTAGACATGCATCATAAATCCACAGGGCATGGAAGCAATCCAAGATGCAGGGCTCTATTTTATCCACTTGCACACACTCACGCCTTTTCTCTACGCAAATTGGGCTATGTGCTCAGAAGCAGCAAGCTGTACAGCCTGCATAATTGAAAGTCCTGTAGGTGAGGAGCTGGGATCCACATTGTATAAGTGACGATGACCAAATAGCTTGAAATAATTTTCAAATGTAATGCTGGTGTGGACCCTAAAGAAATCAAGGAGCTGCTGACAGCAAATTATATAGTTTTAGAACAGTATAAAGGAGCTCAGAGGACAAAATGCTAAGGGATGAATTTGAGCTCATTTGCACATAGGGGTAGACCAAGTATCTTATTTTATAGCCTTGCTGATGATACCTGGCACTTTGACACTATCCAAACATAAGCCCCGTGTGATCACTTTAACATCTGCAGGATGGGTGTGTGTAGGCCCACAAGTCTGGCTCAGTTCACATCCTTGGGCCAGCACAATGAGGAGGGAATCCTAAGCACAAGTGCAA
Source organism: Elanus axillaris (assembly GCA_026212715.1). Lineage (NCBI taxonomy): Eukaryota > Metazoa > Chordata > Aves > Accipitriformes > Accipitridae > Elanus > Elanus axillaris. The sequence continues at coordinate 13,589,915 of JANZLQ010000086.1, forward strand.
GGAGATGCTGAGCAGAGACCCTCTTGGGGACCTTGAAGCTTCCTGGTATTTAGTGGTCCTTCCTTTGGGTGAAATCACAGCAGTCCAGCACGGTGCGACTGGAGGGGAACAGAGCAAGATTGGCACCTTTTGCTTGCCTGCAGGGAGCCTTCGTTCCTCTGCTTAAGCTCCAGAGGTCCTGCTTTTCTCCAGATGGAAACCATAATGCTCTCATCTGACTGCACTGGAGGCAAGATCAAACTTCAGGAGCAGAGAGAGGATGACAGACCCCAGGAGTACAGGTGCTCTCCCAGATTAGGCAACTCATCCACAGAGCCCACAGGCTGCCAGCTACAGGAATGAACTGAAACGAGAGCACTGCTCTCCAGGAAGGGGGATTTCCATTTGGACTTGGTCCCTCCGCCTTCCTGACTCCATCAGCCCTGGTCACAGGTCCCTGAAATGCTGTTCCCCGGGGGAGCCTCATTTCTCCCCTCGTCCTCAGCCTTACAGGGAGCTCTAGAATAGAGACATGGCCGTATTTAGGGACAGGCAATAGAAATAGTGCCATCTACTGACAAGTAAGAATATGTAGCCTTTTAGAGAGTCAATGAGGTTATTGTGACTGTGACATGTGAAATGCCATCACAACCCACGTCTCCATATTCTGGGATGAGAGGGCGGGAGCATAAATGTTACAGTGCATTTACACCCACTCACGAACAACATGCGTTAGTGTGGCAAGATCCCTGCAAGAGAGCACCAGAATCCTATTTGCAAACCTGCTCCTTTCTCTATGCATAAATCTTCCACCAGCAGATTACCGTTTTCTTAGATTTGACCGTGATTTGAAAATACCTCCACAATCTTTGTGTATTGGCTCGTTGGAACATTTACCAGCCCGAGGCAAGTCCAGTTACTGGACAAACAGCAAAACAAAGAGACAGGTCTGGCTCCCAAAGATCATCAGTCTGCACAGACTGCAGTTGGCTTGCCTGTAGCTCATGAGTGGTGCTCTACATGTAAGCAATTTTTATGGGTATGTGGGTGATTTTGATCCCTCTTCCTAGAGGCATTAAATAATGAATGACTTCATCTTACCTGCAGCTGAGACTACCATGTAATTTCTGTTTGTTCCGACAACAGTGATTTTGTTTGCAGAACAATTTTTTTTTGTATAACATGACCGAGCAGTTAGTTCTGGACCAGCTAGCACAGCTGCATACATACGTGCCCAGTAGCAGCAATCCAACTCGGCACTCCCCCTACCAGGGCTCCGGATGCTCAGTTAAGTGACACACAAGCCTTTAGCAGCAGAAACTCTGCACAAAAAAGATTTTTCTTTAAACAATGTGTAGGCAGTTATATTTCAATGGCAGAAAACTACTTAGGAACGCTTTTTCCAGTTTCCGCAACTCCCCATGAGACAGCTCTGCCTTCTCTATAACCCCCAAAATATTCTCTAACTGTGAAGAACCAGGCAAGAGGGCTGTGTTTCTACCTCTCAAGGTCCCATGGCTTGTGTTGTGTGACATACTCTGCCCTGTTTAAAAGGAAATGAACAGCAGCTCCCAGGAAAGGCTCAGAATACAGCCTGGCAGCTTTGTGCTGAGCCCAGGCACTCACAAAGCCCCAGTCACACAGCAAGACCTACAGCACCTTGGTTGGGAACAAGACTTGCCTTTGCACAGCCTCATCCCTGTGAAATTTATATTTCCAGAATTTCCTTGTTCCCAGGTCCCTGGGAGCATACCTGCTTGCTGTGAGGAATGTCTAGTTGCTCTCCTTGAAATGAAACACTCCAAGCAGTGGATGAAGACCTTTAATGTTGGGCACTGATTTCTAAATGTTGGCTACTGTTGTGCTCTTTGTACACAGGTGCCAAAACAGATGGTGAACGGCTGCTCACACCCAGGCAGGGGAAGGAGCAACTACAGACACTGACAGTCACATCCCTGACTGCTGATGAAAAGAGGAGCCATCGCCATTTTTCATGTAGTTTCTTTACGAGCACCTCCCTCTCATCTTACTTTACCACAGCTCCTCTCTAGCATGAAGTGATGGTAAGGAGGTGACGAATAAGCTCTTTGGAAGAACCTCAGCCAGAGCTGGTGGGTCCTCATTGCTTCTCTGCTTCATGCACATCATGCAAAGTTTCCGATAGCAGCTTCTGGTGGCCACAGCCAGAAGAGTCCCTACGCTCCAAGATCAACCAAAAGCATAATACTCATCACAGTGTCAGAAGCAATGTCAGGACTGAACTGCTCTGCAGATATAACCCCTAAGTCAATTGACATATCATTAGAGAACACTTTGTCAATAATATGGGAAAAACCCTTGGACTGTTTAAAATCATCCTGGCAGAAACCAGCCTGATCTCTTTCCAAAAAAAGAGTCGGTTTGGCCAAGGCGAGCATGTTCTCTAGATCTCTTTCCCACCTGCATCCTGCCTGTGTGGCACCTCTGGATGCCTTGGAGAGGAGGAGTGATGTGTCCTTCTTGACACAGAGGCACTGTGGGATGCCTGCACTTAGAGCAATAGCGAGGAATTGCTCGAGCCTTTCTCTGTGTTGAGAGAAGGGTAGGCCACATTTCTTCTCAGCAATGTCCCCAGTTCTCAGGCTTGTACTATGAATTTCAGAGACTGGTTGGTGTTTTCCTTCAAGACCCGTAGGATGAGGTCCACTAGAATATTGCTGCTTTTTCTCGCACTCAGTTTTTTTTTCTCTAGCCTTAGCATGATTTGAAGGTACTTTAACAACTCAGAAACCAAAAGTCAGTGAATAACTTCCCCAAATATAGGGTTATTTTTGTTTAATCCCACCACTTTTAGGGCAGTCTCAGAGATGACACATGCCTGTTAACAGCATTGGCAATCCTGCTTGAAGCGTTTGAGAGCAGCTTTGATTCTTTCCATTAATGGCCTCTTAAGAGCTACACCCTGCAGCTGCCACATTTCTTGCAGGCATAAACCCTGACATTTAGCATTTAGCACTGTTTTATTTAAGGGGGGTTTGTTCTTGCTTATCCCCATCGGCCTCAGTTAATAATTCTCTGGTGATTTTATCTCCATTTTTATCTGCTGCAAACCTCTGGGTGCTTGCTCTATTTCCCCAGCTAGCAGCACTGCTATCAGTGCCAAATATTTCAAGCTGTCAGGACATTACTGAACCAAAATTCCTTGAAGCCACTGGTAGCCTAAAGGTGAAGCATTTAACTATATTGCATTGGGGTTAACAACTCTGATGGCCCCTGCATTAGCTTATTAGTGGTGGCCAGTTGCTGCTGGTGGCAGCATGGGGACAGCCTTTGCATGGTCCATCCTGGAGCAGCTCCACCTTCCAGCTCCTGGCCAAAGACAGGAGCGTTGTGACTTGCTGCCTCACTCCAGATTCCTTAGGATTTTCCTGAAAATGTGATCTGTGTTGCATTTTTTCATACTTCTCAGTTAGTCCTAGCAGGAGAAGGGGTGGGGTCAGGTCTGTTTTTAGCATATTTTTCCTTTGGTTTTAAAGTTTATTTAAACTGACTCACATTTAATTGTCCTAAGGTAAACAGATGAATCACCCAGGGGGGAATACACCTCCAAAGGTCAGGGTTCACAGCAAGTTTTTTCTCTTTCTTTCTTTTCCTTGGGCTTAAATAAGGAAAACTGGGTTGGTTGGAAAATAAAACTATTTTATTTGGGAGTTTAGCAGACAGTGACTCAGATTTTTTAGTTTCCTGAACTTTTTACTTTTATATAAGTAAGACTTTTGATAAACAGGTATTGGGCCCACACCTGCCATGGAAAGAGCAGCAGGAGTTCAGCGCAGTGTGTTAACAGAAGCTCTCTTGTTCTGCCACTGAAATTAGCTGCTTGGTTATAGGGAGGCTCTTGATAACTCCTAATTCTAGCCCTTCAGACCAAGCGTGTTGCAAGGCCCCCTTTTTTCCCTTTTGAAAAGATGATAATCAGCCAATGAAAAAAACACTGTTAAAATAATAGAAGAAGAAAAGAGCTGCAAGTTAAATTTTACTTCTGGAAAGTTACCTGTGATCCCTTGAAATCCCTCAACAACTTGGTACTTGAATTTTTCTTGCCCATTAAACCCCATTCGCAGTAACTGGTTGCTATTTCTGACCTTGCTCGTCTGTGTGGGATGTGTCTTCAGCTCTGTGTTGATAGTGTCGGCTACCGAGGTGCTAGCTGGTGTGGTGTGAGGTTGTCAAAAAACAGGCCATACATTTGTATTTCCCAGCATTTTAACTTTGATCTGTTTTTCAGGCTCAGAGCTTGCTGCAGTCTATCTCAGGTCATGCTAGCAGCACCTGTATCCCTGCAAGAAACACCTTGGGTTTTGTTGTTGTTCCCCTCCCTGCTGTCACTAATATAGAAAAAAGACACCAGTAAAGTGCTGTAGAAACACATGGCTGTAGAAATCACGCTACAGAAAGAGTGACGAAGAAACGATGTATTTGCTGCAATGGTTGCAGCTGGATTTCAGCTCCTTCTGGCTCATCATATCTTTTCCCCCACCAAGTTAGGCAACGCTAGGACCGTCATATAATCTGATCACAGATTTGCAAGTGGAAAAGATAAACTGATGCTTTCTGAGCCCTCATTTCATCCTGCTCTAAGATGAGTGACAAGACTCTTCGGATGTACTCTCTAGATCATGAGTCCATCATTCCTCACTGGACAAAACCTGGGAGACATCTGCTTCCCTCTTGTGCTTCACCAAAAGAGATGTCCCAAAAGTGCCTCTCATTTCAGGATCTGAGGTGCATCATTCTGCCAGCGTGGGCAGGCAGTTGGATACAGCAGGGTTTTCCCACAAGCTCCTGATTTGCAAGGCTGTGAGTGCTTTGCACTTCCCTCTGTCAAATACTGGGGGGTAACAACACTTCCGTAGAGATCCCTGTAAGATACTCAACTACCACGGTCATACTTCAATTAGATACATTTCTCCATGCAAAAATGTAGGGAAATGGTCATTTTCCCACTGCATTTCTTGGTATTTTGAGGGTTTTGAAAGTTGGAAACAAAAGGGAAAAAGTCTGCATTTCTAAATCATCAAAAATATTCGCTTAAATGGAAAGACACTCATCAGAAATTTGCATAACCAAAAATGCATTTCACAATTTCCTTTTGCTTTTTAATTACCAGCTCTTTTCTCCAGCTTGCTAGGAATACCTAAATGTGAACTGGTAGCTGAGATAATTTGTGAAAAATAAGTATATATGACAGCAGCAACTCTGAGGGCAACTCCTGCTGTGACATTCGGTGAATGACAGATAAAAAAATTCATTGGAAGAACTCACTTCTGCTTTTTGTCACCACTTGGGTTATAGTGTAAGTCAATGGACAATACTCCAGTGATGACATTTTTCATTTACATGCATGTAACCAAAAGTTTTCCCCAACTTGACTTAAAAGTGGTATAGTCAAATTCAAGACTACCTAAATGAAACAATATTTGCTTGCTAGGTCTCTGAGCATTTATGAGTAGCCCCTGTGGGAGACGGAAGACTGGATCTTTGGTGTGGTCCAGTATGACCATTCCCATGCTCTTTTGTCCGTCTCTACTCACCCTGAATGCCTGGACAACAGAGCACTTTCAGCAGTCTTATCCTAGAATAGAAGACAATTTTAAAATTAAGTTTATAAATGCAGAGATTAGGAATACAGTTTAAGGGACCTAGGTTTGAAAACATGGTTTCCAAATGCCAAGGAATTTATTTATCCATTGTCTCTGGCTTTCATGAAAGCCACGTTTGAGCCGCCCAAGAGCCCACAGATACTGAAAGAAGTGGAAAGTCACAGCTATAGTTGCTTGGTATGCTCTGCAGTGGTAACCAGTATTTAGTACTGAGTCCAAAAACCACTCTCTGACTGTACACGAAGCCTAGCTGCTGCTTCCTCATGAAAAAAACCCTAACCATTTCCATATTTCATCCCCTAGCCCTATCATGTTGCTCAAAGCAGTCCCCAAAGCCACCATGTCTTGCACCTGAAAAGAATCTCTTGATTCCAGACCCACTAAACATCCCCCACATAATCTGTTTATATTTTTTTTGCACTTGTTTGCTGTCTCAAACCATCTTAACCAAAACTGTGGGAGGCCCCCATGGTTTTCCAGTCCTCACGCAGAAAGCCTCGGTCTTTGCAGAAACACTTTAGCTCACTTGTGGTGCCATTCCCCTGCCTCCGGAGGAAGCAGAAGCCCACAGCCAAGCTCCCCACATTTTGGAACCCAAAGGGAACACATAGCAACATGGGGTCTGTTTGTATTTACACTGTAGTTACAAAAGCCTCCTTGGGCTTTTCCTCATGCTCTTTCCTGCTTGTTCTCACTCTTGTCTCTTGAACAGTGGATGTGTACTTGGTAACACTGAACTGCTCTGTATGTTTCTTTGGTTCTGCCTCTATTAGTAGCTTCCGTCCACCCTTCCAGCCCCAAGCACAGAGACCTGGCAGCAAGGATATCAAACAAACACAGCTGCTCCCGTGTCACTCCTGCTGCCAGCCGGCTCACTGCTCGCCCGCTCCCTGAGCCCACGGCAGCCAGGGTGCAGGTGGAAGTGGATGGCTTTGAGGTCGAGGTGTAAATACCCATAATTAGACATGAATTAAATTTAATACCCATGACGGGGTCTGGTGGGAAACAGGTGGGGCAGAAAGCTGAAAGATGCACACTGGAAAAAATTCTCCTTACTCAACTTGATCTCAAGCCCGTGAAAGCACATGGAAAGAATCCCCCAGAGTTCTGATGGGCTTTGGACCAGGGTTCTGTGCAAAAGCAAGGGAAGTGCAATAGGAAAAGCTGCATATATAGTATGGATTGGCAATTTTAGCAGCCCTCCCCTTGGCAGGGAGAGTTAAAGGAGAAGGCGGGGGGGCAGAGAAATTAAAAATGGAAAAAAGAAGAAGAAAAAGAAGAACAACAAATCAAAAAACAACTGGAGGGCAGGGGGGAAAGCAAAGGAATGGTAATCTACATCTTCATTTCAAAGATACTCATACGCTCTCTTTTGTCACACCTTGCAGAAAGTAACAAAACAGCGTGGGTTGCCAGAAATAAATGTTATGGCTCTCATGTCTGAGTTCTTCTCTTCTCATTTTTCTGGAGATATTTCAGATATTTCTTACATATGACCTGTGAGCTGCTTGGAAGATTTACTGAGTGCCTCAAATGCATTCATTTTTGCAAAACTGATGTGTAGCACTAGCTATAGGAGAGTGTTCCAGTGATGTACAAATAGGTCAAGGAAAAAGTGAACCAATAAGGCAACCAAACAGGAATGTAAACTGAATGGAGCCTTTTATGGAAAGGTGAAGGGTTCAATTTTTTCCAGAATTATGAAATATTGAAAAGCTTGTGTCAGAGCCCCCATGCTCAAAACCTTTTGATAAGCAGAAATGTTTTTAAAGCTACTCAGGCTTCAGTGCATTTGTCCTTGCACCTCTAAAAATGTTGGTCTTGGAAACTCACCTGTAAGTACAAATACATGGTTGGAAAACATAACTTTATCGTAACACATTTCTATGGGAAATCTTGAATGAATGTTTGTGTGCTATGGCTTCAGGTTTGCCAATGTTATCACTTCTACCAGTTTTTGGTGGGTTTTTTTCAGTAAAAAGCAAATCATCTGCTTTGTGCTACCCTGTCCCGAATTTCCTGCTCATCCATCTAAGTTTATCCACACTCCTTCTTACGGCATATGTGGGGACAGATCCTCAGCTGTTGTAAATTTACTTAGTGGTTTTGATACCTACTGAAAATCTAACTGAATCTCCTTAATGGATACTGAGCCACAGCCACAAAGACCCCACACTTACAGGTTTGCCTCAGCAATATTCAAGGCTGAATTTACAATTTTTCTTTCCAAGTTGACTCATACCTGTGAATTTATTTCTCATTTCTCATGACCAAAGTGCCATGTTTTTTACTTGAACAGTCAGGCAAATCCTTCCTGGAAGTTTGTTGATATTTTAAATCCCTTTGATTTCTTTCATTCTGACACTTTACAGTTGCAGTGATTCAATCAAGAAATAAAAGCAACACTCAGTGACCCAAACAACTCAAAATATACTACTGACAACAGAGAGTCAAAAGAAACAAAACGGGATACGTGGATCAAATAATTTCAAGGTAATGCTACAAAAACGGGAAAATCAAAGTCTAGTCAGAAGCAGTGAAGCAATAAGGCTAAATAACTTGAAGAAGTATTTCTAACCAATATGCTCTCTGCTGTATTGTGTTTTGCTTGTCCCTATGGAAGAACACCAAAAATCTGTACCTAGAGTTGGTCTCTCTCAAGATGGCCGTGGGTTGAATCCCACTAGAGGTAGTGCTGGGTGTCTGCATCATCGGGAAGATGTTTCTTTTTAGGGAAACTTGCCTGGCCAGTGGCATGGACATGAAAACAAGCAGTTACTGAAAGACACCAGCATTGCATTAACACCAAACGAAGAGCTGAAAATTTTCATGACTAGCCTTCTCATGGCTTTTAGTCATACCTTAAGCCAGGGAATGGAGACACATGTGATAATTAAAGCAAAAAGATCTTTTTGAACCTTAAAAGATTTGAGTTTGACTGAATTTGAATTTTAGACAAAGGTTCACATGGGTTTTTATTTCACCCAAGCCAGTTTATCCGCCTTTCCTTTTCAGACAGGCTTGGATTTTAATCCTCAATACCTGTGAAGTTACTTATGCTAGTATGTTTGTTTGTTTGTTTCCAATTTACTTTTAATTCATTTTTGGGTCTGAGCAGGATATTTATTTTTAAAAATGCTGGGTGTAACCATTTATATAAACAAATCTGCCTCACTCATTTTTCTCCTTTTGATGTTGATTTCCATTACTTTTAGCCCCATGTCTGATGGGAGACTTTCCTACACGTCCTGGTAACTCTATTCTCAAATAGCCATCAGTGACCTGAATGCCCATTTAATAACTGATTAGTCAATCAGAACATGTAGAAAACAGTGGTCCTGCACAACAGCTAAGGCTTTCAGTGTTAGAGGCAGGTGAAAAGTTGAGCCACGTTTGGACTAAACCCATTTCTTTTTAACCAGATGAAAAAATCTGCAGAACGTGATTACTTTCATCAAACTGTCCCTGTATTTTTTATTTCATCAGAAAACTAAAATCTCCAATGTTTCAGCCCAAACAGACAATTCAATCTAGTTTTCAAGCTGAGAGTACTTGGGGTTTGTGGGTTTTTCACCAATTTTTAATTTGCACTTTTTAAGGAAACATTGTCATTTTCTACAGGAAAATCACAGCAGCAACAGCAGTAACAACAAACACCTCATTTTCCAACCTGCTGTATTTTGTATACAGCTTTACTGTCCGTCAGACATGGGCTAGAAATACAAGAGAACAAAACCAATAGCTTGCTGTCTGTTGGAATATCTCCATTGCCTTATGCTGGCACTATGGCCTGGTGATCCTCATAACTGCACTAAGAGTCCCTGACTGCATTAAGGAACACATTTGTTAAGACAGGAAAAAAAAAAGAAACCAAACGAGGTTGGGTTTTGGGGGGTTTGTTTTGGTTTGGTTTGGTTTTAATTTCCATAAATTCAGTCTCCCTGGGTTCAGGTTCTCCCTAGCTCTTATGCAAGCAAGCTGGAGGAAGGGTAAGGGATGAAAGCCAGGAAAATTTTGCAGTCCTTTTTTTGAGTGATTTCAGGTGTTCTCCATTTCTAACTGCTGGAGGTGAGACAAAAAGTGTAGGAGGCGGTGTAATGGCTTGATCTGAACTGAGAGCAGGTAGCAGATCTGTGGGTGCACAGCAAGTAAGAAGCCATAAGAAGCCTTCTGTCTGCTTACAAGGGTGTTTAACAGCTCATGTAACTCTCAGCCAGCCCTTACTGTAGGAAATTTAGGGACAGAAAAAGGCCCCATGAGGTCTGCAGTAAAAGCTGGGAGTGTGACCCTCTGTCTATTTAGGGTACAGAGCAGAAAGACACACGCAATCCTTCTGTAACCTCACAGCAAACTGCTCCACTTGCCACCTCCAACTCCCTCTAGGAAGCCCTGCCTAAATGGCACAATTGAGACCCATTTATTTAGTGGATAAAATTGTACATGAGTTGTACAAAGTGATTCGAGATTTACGCACACATGGAAGCCAGCAGAGATTAATTACTCCTCGGGTCTGCAAAGCACTTTACAAATGCAAGGCAGCACATGAGCACTAAGTATCATTATTTCTCTCTATTTACCCACTAGCTGGCTTTTTCATACCAACTACTAGCCAAGCTGTTGTAAAGAAACTAATATAAAAATATTGGAAGTACAGGTGCATATACTTTCAGCTACCCAGAGACCCCTTTTCTATCATAAGCATCTCAGTCCAGAGCAGAGCTAAACTGCTAATTCAGATTGAGCATTTTCTTCAGCTGAAGGGTGACTTGCCCTGCCTGCAAGCAAATGTTTGGTCTCTAAAGGTGAAGGGTGGCCATTGGCTACTACAGCAGATTTATCCAGCTCTGCTGTGATACAGATGAAAGAGTCCAAGAAACTAAGCTTCAATGTAGTCTAATCAGAAGGGACACTGAGTCACTGAAAACTTTCTGCCCTTCTTTGAATTTTAAAGTGATATATGTGTATCATTCCCCAAAAAGCACTTACACAGTGCTCCTTTACCCCAGGGAAGGAAGAAGTCTACATGTCTGCACTGCCACAAAGCAGCTGACTTCAGTTTTTACATTAAAGACACTCAAAACCAGGCCTAGTCCTCCCATGGAAAAAAACAGCAGGAGGGCTGAACACAGCATGTGCAAAATTCTCTGTTCTCATTCAGAGGTGTTGAGGTCCTTCATATCCAGGACCCAAACAACCTTTTCATCATACTTTCTTGCATGTACAGGTCCCTCTGTTTCCCTGCTGTTCCCTTGCTGAATGGGTTTGCAGGTATGGTGCTGTGCCACAGATATGAAGTGATTGGCTTATTTGCTGGGACATGATGTTTAGTGATCCATCAGGCTTCGGTCATACACACCAATTCTCCTTCCTCCTCTTCTGGCAGACAAAAGGTGCAACAAATTGATGCAAGTGTAATTCATGTTTAGTCTACAGCCCCTCTGGAGTGCCAAAGCACGTCTTCCAGGAAAAAGAATGAGATCTATAGATTTCCAAGTCCTCAAATCCCTAAGCTTCAAAAAGAGAACAGTTCTGGCTTGCAATATTTAGGAGTTTCAATAGTTGTGGTGAAGAAGGGAGGTGTGTAATGTGTCTTTTTGCTTTCTGGCTACTTGAATGATTCTGCCATTTTCCCAAGAGTTGAAAGGACAATACTATCATAAAGATGACTATGAAGGCATACAAATTTCATATGCACTGGTGAATGAAAGATTCACTTCCAAACACTGGGTGCGTTCCCAAACTCTCCACACCTCCTGAATGCGGTCAGGAAACCTCATAAGAGCCGACTCCACTGTAAATGGTCTGAATCCAGTTGGGCCACAAATGCCATGAGAAGAAAATTTCTCATGCCACGATGAACAATTTTTCCCATGTAGACAAGGCCTTAATTAATCTTTAAAGTGTTCCAGTTTTAATTTTAGGTCACAGTTGGGGCTGGTTCTTACCATGGCTCCTGTCCAGCAAAGCTCTTAAGCACATGCCTAACTCCAAGCATTTAAAGTAGCCTCATTGACTTCTATGGGATTGCTCACATGCTCTAAACTATGCAGATGCTTAAACTTCTGCTGGATCGGGGCCTGCCTCCGAACTTGACTGTCCTCCTCTAGTCACAACAACAACGCTATGTAAGAGAAACTGCTCCCAAACCGACCTTCAAAGTTTTGTCTGAAGGCATACTGGAAGGGCCAGACAGCTAGCAGGCTTTGCATTAGTTTGCTCACCACAGTATAAATTACCTCTGATTTGCTTAATGACTGTTTGGAATCTCAGCCCCGCTAATACAATGCCCCATGGGCAATGATCCTCTTTTTAGAAGAGTCATAGGCAAAGTACATTTTCAGCAGAATAAACCACTTCACACAACTCTAGGTGAACTATGTGCTGCGTAAGTACCCTGGCCCCAGTGAAGATCGCAAAAGCAAATCGCTGTGTGCTTGCTTTATGTGCTTGGTTTTAAGGAGTGTGGTTTATTTCTTGATAAAAATAACATTTCTTAATGAGGACGTATTGGCCAAAACATTGATTAACTGTGGCTTTTAACAGCTTACTCAAAGAGGTATGAATTTAATTAGCCCTCGTCAAAGTAAGAAGAATTAGCATTAAGCTGTTTTATAACTCAGTTCTCCTGGCTGGAGGACAAAATGAAAGGAATCAAGTTTTAAAGGGAATGATTAGAAGGTTGATTAAGTGATGCTGTCATGTTTGCTTGGGCTCTAAATATAAATTTTGTTTTAAAAGGCAGAAATATGGAAAAGGCAATTGTAGAAATGCTGAAGGCCCCAATTTGTCATGTTGGTGTGGCTGTAAGCCCTGATTCTCTGACTTGTGTTACATTAAAGAGCATCACAAAGCAACACGACCAGTTAATGTGAAGTTCAAAGAGACAGCATCCTATTTGTTTTGAGGTCTGCCAAATGGTGTTCAAAAGATGCAAGCTAGCTGACTTCAAAATGCACTTTTTCTCACCTACACAAATCTTTCTTTCATATTTCTGTAGCATGCCTAACAAAATAGCCTGTACCAAAGTTCCTCCCAGTGAAATGTTAAACATCTGCACTTGTAAGGATCAGATCAAAAGTGAAATCTAAATAAGACCTATTTTTTAAACAGTGTTGCTTCATGAAATATATTTGGAATTTTTTAGTCACTGAAGCTTTTTATAGTAAAAAACAGATTAAAAAATGCCTGTTGCAGAGTTCTGAATAGGAGTACTTTCCCATTCTGAGATGCTACTCCTGAGGATCTGCTGAAAATGTTGAACATCCTCATAGGAGCTGATGGACATTGCCAACTCTCATTTTACAGAATGACTCCCTGCTAGTTGCCCTCACTTCCAGATAAGGCCCCAAAACACAATAAAGAGCTGACCCAGTTCCTTCTCCTGGCCTCTCTGAATGTACCTCTGGAGGCATCTGCTGTCAAACAGTGAAGCTATGTGATGCTCCCCAGCATGTTCCTGGGGCTGCACGGCACCAACAGAGCTTTCCCTGATGATTCACAACTTGTCCAAGCTGTGCACACAACAAAATCCAAGTGCATGCATCTTGGGACTTGAAAAACTAACCTGGCATGGTTTTGCTTGTGGGAACAGACTTTGTTCTTCTTCCTGTCCATCTCTTTAGCCTTGGACTAACTCAGGAAAAAATGTTTTAAAAAACAATGGCAGAAAGGCTGCTGAAGAGGGGCTCTAACCAAAAAGAGCCTACTCCAACACAGCGGGCTTTGGAGACCTTGTAGCAGCAAGCAGGAAGGAGAAAGCAAGGGGAGTAGAGATGCTGCAAAATACTGTAGTTAAAAAATGAAAGGATCTGGGGCCTAAGACCTCTCAGAGAAGAGGAAATACCTGAAGTATTTCTGGGAAAACAGCCATTGGAACCAAAGCGTTTCCTCTTTCAGGGGCCCCCAGGGCTGGTGGAGCATACTCACACGGTGCTGAGCAAAACCTGGAGCTTTTCAGGACAACTGTGGCTTGTTTGGTTGATGTAAAAGATAGGCTGAACTCCACAAAAAGTAACTGAAAGCAGTAGCATACAGAGGGACAGATCCCATTTTCAAATGATTTATGGTTATTACTCAAGATATATGCCTAATTGAGAAAGCCATGTGATCTCAGATGAAGGAAAGATTCTAGCCCTGCAGATCTTTTTACCAGGGCTAAAAATTCACCACTGCTATTTGTTTAATCTTTCTCATCTCCAATGAAATATAAATATGGTGGCTTCCAAGAACACGTGCAATCCAGCTTGGAGGAACAATAAAGGTAAATATTCTGATGGTTTATCGGGATTCACCAGATGATTCTGATGTGGAATTGGCCCCTTCCAGCTTCTCTGGCCCCAGGAGAGGATACGGAAGCTGTGACTGAAAAGCCTGAGAGCTGCATGATCTCCTCCCAGGAACACAAAGAAATGCAAAAAGGCTTTGGTGAGCAAGTACCCAGCTGTGCATGGAAGAGTCCACTTTGCAAAACAGGAGACAGTAGAGCACCAGTGCAAAAGCAGAGGTAATGAAGGTATGTGGTGTATCTCTGACACAAAAAAGCTGTACAGCTGCACCAGTGCTTGACCTAATTATTCCTAATTAGGCTAGGCATGGAGCCATACTGTAGCATGTTTGGAGTGAAGCTAATAGTCCTGCTCAGGCCCACAAGGTGCCAGGTATGTCTTGCTGGTTTTAGGTGCAAGTAAAATAGAGGAACCTTTTTTTAGGTGGTGCTGTGCAGCTTGTAGTTAATTATATAATGATAGGTTGTCTCTACTAAGTGATCAACAAACAAAAAAGAAGGGATGCATATTAAATACTCGAATTGGCAACGGTGAACTGCAGAACCACAATTCCACCACCGTTTGAGGACTCATGGTCTGTTAAGTCACCCAGAAGTCCTAGTTGGAATTACAGCCCCATAATTCAACATTTCCCTAGCTTTACCCTGTTATCATTATTTTTATATTATATATAGATCAGCATTTTGGATCTATGCCCTATACCCCCTGCAGCTGCTTCAAGCTATGACTACATCTGCTGTTGCCTTTGCAATGGCTGCTACCTCTTCCTCTTCCCATTCTTCCAGGAGGAATGGAAATGCGTCCCCTGTGTAACTCCTACTCCAGCCTCCTCCTAGCATGCTCACGTGCTAGTTTTCTCACTCTTTTGTCCTCCACCAGGAGCAGGGCTCACCTCTCTGGGAGCTTCCTGTTTATCTCAAACCAAGAGAGATTCCAGAGCAATAAATTCATGTCTTGGTTATATTTGCACAGTTTATCTCTTTTCACATCTAAATATTCATGAGGGAATTCCTAACCTCATGGAAGCTACTGATAAATATCCCCTTGCCTCACTGCAAGAACTGATGACGTAGTGTTCTTCTCCCTGCAGCTCCTCAGCCCATGTATTTGAAGGCAAATCCATCCCCACAGGGCCATGACCACAAGGCAACACCCACAGCCAAGTAAGAATATTCTATAAGGTCTGCACCATTGGGTGTTATTGGAATGGATGGTTGAAAGCATGACTTATAACATGAAATACTGCATTTACCAGTTGCTTTTATGTATATGCATGTATATTTACATATGTATATTTACACATATATATTTACATATATACATATTTATATATGGTATACAAAGTTACATTAGTTGGCTGAATCCACTTGACACTTTAGTATTACAATAAGGAGTCAACAACAATGTACCAAAACATGTAGCTGCTTAAGCAATTCCCATCACTGCTTTTCATAGAACAGAAATTTGTAATGTTTGCTTCAGGTTTTCTCCCCCCATATAAACATCCCTTGCCTCAAAGATTTTCTGATTTTTAGGTGTTTTCATTTGGCTTTTCAACTGCTGAGATGTGGTCCACTCCAGCTAACTTTTAAATTTTAATCTAGGTTCCCAGTAGCATGAAGACATGGTTTCAGTTTTGTGATAGAAACTACTTCTAGAAAGGAAACACTGAGGTTGAAAAGTGTTCCTTTTCTTTTTTACATAAGTAGTTTTCCTCTACTAAAATGGAAATTTTATGTGAATAAATAATGTGACCATTATCTTTTAGATAGTGCATTATAACAGTAAGATTAAACTCTGGGAGGAAATGCTTCATCAAAAAAATACCAAAGGAGTAAGACAGTAAGAAAAGCTTTATAGCTCCTTCCCATGCATGTAGGTAGCTCTCCAGTACAGAGACAAATCCCCTAATTTTTTGGGGGAGTTTCCATGGAGATTTGCCATGGGAATCATTATCTCCCCTGAGGTTCTGCAGACATGTTGGCTGGTGCTCTAGGATGGAAAGATGGGAGCAAGAAAGGATTGCTGCAGAAGAACTGCAAGACCATCAATGGTGTCATCTGAATGTCCCTAGGGTTCAAATCCCGGCCTTTCAATCTGAAGGGGGCTTTCCTATGCACAAGCCTTATTAACCATGTCAGCACAGTTCTTTTGCAAATACACAGTGTATTTCATGTGTCTTTTCTGGCTGTGCACGCTCAGCAATCGAAGCTCCTCAGATCTGCTGATCATTCAAGGAGCCATAGCAAATTACTTAAGCAGTCATCTCCTGGGAGTCTGGACATGGGACATGGGCGGTAGAGACTCAGCTGCCTAGCAAGGCCAGTTTCCCAAATATACCATGCATCTTGGTTTGCTGACAATGAGGAATTACATTATTCAGACACTAAGCAGGCACAGAGGATAAGCTGGAGGACACTATTGCTGGGAAGAGCCTAAGGGGGAGCTACAGAGGAAAGCCCTGCAGTGGCATAAGGAGAGAGAGGAGAGGCCCTACAAGAGTAAGAGATGCAGAGAAGGATCCCCATCCCCAACCCCTGATAGGGGGTAGGGAGTGGTGAGGGGCAATTTTAGTCTGATAAACACATAGCTCTGTACTGAAGAACAAGAAACAATCACCAACAGAAGTCACAGTGCTGATCATTACTAAGCAAATGCACAGTCACAGCCAAGAATGTTTATTCTTGTCGTGCTTACGTGCTTACTTAACGTTGTTCTCGCACTGCATTTATCTGTGGCTGAACACACTAATTGCCCTGGGAGAGTTACAAAAGTGAAGATGCTAATGGGGTCCTGTAACTTCAGATGCAGTTCCTGTCCTGACATAGGTAAGTCCATGTTCTAACACATCTAGATGTGATTTAGTTGCCTTCTGTAACCAACTGATTATACCCACACTTAAGTTTTCCCAAAGCAACCATTTTTTCTGAGGTGTTTCAGTTTTGGAGTGTCTTATTTTAAGGGGCCTGATTTTCACTCTGTTAACTTTCAGCGCTTCCTGACAGCTAAGACTTCTCAGCTTCTCAGTATACAAAAGAACCAGGAGTGTCTCTTCCACTGGTCCCTTGGGAAAACCCCACTTTAAATTTCTCCCTTTCCTCTATGTTTCTGTCCTTCATTCCTGAGAGCCAAGTGGATGCCCAGGCTGTGGCACCTCCAGTCCTGGCACACTCCCAGGCGTGGTCACCAGGGTGCAAGGGATGTGGTTACATGGTCATTTTTCTGTATGAGAGCAGAAATGGACTTTGAGGAGAACATGGGCTGGATCAACAGCCAGACATACACTACCTCGTGGTTTTTTCATGACTCCAAATACTGGGCAGTGGAAATTTGATAAAACTCAAGCCCCAGAATTATGAATTCTAAGACTGACACCTTTTACAACCAATTCCTGCTTCCCAACATCTACTGCCTTCCCGTGCTTCATTTATTTCAATCAATGGCTTCATAATGCACGAATAACACAAAAAATGCAACCACAGCTAAATGATATGCAAGAAAAAACACACTCTTAGACTAGGTGTAAGACATCACGCTCCTGATCCAGGAACCTTCTCCACTGAGGTACTGAGGAAGTTTATTGCAGCAGGGATAGTATCACCTATTTGTTTTTCTCTAGCTGAGATTTGCAAAGCAACCTAGGAGTTACTGATTAAATGAATGAGAAATCTTCATTTAAGTCTTCTATTTATCTTTGAAAACCTACCCTTAATAAATCTCAATAATAATATTATTATATGTACTTAAAAATGAATTTTCTGGGCAGCAGATTAAGATAAAAATTAAATGCTGTGCTATCTGCAGTTACTATCTAGGTTGGTACCTATCTCATATTGCTCTAATATCTGGCCTATATTAATGTACTATCCATGCACTGCTGCTTCTTTATAAACACACATTTGTCATTTCACACAAACACTCCAGCAAAGACTTTCATATTAATCCTTTCTATTATATTCAGCAAGGATCTATAAAAATGAATTAAAAGACTCATTTTTCTACCCTTAGGAAGATTCCTTCTTCCTATCATTTTGCCATCAAGGTTATAATTAAAGACACTGGCTGCTGTGGCCTGTATACATAATTGCAATATATGATCAAGGATTGTAAGCACCAGGATAAACGCATTATCACACTGTCTAATTATCATGTTATCTGACTGACAGGAGGCTGTTTTATCTCTATCTAGAGATGAAGGACATATCTGACAGACACCAGGACTTTGCTTTGATGTCAGATTTGTATATGAAAGAATCAAAGACTCGAACCCTTTCCAAAATGGTTCCAATGTGGTTTAATCCCACCAGACAATTCCCTGCCTCGCTGCCAGAGCCTGCTTTGAAGTGGCATTGCACAGCGCATGCTGCTAGTGAGTATTCCCGAAAGCTGGAGTGCTGGGTGTAGCCCCACATGCCAAGCAGAAGGCCTGCACCCTCCATCTCACACACCCACCCTCTCATTCGCAAGATCACAGGGTGGAGAGGGGATGTGGTGTGGCTGGCAGGTGGGAAGGGCTGGAGGAACACGGGTTCAAGAGCCATCCCCAGCACACGCCTGGGGTGTGTGGCCAGGCGCTTCCTGCTTATTCGTCAACGCTTTCTACAGAAGCACAACCAAATTGGGTTCATCATGCCACCGCTGCCAGCACCCCAGCAAGAGCACGTCCAGCATCTCCTCCGCTGCTGGGACCTCCACGTCCCCGCTGAGAGCCTGCATACAAGTAACTACAGTCCTTGGCTGCACAGGAATACAAAATTCACATCCCTTCCCCCTTTCAACCCCTGTATGACCTGGCTATATACCACCAAAGCATTTCTCCATTGCACTAGTGATAACAGCCAAGTGCTGTTAAATGTCAGAGTAATAAGGGAAGGCTGGGAACGGAGGAGACTGGGAGGGGGCACTAGTGGTGGGACAGGCCAGGGTGAAACAAGCTGAAAAGGAGGGAGGAGCACAGAAGTGTCAACCATAAAAGAATAAGCAAAAGTGTCCCCTCCTGCATGTTCCCAGTGGCTTGAGACCTTGCATCCCACTATTCTTGGCTCAGCAGAGACCCGCGGAACCCCTTCCTTGCCAAGCCCTTTGCTGCTCACTGCTGCTTATCTCTCCAGTGACCTACTGCCACTACACTTCAGGCAGTCAAGTGGCTCAAGTCCATGCAATGGCACAAAGGTTAATTTTGTCCACTCTGTGCACATTCATTATGATATAATCTCCAATTACATGATCCCTTTTTCTTTAAGTAGTTTTTTCCTGGGATGTCTGATTGCCATCTTCATTCAGCCTGCTGTGCTAAAAACAACCCAGCAACCCACACAACAGCAAAAGCCTCAAAGATGCTGCATCAACAAATCATTTCAGAAATGGTTTTCATCATTTGAGTAACTGCATAATTATGATAAGATAACGAACCAGATTTTTACTATTTCCAGCTTTTTCTTGCAAAAAAAATCATGCCAGGAGCCTGGAAATAGCTTCTGATAATTTCTATGGTATAGGAATGAGCAGACAGTTTTGTTGTCAAGGTTTTTATTTTTTAATTTGGTAAGTTTCATCCTCCTTAGCACATTCTTCACACACCCTTTGGCCATTTATCAGTCATAGCAGAGAAGGATGAATCCTGTGGAGTTCAGAAATGTCCCAAGACTGCAGCACTTAACTTTGCAAATGAAATGTTTTTGCAGCAGGGCTTTGTTTGAATACTTAAACTTTCAGGTTTTTAAAAATAAAATGAACTAACTTTCCTTGCCACATCCCCAAGACCTCACAGTTGCCCTGTGAATGTTCAAGCCTCCACTGCCCTGCGTCAAACCCAAACAGAACAACCCATTTCTAGAAGAAGGAACTGTTTCAGCAGTGAGGGCACCTCACCATATAGAGAAGACAAATTCTCTCACATCACCCTGGCATCCTGCAGGGTAGATTTGAACTGGTTTTTTTTCTGAGTTTCAGACAAGGTCTGTATCTCTAAGATCTTCCACTTCCTGCTTTCCTGTTATTTTCACTAATGTATGATATTTTAACAATCAGATTTTAATCCCTGCCTAATTTCTCTTTGCGCCTATGTTTTTTTTTTGAAATGGAGAGGCATCAGTATAATTTACAAGATGGGTGCTTGTATATCGACATGCTTAATGACTTCCTAACAATTGCCAGTCTTCAGGGATATAGGTGGACTCCCCTGTTTTTTATGCTGCCATGGATAATTTGTGATCACTTAATGACTAAGACCCAGAGGTGTTTTGGGTGCCTAACTCAGAGCATTGGGAGACAAGCAGCCAAGCATCTTTGGGGACCAGAGCCAGTGTTTGCAATACAACAGCAGTAAAAAACCAGACATGGAAGAGGTGAAGTTGCAGCAAAAAATCCCTATGGATTTCCCTACTGTAAGTGATATTTCTCCCTCTGTCTCTGTGCTTGAGAAAACAGCCATGAGAGCTTCTTCATTTGCAGGTGCAGCTATAGGAAGCTCGTATCACTCTATCCTTCTCCCCAGAAGCAACAAAAACTCTTGTCATCTCCCTGTGGACCCTAGGAAAGCAGATAGCTGCTGTTGGGCTTTTACCAGTGAGTGAGTGACTTCAAGCCCCAAAGAAGCCTTCTGCCAAGCTGTTATATCTCAAAAAATCCTTGTTCGGCCATAAGCAACATCCTGCCATTGCCACAGAGATTCCTCCAAACACATTGGGGAATATAAACATAACATCAAATGCCAACTTGTGTGTATAATAATCAAACCAGAAACAAAGACCAAACTGAACTTTGTGTCTTAAAATCATTATGGATAACCTCATAGGCACCAGGTCGGCACAACAACAAACTGATCAGGGGGTGTCGACACAGGCAGAGAAGAGGCTTGGTTCAATCTGTCAAGAGGTCTTATGTTTTTTCTATGGCACAGACACATGTTTACCACTTTTTAACACTTGAGAGATGCTGCTGTTCTTCTCTACAAGTATTCTTAGAAAAGTCTGGTTGCATTTCTATATACATGTAAACGTTGTAAGATTAACTCTTTATAAATATTTTGAAGATTTTTTTAGATGCTCTCAAACCAATATAATATTTTTTCCTGCTTTACAGATAAAACCTAAATAACTTTGAAATTTCGTTGACATCAAAGTGCAGCTTCCATTATTTGCAAATTGCACTTGTAAAACCTGTTGGCCATAAGCAACTCTACGTTTGCAAGTGTTTAATTGTCCCTTGTACTTCTAGTAATAGAAGTACATATAAATCTAATTATTATGCTGTTGAAGTCTTCATATAGGACCGTGTCTTTCAAAGCAAAATGGAAATAAAAGGGGCAACAATCAACACATTTCTATATATATATATATATAAAAATGTATACATACCCACTTACACACATGAAGAGGTTAACTATGTGATAAACTGGAATTGTCTTTATTGTATATGATCTGCAAATGGGGCTTGTTTTATTCTGCCAGAGATTCATTACCCCCTATTTGTTTTTAAAATCTTTGTTTACTATGTGATAGGTATCTTTTTAGTATCTTGTCCATTCTGACTGCCAGCCCTCTGGAAGTCCTGACTGCAATGCAGACATCAGGCATATTAAGTTTTATTTCAGTGGAAGGTGAATATGAGTGATATGATAACATGGAAGAATAAGTCCTTTAAGTAGTTCAGGACTAAGTGAAACCCCAAAAGCTTTAATGCAAGTTTTGTGGGAAACCACATGACTCAATTAACATTTGAACTGGAATAATACAAGGCCAAACTTTTTCAAAACATGAGATAAATTGGAACAGTTATCAGCTGCAGCTTGTACGAGAATTCATATACTCTTATACACATACTATAGGTGTTTTACTCCATTAGGAGACTCTCTGGCTTCAACTCAACTATTTGCAGAATAAGATTTTGCTTACTATGGGTAAGGTTGTCAAAACCTCTGAAACCCATACTTACTGCTAGAGGTGCCCAAAATTTCTCATTGAAACTTCTTTCTTTGATGTAGGAATGGCTTTTCCATATGAGCACTTTCCCCCCATTGAAGGTATGGCATAGATCTGTTTGAATGGATATTTTAACTACTAAAAAAAGCAAGCAAAGAATTTTCAGGGTTTAAGAAAAAAACAAAAATCCATTGAAATATCTAACAGAAATTATTTACTTTTTGGAGGGGATCCACTCTATTCAGCCTTACCAAGTGTGGAAATAGCCACTTAAGTAATTTTAATCATGGGCTAGAAAATGTTATACCAAGCATCTATACCCATTGCTAAGGAAGTACTAACAAGACAGTTACCTAAATAGATCAACAGACTATCAACTTCATACTGAGCTCTCCCAACATGTTCAATCAGCATCAAAGACTACAGAAGTCTTTATTTATTTTGACTAAGGTTAAGTTTTTCTCTATTTTAATCAATACTTTAAATTCATTTTCTGCGTGAGCTAAGGCATCTCTGCTCCGGTGAAGAAGTGCCTTCTCTGCCTTCAGCCTTTATCTGACTCTAGCAGCGCATAAAAGGAGCGCAGAATACAAACATTTAGGTAACCAAGCAGCCTGATCGAAGGGCTTCTTAGTCAGAGGCATCCTAAATGCTTATTTAAATCGCTCAAATAAGAGAAGGGTTCGTGAGTGACATCTAGAGGTAATACATTAAGATGACTGGGGCAACTGCCTCCTGAGGCTCAGGTACCTGCCCTGAGAGCTGATGACTCGCCAGCATATGTAGTGCTTGTACACACTGTGAGAGTTTAGTTGAATGCAGCAACACAGATTGTAACAAGTAGGTCGGGCCAAAAATTTTTCAGAGGGAAATTATTTTCTGTAAAGCCTCCCACCCAGTGTTGCAAAAGAAAAGTGAAAACACTTAAATAAAATCTTTCCATTTGAGTCAAGTATGAAATCACTTTTCCCTGCAGAGCACTTAAGTTCAGGTGTCTTTTTTCTCATTCCCTTCTGTGGGTCTAATATCCCTGGCCAGATCTCATCTCTCAACCTATCAAGTGTCTCTTCTCTTTCCCACGCAATATATCAGAAAAGCCACAAAAATACAGGGTAGGAAAGGAGGCTTGAAACACCTGGCCTACAACTCAGAAAAGATGGTGTGATCTCATACAAGAGTATGCTATAGTACAAAAAGGACTTAAAGCTGGTCACAAATTTCATCTTTTGATTTTGCTTTAGTGAAAAATGTGGCCAAAAATACTATGCCACCTCCAATTTGAAATTTCCAGGAACTTCTCACCCTCATGGCTTTTGGGACCTGAGTGGTATAGGCAGGGTTTCAAGGTAGCTTCCCTGCCCGTGCTGCCTGCCCGTGGGGAAGCTGACCTTCTGCTATGAGAGCAAATGTGTCAAGCTGAGCTTCTCCAGGTGACATTACTGGGCCACCCCTCAGCGACACTCAGACCAGGCTGTTAAAAAATGGAGCAGCTGTCTCTCCTGGCAAGACCTTGTCCCCACCTGTCTGGAGATCCCTTCCCTTGGCCGCCTTATGTATATATAATGTTGAGTATATGTATATATATATTATGTATATATAATGTATATATTAATGCTGTCCATACCCAGGTTTTGGTAGTACCAGGAAGGCTGGTGTCTCCTGATTTCTTGTCATAATTTAGGATGAGAAGAAATATTGATGTATCAGAACTTCTTTCAGGACAGAAATTTACTCTCACCTCTAGCAGCAAAAGGCAGGCTATGAGCACACATCCAGCCAAGGATAACTAGATAATGCATTATCAAAAAATAGCAGGACCAATCATTTTGCCTGAGATATGGCTATTTTGGAAATTTCTAACGACAAGGAGAAGAGGGGGAAAGGATCAAACTAAAAGAAACAACTACAAAAGCGAAGGATATTAATGAAACGTGAACATCTTGCACAACACTGTAGATGTAAGCTGCTCCACGCAGGAACTGAAAAGAGCCAAATGGATAATGGAGTCCCTGCCTGAAGTCCTGCAGATATGCTGCCGAGCATTACAGTATCAGATGGGGTGTGCCTGATAGCTGGAATGCTCTGAAAAGCAGGTAGCTCTTCAGCAGTTAATCTTTCTTTTTCATCATCTGCATTTGCTTGGCATGTTTGGACACATGCATCTCATTCCTGTGCCATCAGGGAGCTCAACTGTAGTTCACCTATATCACATACCTGCAGAATGGTAGGTCTCTTCTCATTTGCTCAGTCTGGAAGTATTCAAGGTACCTAAAGAAAGCCTTTAATCTGTCATTTAAAATCTTATTGTGGTTTAATTCATAAGGAATAATGTTATTTTCATAGTGTGCCAAGAGCACTATTGGCAGCAGTGAGGCAATTATTTCTGTGGGTTATCAGTTCACAGAGCTGATTAAGTAACCTGAAATGTGATGATAATGGCTTCCAGTAATGGCTCCATATCAAAAGGATAATAAATATTATTTGCTGCTCTTTCTTATAAGAAATGGGATATATTTCAGTCCTGTTGAAATAAAAGCAAACCTCCTATTGTTCTTTGCAAAAGTCTCCCAATAGCTCTAATTTCACATCATGTCTACTTCCATATGCTAATTTTGTTGCATAAAATTATGAATAACATATTGAATATATACATAGGGCCACAAAGATGATCAGCGGGCTGGAGCACCTCTCCTATGAAGCCAGGCTGAGACAGTTGGGCTTATTCAGCCTGGAGAAGAGAAAGCTCCAGCCAAGACCTTACAGCAGCCTTCCAGTACCTTACAGGGGCCTACAGGAAAGTTGGGGAGGGATTTTTTACAAGGGTATGTAGTGCTAGGACAAGGGTAATGGCTTTAAACCAAAAGAGGATAGGTTTAGACTGGATGTAATGAAGCAGTTCTTCACTGTGGGGGAGGGAGGTGAGGCTCTGGAACAGGTTGCCCAGAGAGGTTGTGGATGCCCCATCCCTGGAAGTGTTCAAGGCCAGGTTGGATGGGGCTTTGAGCAATGTGGTCTAGTGGAAGGTGTCCCTGCCCATGGCAGGGGGGTTGGAACTAGATGGCCTTCAAGGTCCCTTCCAAGCCAAACCATTCTATGATTCTATGACTATTACAGATACATCTGGATAACTGATGTTAAATCACCACTTGCTTTCAGAACAACAGAGTGACCTCTCAATAGTAGTGACTCAGTTTTTATCCTGCTGCAAGGTACAGAGAGCCAGCTGTATCCCTTTCGCTTACTTTTATCCACATAGCATCATACCCTAACTCTTAGACATATTTCAGAAAACATTCAAAAATTACTTCCTGCTGTATTTTATCAAAGGAAACTAGATCTAGATTTTCTTATGATGGGGCTTGGTAAATTGGAGTTGATAAATGAACTAGCCTTGCCATTAACAACATTTCTTATGATGATTTGCAGTTCTGTCCACCATGAAGTTACTCTGACCTACCTGAAACCCACAGAGTGCCCAGTTATGAAATCCCTGTTCTCAGTGAGGGACGCTCATCAGCAGGAGTCTTTCTTATTCCTTTAATTATAGCATGAATAATGCAGACCCTATTCAGAATTGCCACTGATGTCCGAATTTGGATCACACACCAATGGCTCAGTTGTTTCAGTATTAGATCATTGTAAGTATTTAGAAAAAAACACAAATCGGGATTAATTTAGAGCTACAGGTATAAAGAAATGTATTTGTTTTAAAACTCCCAAGAATGGTTTGCAAAGACAAGTTGGATATGAAACCTTTCTCAAAAATATCTTATCAATGAAAAAGGAAAGTATAGTATCTCATTTTGGATAGGAAATCTGTAGAGAGAGGGCTGTTACAATAGCTGCAAGAGCTTTTCTGCTCTGAGGAGAGTACTGAACTGGTGTTAGATGGTTTGAGTGAGAGCCTGTAGGCTCTTATGAACATTTCAGCTGATACAGGTAATATACCCATGTAATTCCTATAGATCAAAATACAGTTAAATAATAAATAAAGAGGCAACTGTGCAACTGCTGTATAAGGTATTCTTTATCATAACTGAAAATCAAATAAAATCTGAATGAAGTCACAGTATTGTAAAGCAGGTTATTTATGTATAATAAAAATATCCTTTGCAGAGTTATACTGTCAGTAACCTGCAGGCTACAGTATTTTTTCTTTTAACCTAAAGACCTATTCCATAAATTCTGATTAAAAAGAATATTGTTCCCATTATTTTTAAAGAAACTACCCCCCACCTCATTAATAGTTTTGCATACATCTACCCATCAGATCAGCAGTTTGGATTCTAGTCCTTGCCTCTTAGGGCTTAACTTCAGTGAGTGTCTGCTGAATTGGGGCCTAATGTCTGATATTGTTTAAAGAAGAACATAGGGCTGGGATGTGAAACTGGTACAAAGAACACAGAGATGAAGACAGTCACCTTTGAAACCACTGACAAACTTTAAACTCATATCAAAGAGCAAAACTTTGGTAATGAAGATCTGTTTGACAATGTTGTAGCTAAAAGGCATGCTACTTTACAAGCTTAGAGTAAGGTTATTAAGATTACTTCATAATTTTCTCTCAAATACTTTTTTCCCTAACTGATACTGGAATTTATTTTTATAGAGAGCCTGCAATTTTTATTGAGCTTTCAATTGTTGAGGGCTTAGTGTTAAGGTTTTTGCTGCATATTTTGGTATCCAAATCAACATTCAAATCAATGGGTAGCCGATTCAGAATCTGAGCCTAAATACCCTGCTGAACATGGACTCGAGCATAAATGTTAGCCATTTAATTAACTAAAAATGTTCATAATTCTTGCCTTATATGGATTTCTCATTTCAGTACATAGGAATTGAAACTACTCTAAGAAATGGTATCAGATATGATGGACAAATGTGCAAGTGCTACCAAAACAAGAAGCAATCACAGCTTTTTTTCCACCAAAACTAGTAGGAATTAAGAATGCAGTTCACCTAGATGCAGTAGGCATAAAAAAAGCCCATCAGTATGTTTCTACAATGATTTACATTTCAAAGATTGTGCATCTATTCATTACAAATATTAATGAGCCAGAATATTGCCAGGTTTGGTGTAACCAGATCTCACCAAACAAGCAAGGACAGGGGGTTAGAGAAATGCCCATGTAAATGCCTGGCAGCTTGTAGGGAGGAAGCAGACAGCCTAGCAGATGCTGTCCTTCCTGGGTACATCAAACCTGACTGAACACCTGGGTAAAACATTTACAGCGCCAGGCTCTGGATTTATACTCTATCAGTAGAAACATATAACAAATCACCTGCTCGTGGTGGGAAGGGTTTGACAAAATAAAGTTGTTAGCTATTTTTCCAGGAAAATTCCAGTCCAGGCAATCACCCCATACTTTATTCTTTTGTTCAGTGCTTCTGTCACCATCAGTAGCTCCATTTTAATTGAAAGTGAAACACTTCTCACACACTTTCCCCAAGTAGGGGATACAGACACTTCACACTCTGAAGCCTTAACTGAATGAAGGTGGGCAAAGATAGACTTGGAGGTGAAACTTTAGTCATCCAATTAGAAAATTCATGCCCATGTTCAGCTCCAGCCTCAGACCTCCTACTTCATCACCTGAAGCTCAATTGGTCATTTTATCACCTCAATGATCATTGTCAGAGTGTCAGCTGGACTGGATTTACAAAGTGTGACACAACCAGTCATTTGATAATGCAGTACAACTACAAAATAGGTTTAAAATATCCCATCCTATGAATCTTATGCTGTGAAGCTACAAAACAGGTCACGTTCCACTTGAAAATCACCACATTATCTGCCAGGAAAACCCCGACTATGTAAGTGTATGGAGGAAAAATAGAGTAGATGTTTCCTATGTTTTCTGGCTGTGTATAAGAATAGGTTCTGATAAACACTTGTGAATACTACCAACATTTATGGTGATATAACCGAATTTTATTCAGGTGACTTATCAGGAAGCTATGGGTGACTGACAAAGGAAGCTCTATTTAAAGACCAGGTAACCAGGGAGGGAACAGATCTGGGACTTCTTTCTGAGTACACAAAATGTTATGTAAGTGCAACTCCACTGATATCCATCCACTAAGCTACTCTCAGCTGACACCTGCCTAAACAATTTCTGACATGGGATCCTGATCTTTATCCTCCAGTTACCACCAGTTATGTTTTGCTTAAACAAAAACTTTGAGCCACATTCTCTGGGCTCAGTGATGACTGTTCACCCAGCTTCTCCCATCTCCTTTCTTCACTAGTCTGCATCCACTCCGCTCCCAATCTCATTTCTCTCCCTGTAATTCAGTGATTCATCTGTAGCCTCAGGGAAGGGCACCTGATTTCATTGCTTAACTGCTGTTACAAGTTGCTGCACAAATCACCTGGCATTGCAGGATGAGGTTGCCAACAACTTTCTACTAGAGCTACAGAGAGCAGGTTTGCAATGCCAGTATTCTTATGAAATTCTTATTTCATTTATCATGGGGTTATTTCAAGTGTATTGCAGTGCTGTCCAAAATGCCACCTTCGGTACTGCTGTATCAGCAGCAACTTTCTGCTTCTGAGTTCTTCTCACAATTTAATCTGAGCAACCAGCAAAAAGTACAGCTAGCTATTAGGAATTTTCTTTCCTCAAAGCTCTCACAGCAGAACAGCTTTCTCTCCATGTTATTTTTCATCTCAGTTTCCAGTCATTTAAAATTATTTGGTTTATTATAAATTTCTTCTTTTTTATACTGAGTTATTTAAAGCCAACTAAATATGCTAGTGCAGCAGACTTTTAGAATAAGACCTAGTCTATCCAGGTATCAGACACAAGCTAGAAGATGGCAAATTAAGCCTGCTTTATGAAGAACATCCTCAGAAAGATGTGTCCCATTCAGTTTTTGGTTTCCTTGCTAAGTCTGTTAGCTGACGTGATTTCAATGTATATGATCTCCCATGGCGACTTACTCCACTGCTTGTAACACTTCAGACCCCTTTCTCCCACCCATATCACTCCTTGTTTACCAGCTCTCGTCCCACATGTTCTTACATCACTGTAACCCACAGAGAAGGGATAGAGAAGTCAGGCAGCAAATTCATATGAAATACAGTGTCTGCCTTCCTCCCCTCCTTGTTCAGAGAGTGCCACAAGACACAGGAGTCTGCCTGTGCAGGGGGCTGCCTGTGAGCGACCTGACAGGGGAAGAAGGGGAAAGGGGTGTCCAGCTCTTCCGTA
This sequence comes from Elanus axillaris, assembly GCA_026212715.1. Classification (NCBI taxonomy): domain Eukaryota; kingdom Metazoa; phylum Chordata; class Aves; order Accipitriformes; family Accipitridae; genus Elanus; species Elanus axillaris. The sequence goes on from JANZLQ010000086.1 coordinate 13,618,954, forward strand.
CCCCATTCTACCTTGCTCCCAGTAAATATGTTTGACCTTAAATTAACTTTCCAAATCCTACCTGTCTCAGTTCCACAAGATAAAATATTGCAGCGTCATAAAGAGAAGAAAGATCATCTTTGCAAAGTTAATTAACCGAGGACGAATACCAATGTGGCATGTTTGGTGCAGACTGGAGTGAAGAACACCAAAGTGCAAACCATCCCTTCAGTTCAAACCCAAAGTGGAAATGAAAGCCTCTGCCAACTCACATGTAATTTATTGCTAGGAAAATAAGGCATAGACTCAGATGTCCTCTTTCACAATGAACAGATCTATACTGGACCATGACACCTTATGTTTTATGTGAGCAAGAGACTTGTCCTGATATAAATCACAGAGCACCAAAGCTAGCCGGCTGCAATTGTCCAGAAATAGCTACACGTTGAAAGACAATTCTTTCAAAGACAGTCCTTATCAACCTGAGACTTATTTACTTCAGGATCCTGCTTTCTTTTAATCACTCTGATAGGTTTGGCTTGTAAAGTCATTCTGCTTGTTTATCTGTACGTAAGTAAAATACATGTGGACATCCACTCCCAAGGACCCAAAGCTGCACATGCACATAAATAACTTCAGCTGCACGACTGGTCTCATTGGGTAAACATCAGGGAGGAAGAAGAAGTACTTACAATATTGACATAAGAAAAAATTGGTAGAAACTGTCCATGACTAACCTGAGGCTGATAATGAGGTAAGACTTTTTAACCATCAACTGAACAAGATAATGAAATAGCTTTCCAGCAAGAGGGATGGCAGGCGAAAACTCAGACAACTTTAAAATAAAGCCTGGCCATTTTATGAGAAGAGTTATGAGCCTTGCCTGTCATACCACAGCACTGGAATCAGTGACCCATGAGGTCTCTCTTGTCCCAGTGTTTGTACGTGACTGAAGTTACTCAGAAGCATAAATGTTTATAGGATGAGCCTGGAGCTTGCGTCAGCATAGCTGGCAAACTGCCATGGGCGTTTCATTCAACCAGTTGAATGCACATAAACATCGAAGGATAACTTCATAGTAAAAATGCACATATGCACTCACACACACACTATATATATATACACATACACATAAATTTTTTTTTTGCATGACAATGAAAATGCAAAAAAGTTACTAGTTACATGGATTTTAATGTATATTGTAATAATGTATATTTCTGCTGTCAATTACATACACATTTATGGACACATGTTAATGAGAAAGCCAAATAATTTCACTGTACTCTAACATGGGTTATATTAATATTCTTGTTAAGAAAAACTGAAGAAATGCTTTGAACAGAAATGTTTTCTTCACATGTCTAAGGTACTAACTGAGTATGATTTGAGCACTGTGCCCCACAACTTCCAATGGGCATTATGCAACAAATCATTAAGGATATGGGTTGTCACAGTTTAAGTCACCAAGAACAGCAATAGGTTCTAGCCCTAAGGTGGCTTATGATCTACAGGTCCCAATATGACTTAGGTCCCTACATGACTTGCGTCTCTTGATAGTGTTATCTGTAGCATATATTGAATCAACTGACAACTTTAAAAGAATACCTGAATGCACAAAAGTAAGCAACCAGAAATCAGAATATTCCAAAATTAAGTCTGAACTGGTAATCTGGACAATAGCATTTATTACGACACACAGAACTTCATCCTACTGTTCTGACAATCTTCAGTACACTGTACTTGCCTGCACCTGTGTAAAGCCTGCACTTTCACACCTGAGAAAAGGCTTCCTCTTGCCCTACAGACTATTTCACACAGAACATTTTCTTGGGCGCATGAGAAAACACCCTTGAGTGAGATAATCATGAAAAAGATACTGTGCATCTAACAGAAGCCTTGCTGAGGACAGAGTTAGTTTCCATCAGGACATTAGAGTTTTCTTTGAAACTATGTAAGATGCAATATTTATAAATAATGCAATATATTTATAGCTAATTTCACCATAACAGAAAAACTGCTTTTATAGTAAAAGGGGTTGAGTAATATAGAAAAATTATGTATGTTAATAATTAACTTCTGAGAGAACGAGATCAGTATTTCCATAAAATAGAGTAAGACACCCTGATTCTATAGTTACTCATCAGTCATAACAGCCCCAAATGAATATAAAATAGTCTCACAAAGCAAGCTCTTATTCTCTCTACCTTTGTGTCAGGATAACACTGACTCAATGTCAAGGAGAATCAGCCTCAAAATCTTTTAGGGTTAATAATTAAGAATAGAGGGGGATTTCCCCAACCATCCTTATTTCTAAACACAAAGATCTATTCACTTGTTTACTTCTATTTGCATTTGCATCTGATCTTTTGATCAGTAGCAATGCTAATGATACAGCTATGAGAGCCTACAAATGAGAAATCCATTTACCACATCTCTTACTTGGCTTAGAGATTCCCTTAAAAAAAAAAAAAAGAGAAGTGTGTTGCTCCAAAAGACCTAGCTTAGATAGAGGCCTCTTGGCCTGGGTGTTTCCTGTAGGAGAAGATTTCTGACTCCTGTTGTGGGAGAAACTCCTACTTGTCCTGCCCCAAGGGTGAAAGATACTGCCAGGGAATTACAGCAATAAACCGCCAGGTCCCTGTCAAGCTCCAACCATCCCAATGAGTTATTTCTCCCTTAGGACTCAAGAGACCTCAAGGAGATTGAAAAGTGCTGCTCCTTCTACAGATGACCCAGCCCATAACCACAGCGAACAGGCAGAGGAGCATCCTTTGCCAAAGCCAGGGTTGGAAACTGCAGGAGCCTGGTGAGTCCATGGAGTGGGTGGCTGGGAAGGCTTCCCTGCCCTGTCCAGAGATGGGTGGTCCCTGCTGCAGCACTTGCACAGCCATGCATGATCGCAACCTGCTTTCTTACTGACTGCCGAGGCTCCCAGTATGCTCCCAGCCATTTGGACTGCCCGCTTGCTGGCAGGCTGCAGAACAAGCTGCTGCACCAACTGCAGCTGGAGCACGGTGGAGGTTCGCCAGTAAGCCCAGTGAAATGTCGGTCTGAGCCAGGATTCTCCTGCACGCACATGTAGGTGCTTGGAGAAGAAGAACTCATGCAATCCTGTTCCACAGGCAGGGCAGTGGCAAAGGCTGGACTCCCAGCAGACAGCCAGGCTAGCGTGCTGACGCACAGCAGGTCTGGCTGACCAGGGCCGCTATGCATCCTCATTTTTCATAAGAGCTTCTTTGGTAGGGCAGGGGGCTGGCAGAGTGCATTGAACTCTTCTGCAAACCTCTGGGAAGGCAGGTTGGGCAGACCTTTGCTATGGTGGGCCTCAGATGCTGTTGGGTGGGAGCAGAGCAGAAGGGGAAGAGGTTTCATGTCCAAAACACCTGGCTGATTGGGCATTTGCACATCAGGGCACAGGTTTAGCTCCCAGCCCAAATGCAGGCAATTCCAACAAAAAAAAGAAGGAAGGAAACACTCTCTGGCCTCTTCTTATTGTGGTGGAGCAAGCGGGCCCAACCACTGAGTCACATTCATGGCAGTACATAGTTGGGTCTAAGAGGAAAACCATCTTTCCCATCCTCATGGGAAATACGCTGGCACCTGCTGTCCTCTGTGTCTAGGCACTGATTTATCCATTGAGCACCTTTGCTCAATGCTTCATGGAGCACCTTTGCACAACATTTTTTACTGATAACAGTAATGCCTTAAATTTTCTAAAAGTAATTTTTATTTTACATTTTTCATTTTCTCCACTCTTTGTAAAGTATTCATTCAGGTGCAATAACCCATTTTTGAAGACGAAAACTATGTCAATTTGAAGTTGACCCTTTACCTGACCAGGTTCCTATGAGACACACATCATACGTGGTGGTAGCAAGGTCAAGCTTGCATATTTGGAAAATAAAGGCAACGTCAGACTGAATGGTCACATAGGCAAATTAAATCTCTCTGCACACACTTACACAGATGCACACACATGCATAGAAGAAAGGCTACCACTGATATCAGGTAGGACCTGTGTCCCTGTTGCCATTCAGCCTCAGTGAAAGCAGGATTTTTCTCCATTCCCCCCAAGAATTTGTAGAGTCTCGCAACCTGCCTTCAAATAAATAGAAAGAAGTAGCACATATAACAACTGAAGGAAAGTCTGAGCAAAACTATCTGTAACCACTTAAGATTCAAATACGCCAGAAGTTCCTAAGTCATCTGATACTAATTTCTGAAGAATTCAAATAGGACTTGCGCTATACTATATGCCAGAAACTATAAATACAATGTTTTCTCTTATCAATCTCTTCTCTTGCTTTAGGCAGCTTGATAGCATTAGCTCAATATCTGCACTATCCCTCCTTCCTTCCCCTAATAGAACACAAGGAACCTGTGGGGTTTTGCTGATTTGTGTTCAAAGCTGGAGGTGAAACTGCTGTATTAGAAGATTGCACTGGACGGGAACTAGAAGCCAGCCCACACAGGGTTTACAGGAAGAAATCATAGAAAAAGGCAAACACAACAGAAAACTTAGAACTGGGATAAATTAACAAATGGCAAAGTTCACTGGGAGGTAAGGTTTGCATGCTAGCCTTTGTGTTTACATGCTTGCTCCTGTGGATGCAGATATCCACTGATGTGCTCCTGGGGAGAAAGCAGCCGGGACTCTCTCAGTTCACACTGCCAAGACTAGTTTAAAGACAGGAATTTCAGATAATGTAGCAAGGAGAGAGCATTGGGAGTTATAAAACCAGTCAAAACAGTCTGATGGGCAAAATAGGTAATTGCTAGAGCTGATGTTCTGTCTTCAGAAAAAGTCGCATAGTTTAGTATTGTAAGCTTCTGAAATGTGCTACAGATTTTCATTTAAAGCTAAAACCTAAAAGTCCACTGATTTATTAAATTGCAGATCTATAATGAACAGGTATTTAAATATTTCTTTTCCTACCAAACTGGATTCCACAGAGCACTTTGCCTCCCATGAGGCTACACAGGGATGGTTAACTCTGATGTTAGGTGTCACACAAATCAGTTGGGTGCAGGTGCATAGGGAAGAGACCAGCCAGTGAACCACACTTATAGGAAAGAATGAATTGATCAGACTCTTAAGCTGCCTTAAGACATTGCATGCCCCTAAATAGATACAGCTAAATACAGTTTAATGTTCACAGGATTGAAAACGAATTACTTTTCAGTCACACCAAAAAAAACCCCACCCTTGGATATTTTGATTTTTAGGAAAGTCAGTATTTCATCCCTATTCCAAGACCAGAATTTCAGCTAAAAAACTGCTACAGAATTCCAGTTCCACTGAATGCTGAACTACTCAAATTTTGTGACAGGGATATATTAAATAGAATTTCTTAATTTTTCTCTTCTCAGATAGAATTTGCAAAATTCAACATAAACAAGTGGTTGTATTATCCATCAATTAGATGGATAAATTAAAATAAGATACAATGAACCATTTTATTATGAAGTTATAAAAAAACCTGAAACAAATATCTGTAGATATAGGAAACCATAGTTATGCTATCCCTGGGCAAGAACAGATTTTGGAGGTCCAGTCGTTGAACCAAACCACAGTGGTTTTCCACTCAGAAAAAATGTTAAATAAATTCATATTCATAGCCTTGACTCTTTTATTTAGTTTCCTTTCAGTTTACTTAACCCTTCTGAAAATGTTTAGGTCATTTTTCAGATAAAAATAATTTCAAAACAAAATTATGTATGCTCTTTTGATAATATTGAAGCACTGTATTGTGGTTTTACCTGCAGGAAAGCCTGACATCCAACAGAAATTAACTGTTCTGATATTTCTAAATATGCCCTAAAACTATTTGTGAGAAGTGACCTGAATTCAGATATAGCTTCTCTGGCCTGAACCTCCTTTTTTTAGGGATACTGTTATTCAGCACAAGTATTGTAACAAATACTATTACATTTTTATTAATTATTACATTCACTAAGGCAAATGTTAGACTCCTAAATTTAAAAAAAACAACCCACAACTACTGTCACAAAGATTTTGACACTCTTTCAGTAACTATTGTGGCAGGAGGAACACCTAACAGGAGAATCCAGTTCAAAGACTTCCAGCCCAAACTCTACAGATCAGAGATTTTTCAACACATTTCAGTTAAACATCTAAATCAAATACATCAAGATTTACTAGTTCCACTAATCTACTTCCTTTCTGAAACATAGCCCTCTGTTACTTATATTTTTAAGACCATTGGCACTCTCTCTAGACTCTAGTGTACTTAAGATGCTAGTATACTTGAGACCACCTCAGTGATACGTTTTTTTCATGAATCTTGTCTCTTAAATTACTCCAGCACTGAAAATTTTCAGTCATTCCTTTTTTTGTTTGTTTACTTAAAGCAAAACTTGAGAGTTAACCTTTCGTTTCCATTTCATTTGACATTTCTTTGTCATAAAAAACCCCCACCAAAACCATGTTTGCCAAAGCAAGTGTAACTCAGAAAGTACGTGATCTGGAAAACTCAGATAAGGAAATCTGGATATATTTCACCCTGCTTGGCAAAAAGTGGCAACTGGTTCATAGCAATATGACTGAAGCCCAGAAGTGTTTGGGTCACCATGATGCAGGAAAGCAGACAAGTTGAGTGGCAAGAAGAGCTACATACTTCTGAATGTTTTGCAAGAAGCCCAACATGGTAGCAAGGAGCCCTGTTGCTGTCTATTCTGCATCCCCATCTGGTGTCCTGTAATGGTTTTAATGAAAGCTCTTACACACGGTTCTTAAAAGAACCCATCTGTCTACTGGGGTGAATTAAAAGATGTAAACACAGTGTAATATGCCAAAGAATATAATAGTCTCAATATAAGATCTGACTGTGTCAACCAGCAACAGGTTCCAGCTGGGGCAGCCTCATGGAACAAAGACAGCCCTTGGCTTAATACTGAGTATATGCTTCTGAAGTCCCAAATCAGGCAAAAGAGAAATAAAGCTCAAGACCTTGACCAGATGTGCAATACCCAGCTGAGTGCACAGTAAGCATGCTCCTACAGCAACCTTGCTATCAACATGGACAGTTCCAATAGGAGCAGACATCTGTTTTGGATGTCTAATATAGGGGGTGTAGTACATAATCACAGATAAAGCTTGAGCAGGACTGATCCTTTGAACTGCCTTTTCCCTCTCTGCCGTTGCTGGCCACAACTTGAATTAGCTCATGTTCTATTTTAGACAACCAAGGATAGAGTCGCAGCAACTCAACTCTGAACTCTGCAGCTGAGGAAGGACTGAATTTCCAAAAGTGCTCCAGTATAACACTAATGGCCAGGGCTGCAAAGTCCATGGAAACCCATCCATAGTCCTCTTTCAAATATCTTTCCAACCTCCTCCCACTAAATTAGATAAACAGATGGGAATGAATTAAATTTATAGATTAGTGGTTATCGTACTAGGGTCCACAATGAATATTTATCACGTAACAGTGCTTAGTATCTGTTGTCAAGAAAGGAGGTTAAATACACATTCCTAATGACCAATCATCTCTAGTCCCAATGACCAGTTCCCTCTTAAGCGAACCACCTAGATACATGCTGACATGCACATTCTCCAGGTCTTCTGCTCCACAAGAAAAGCCTGGGATTATCCCAATTTCCAGAGTTTCTAGCTCCCTGCAAAGATGCGGTTGACTCTACACATTATATGAGCTTGCTGTAATCATGCTATGCAACAAATGCATATGAGAAATGGCCTAGATAACACACCATTCTTTGGGGTTGGTTGATTTGTTTGGTTTTGGGAAAAGGACTTTATTTTCATTTTGCTTTCTTAGAGTATTTATCACAGAAAATTCCTGATCCATGACTAGAGCTTGCAGGTGTTAACATAACACAAATTATATAACATTCTCCAAATCTGGATTAATTCATAGACTTTCCAGAGGGCCTTACAATGATTTTCCCTTGAGGGTTAATTGAGATAACAGAACTCTTGGAGATGATAACTCCTATCTTTTGATTACAGCCTTGATGGTCTGATAAAGACTATAAAACTGCAACCATTAAATCTCTGGTCCGTGAGTTCCCCCTGAGCATTCTCATTTGAGATCACCTGAAAGAGATAATCAGAGATGTGAAGAGCACGTGATGGAACTGTTCCAGCATTGATACTGATAATATTACTTGGCTTTACATTTATGTTAATAAGAAGTAAGCAGGTTTTATTACTACTTGCTGTCATTTCTTGGAGTTGCCTTATAAAGCAATCTGTAACAGAAGCTTTCACTTTGCTCTTACAAAGACAAAAAAAGACTTTCCACACTCTCATGCTCTGTACAGCATAGTGGGAGAGGCAGTCTTCAGAGAGAGGGTTATCAGACAAATTAGAGAAGAGTAGCAATGGAGGAAAATGTTGTATATTCACTTCCATAGGAAAGGCATCTTCTGTAGACTCTTTAAGTTATCCTCATAAACACTGAGCAGAAAGTTCATGAAGTCAAAGTTGTATATTTTTGACCAGTGACCAGCGCTCCTAATCTGCATGGGCTAGCTATAGAAGTGTTTTTCCCCTTGTTTGTAACTAAGTGGCATGCTGGCAAAGTTCAAGAGCCACTGTTAACTTCTTCTTCCTTTTGCTTGTCTGCAGAAAGTTGCCAAACAATCTAATTTTATCTTCATCACTTCAAGTGTTTCTCTGCCTGAAACTGCAGGACCAGCATCCTTACAATACTATTCTTGGAATGAAGTGCCTTCCTTTCTACTGCTATAATCAAACCCTGCTAGCAAATAGCTTCTGCTTCTACCCCTGCCATGCACACACCTTTGCCTTGCTTCAGACATCCCAATTCCTCTTCCCCTAAGTTTGCCGAAGAACTACTTTGATCCAACAGGGTCTAGGAGGCATGATACAGTACCAGGATAGAGCAGTAGAGATAATTGAGAGCGCATCACAAGCTGCCCCTACTGGAAGTTTTCTTTTGAAGACTGATCATCATTTACTATATACCTAAATTTGGTACTGATATGACATAATTACATTCACCTCAGCAACAGAAAAATAATACAAACCAAGTTATTTAACGCTTCTGTAATGTTCCCATAACCTTAGTGTGAGCACCTCAGAATTTTTGGCCCACTGTGGTGCTGACATCCTCATCTAATATGAAACACTGAGATGTGGAGATGAATGACTTTCCCAGGAGGTACCAGAAATTCTGGAGCAGAGTAGGGATCTCAAAAGGTGTATTACAGCCTAATCAGCTGAATGTAGAGAAATGAAAACTAGTCAAAGATTGTAGATTCCAGCTTTGCTGGATATTCACCCTCCTTTGCTTACCCCAAAAGCATAGCAAGCACACACTAGCCTGGTATAGTTCAGGTGTAGGTACTCCAAGCTTTTACTTCTCTGCCTCTGAGAGGTGCTTGCTAACAGAAATTTAATCTCAACTAAAATATTTTTACACACTACTTTTCAGGCATGGCTGTAACTTATCATGTGTTTTCTGTCTTTTGTGCATGTTACGTGCAGCAAGCACCAAGACCAGTTATACTCCCAAATGTTCTAGTTTCACCTGAAATCAGCCTTTCTGAGCTCATCTTAATTGTGTCCTCGTGATTCTGTGTTAACTTCAAAGAGCACTTCGAAGACCACACAGCTCTTACTGCAAACAAGCCAGCAGGACAAGTATAACCCCTACTAATAATGTCATAGAGGCTAGACCACACAGAATATTCCTGCAGTGCCCTTTGGGCTTAAAGATGTAGGGGGTCTGAACTACCTGCCGCTTAGACCAATTCACAGCAGCTCCAAGAATCCCCCGTGCAAGGCATGCGGTGAGTTCCATGCCCATATGGATGGGTGTAGAGCTGTAGATCTTCTCTGTTGATCAGATAGCCACATTAGTTTTGCCCAAGCTTGCAGCATGCCCTCCTCAAAGCTAAACGTATCAGAGAGAAAGTTCACACCCGAGTACCTGACAGGTTGCCAGTTAAGGCAGTCTCTTAGCCCCTGTGAAAGTCTTGGATCCTGGGTGCTGCTTCCTAGCAAGCTGGGGGCGTCCAACCCTAGTCATTCCCCATGGCAAGGAACTGCAACACTCCTTGGATGACTGAATGTAATAGGACACAGAAACCAACACAGCATCCATCTTTAGAAGATTCTGAAGATGCCTACAAGTGAGGGAGGGCGGGAAAACATCTGGTTTAAAAGCCCTAGTGTTGTCAGGTCACCAAGTAGTGTAGTGGAGTAAAGATCTAGGGAGTTGTGAACAGCTGAACTACAGAAATTCACTAACAAAATCTTGTGGACTCATGGAAAAAAAACTGGTGGAAATGGAGAGCATCAGAAGAGAGGCTTTGTGACAATTGTATATATGTGACAAATTTTTGCACATCATCCTTCGTTCTGGACCTTCAGGTCAACAAACACAACTTGGTGCTGCAGCAGAGGCTCTAGGTTTGGTGCCTGAAGGCTGCAGACTGTGAAGTGCTATGGAGATTGGGCTGAATAAATGAATAGAGCAATTCATCATTCTTCTCTTTGCAAATTGTCAACAGGTGACTTACAGTTGTCTTAAAATGAGTAATCACTAATTACATTTTTGCAATTGGTAATAGCTAAAAGTAGTTATTGTCTGAAAATTCACCACAGCCACTATGTCTGGACTGTGGTCACTGAAATTCAGCTGTAGAGCTGGGCTGGTTAGTTTTGGCTGGACACACAAGCTATAGGTACAGGTTTTTTTCAGTATGTTCTGAATTTTTGGCACAGGAGCTTATGGTTTGAACTAATCTTCATTTCCTCACTGCTCTGGTTTCAAACAAAACTCTTCCTTGTTTCAAACTGGAATTCTATCCAGGGTGAAAGAAGGCAGTTGAGAAGGGAAAGAGAGAGGGTTAACATTTTTCAGAGGAAAGACTGGAAGTGGTGGGACAGCTCTGCTTGGGAGGTCAGGAAGAACTGCTGCTTGCTTCGGCTCAGGAATCAGAGGTGCATCCTCAGACACAAAGATGCTTTGTAGAAAATGCAGTTCTGGATCAGTTTTATGCTTTGTTCCCTTGCATCTCCCATGATATGACACAATCTTTTCTTGCCTCATACTTATTTCCCCTTCACTTTTCCCAGGGCACAGAAGATATAAATATTTTTACTCTTTGTCCTAATTTGGTATACACTTGTTAGAACACTGAAATTTTGTGATGTTAGAATCACCTTTTTTCTAATAATTTCCAAGGCTGTCTAGGACCTTGCAGAGTCCTTGAACGAGACACAAAGGTTACTTCACCTGCCCAAATACTTATGGGTAAGGAACAAATCACAACTATTGCTAAAGCAAATTTCTCTGAAAATGTTTTTTTTTTTTAAAGTCACAGTATTTATGGAGAATGTTGACATATGAATTAATCTCTAGATTAGAGCCAGCTACCCTCAGAAGGACAAGGAGTCATACTCATTTATTCCTGCTACAAGGAACAAGCCTTCAGCTTTCTAAGACAATAGTACATTGAAAAGAAAATAGAAAAACCCCAAATCTTCTGTGGTACACAAGCATAAGTTGCAGTTTGCATTCGAGTCCTTTGCCACTGAATTTCCTCCTTTGCACAGAAGCCAAAAAGAGCAGACCCTGAACAAGATCCCTGCCAAGATTCTGATTAAAGACTCGCTCTCTGCACCTGCCTATTATTTTACCACAACGCACCTGCAGACTGGTTTCAAGAGCCTCATTATTGCTCACTTGTCTCTGGCCTCATTCTGACAAAATTCACAGACAAAATGCCACATTTACCTTCTAATGACCGTCACAACAGTTCCAACTCTGAACAGCCTTTAATAGTTTCTCAAATTTTGTCCTGCTCACTGCTCACCAAATATGTAATAATGAATAGTAATACAGCAGGCTGAAAGTAGAGTTAAGGCAATTCCTAGAAAGGAAAATCTGTTTTAAAAAATTAGATCAAATCAGAAAAATCCAGGACTCCAGGTAAAAGATATAAAAGAAGGAAAAAAAAAAAAAAAAGGAAAAAAAACGCCAACAAGAGTGTAACTCAAGACAGTGACCTTTTCAGATTCCCAGAGCTTCTATCTAGAAATTTATGAATGTTTCTGCACCTGGAGAGGCCTCCTCTGCAGCTTTCAGCTTTGAACAGCCCTTATATTGTGTCTCAGTCCCTAATTTCTCTTCTGTGTGAAATATAAAGGACCCAGCATTGACTTTCCTCATTGTTGCTGGTGCTGCCACTGGCCAGACTGGAGCCCTTGCTCAAGCCAGTTTGGGGACAAACTGCTGAAACTGCAGGCATTCTTTGAACTCTAGCCCTACCTGTAGGCTCTCCCTGGCTGCCTTCTCTATTTCCCCACAAGATGTACTTGGAGCTTAGTGCCTTTTTGCTAACCAGAAAAAAAATAAAATCCCTTTTCTACTTGGACCCATGGTGTCCTGGGCAGAGGACAGCCCATATGTACATGCACAAGTGGCCACTGCTCTCGTGCGTGGCTTTGATTGATATTACAGGTTGTTCTTCTCCCAATACATATGAATAGCTCTTGAAGGAGGTGCCATAAATCTGCCTAATGGCACAATTGACAGGCAACCAGTGACCACGGCAGAAAAAACCCTACCTAGATCTAGTGTGCCTGAAGAGATACTTCTTCATCCAGAAACTGTATATTTTGTTTCCTATAGTATCAGTAAGCTTGTAAAAAAAATACACTTCTTACAATATCACCTGTATCTATACATGTGTTAGTAAGCCAAGTTACAACCCTTCCTTTAAGATAGCATCCTGCTGCTTTCCAAGGGGCATTTTCACAATGTTGCTGAAGCATGGGTGTGCAGGGATGATGAACAAACAGGCATTTTAAAGAGATATCAGTATGAAACTTTACTGGGGAAATCAAATACTGATGCTTTTGTTTTGTCCTGCTTTGTTAGAACCGGTTGTTCTTTAATCCTCCAGCCAGAGGGCACTGAAAGAGGATATTGTACCATATGCACTTCCAAAGGCACAGCAAGGAGCAAGTATTACCAAATTCTCACCGGTTATCTAGCCTAAGGGTAGCAAATCAACTCCTGAAGAGAGCCTTGTGCACAGCTCTGCCATACAAGTAGAGGATTTATTTAGACATGTTGGTCCAGACAGAAGCAAAGGGTTCTGATCCAGCTAGCAAAAGCTCTAGTCTCATCAGTGCAAGCCTGTATGTTATAAACGGGGACCAAAATGGGAGAGGAAAAATGCAGATGTTGGATCCGTACCATCAGAGAGAGAACCAAGTTTACCCTGTGAGTCACAAGTCACAAACCAAAGTGTATATTAATCTTTGCCCTGACACATTTCTTCCATCCATCAGATCTAGCATTGTGCTAGTCTAACAGTGAGGGATACATCATGTCATTCATGACACATGATGACTCCCAGATGTTCAGAGAGCTGTGCTACCCAGTGGAACAAATGGGTGTTTACAGTAAAATAAGTACGAAATTTAACAAAATTGAAAATGAAGTTACAAGTTAATTAGTGCAAGGGGGCCTAAAAACCATAATATATAGGAGCTTATACTTCTTTAGTACATACAGAAGTACAAATTGTGAAAAGAGACGAACAATTGAACAGTAAAAAATCAAAACCAAACAACCCCCCC
>JANZLQ010000086.1:13639007-13653635 GCA_026212715.1 Elanus axillaris
ATTTTTACCCCCCCCCCATCTTCTTCCCCACTGAAGCCATAGCTTCCTGCTGTCTCTCTTTTACCTCCCTCTATTGGGAAAAGGTCTTCTCCACAGGCAGGAATAGCAAAATGTCAACCAGTTCCCTGGCACCAACAGCTCTGGTAGGTTATTCACTACTCTGCCAAGTTATTCACTGTTCTGCCTTACCTGGTGCGGACAGGACATGTGCAGCCCCCTCACCCTCCCTGGGACCAAAGCTAGCCTCTTGTTCTCCCATTCCCCTCATGGGAAGAAGAGTCAGGGGACACTTTTCTCCCCCTAAAAAGCAGTTGCAAGCAAAGAGGAGGCCCACCAGAAAACACAGTTTTGATGTCACATACATTTCATTGAGGTGTATAAGACAGGACGGTGGGGATACCTAAGAATTTGAAAATAGCTTTGCATTACATGTTATAGTATAAAAAAACTGTCACAATTTTCAAAAGAAAAAATCAAAATATCTCCTGATTGATCACGGTTTTATTCTCAGAGAATTATTTGGTGGAAATTAAACAATTTGTGAGGTTTCACTCTGAACAAAGTAAAAGCAAAATTCTTTTTCAATGGTTATTTGCATTCTTTGCCCATCCCTATTTTCAGCTTTAAGTCTCTACACATGCACGCACATACATTTGCTCATACACACACACCCATGCACCTGGTACTCCATTAGGATTGACTTGGCACAGCCCCAAGAACAGTGAATTTTGAAGCCAACACCCATTTCTCATGCAGAGGACAATCCCACACCTATGGCTATGTTTTCAAACTATCTAAAACCATGCAAGGCATCCACAGAACTCAGTTGTATCAGAACAACTTGAGGTGTAAATTTAGACTGTTACAACTATCTTGATGGAGATCTAATAAAATTCCTACTGCATCAGAAAGATTGGGGTTTGGTTTAGCTCAGGCTGTTTGGAGGACTTTAAACTAAAGCAAAAGTCCTTATGTGAAATTTAGAGCCAGAATGACCACACAGGGAGTTATGCTGTTGTGACTGCACAGTTCACCAAGTGAGGAGAGAATTGCCTGGGTACCTCCATAGCAGATAAAAGTAACTTGCATTTTCATGCTCTTCTTCTCAGACCTAAGGATTAGAAACCTGATACTTCAACACAAAGATGACTGAGCTGATGTCTCACAGGCTTCCATGAGCTGGCACCAGAGCTGCAGTTCAGGGAATCCTAAACCTTAACATGTCATGCATGTGCATATGAGCACACAGACCCCCATTTTGTCTATAATTACAGCTCTTTAGCTTTGCACTCCAAATTGGCTAGATGCAAGCTCGGTCTAATCTGGGAGCTGGCAAGTCATGTCCATGCAGTGCTGTGCTTAAACGAAAATATCTTGTCTCTCAGCAGGGATTTGCTTGGATTGCAGGCAGCATTAACACAGTGATACCATGTACAAATAAGACTGGAACAAGTTCAAATGATGGGTTGAGTTCATTCACATCTGCCAGCATCAATTCATGTAGCCATGCCTTCCTATCATAATTAATTAGTATTTTACAGGTCTGACACCAAAGAGACGAAGGCTCACCAGGCAGCTTTACAGTACAGCCAGCCATCATGAAATAACCTGGGGATGATACAAGCACTTATGAAGAAACAGGGCCACCAGCAACACAGGTTTGTCTCCACTTTCATCCCTGCTCTACTGGGACAGCAGTGATGAGGCTCCTCAGGGAGTGTGGGAAGGATGAGTAAAGGAAACAACACTGCAAGAGATCCACTATAGAAAATCTCTCAACCCAGTGGGACTAAAGGTGAGAAGGCCCACTCAGGGTTTCCTCATGGAGAATGAGGTCCTCAGGCTGCCACACTACACACCATGCTCTCTATTCAGAGAAAAGAAGAATTCACATTTTTAGGCTTGTTGGTAAAGTGGTCTCAGTCCAAAACAGAGGCACAGATGAGTAGTAAGTTGTATCTACAACCGTTTATCTTTAAGTGAGGCTTGGCTCCCATTCCCCTGACTGAAGTCAAGACTTTCCATGTTTTCCACTTTCACTGACCCTCTTACTATTTACCTTACCTAAAAGAGCACGAATTTTAGAGGTAAATTTAAGGAGTGGGAGTATTTCATCCCCCATTTGTCAAAGGCTTCTCCAGTCTATACTTTTGCATCTCGGTATTTACAGGACGAAAAGCCCTCTCCGTCTGAGGTTATATTGTACACATGATGGGAAAACCTCCCAAAATGTCCTAACAAAACAATCTTAAACAAAGTCAACAAGATTTCACTATAAGCTTTATCTGTAGGTTAATTATATTATATAACTTAAATGATTGACAATCAGCTATAGGAGAACAAAGGATGTGTTGAACTAAAGAGGGGAATTTTTCCAGTCATATGACACAATTCTCTGCTGTTTCCAGCTCAAACTTTCAGTGCCATACCAGCACAGAAACACAGAAGACAGAGATGGTCCATGTGACATGAGCTAAGGTAGCATTACTGCCTCAACTGAGCAGAATTATTTCTGTCCAACTGCTGAGTGACTGATGCCACTTACACTTTTTGTTTTCCTGCCCATTTGCTAAGGGACTGACACTGTGTTAACACTCCACTTATTTAGTAACTTTTCAAATTGCAATAGGCTATGCTTTTATTCATTCCAATTGCTTTTTTTTTTTTTTTTCAGATGGAAACTATCTGTAATATCTGTAAAGAAACCCTACAGTTAAAAGAGAAACCAGCAACTTTTGGAATGAGTTCAGGACTGCTGGGAAGAAGAGACACAGAGAGCATACATTATTTATCTTGCATTACTCCACTTCTTTCCAAACATGTTTTTATATAACATGACAGGTTATCACTTCTTGCCTTTGGCTACAGATGGGTAGGACTGCAAACAATCAAATGCAAATCAAGAACAGTCTACAGCAGATGCACTATTGTATTGTCATGGCATCACTCCTACTCACTCGATTAGTCAAAGCACTCCTTTTGGTTTGGTTATTTGGATGGAGTAGCTGGGTGGAGACGGAGTGTGTGGGTGGATGGCTGTTTTCCAGCAGAGCAAACACTCTCCTTGGGGAACGTCCCTTACGACAAGGAATTCCTCGTGACATCATGGGCTGCTTGACGCTGGAGTGATGTGATTGAGCTGGAATTGCTCCCATTGCATTTTATAACAGCCAAAATAGGATGAGCAAATCCTACAAGAATAATCAATTTAGAGGCGTGGCTGTACTTATACCAGAATTTTTCCTTCCTTTCTCAATAGTAAGATGCATTTCAGAAAGCTTCTAACCCTAAGAAAAGCCAGATGTACATATTAACTGCGATTAGCAGAGGTTTTGTTTTGTTGCTTCTACCAAGCAATTACCAAGTCAAAAAAATGTTTTCCCTTTCAAGATCAATTAAAAGAAATTGCCTTCACACAACCTCATAAAATAACTTAAGAGCCTTTTAGAAAGGATCAAGTAGTTTTAACACTTTAAGTCAATCATGCTATAGATTTAAATCTGTCTTTGGTATCTACAGAAGACATTTTCTTAGTTATTGGAAAAAAAAAAAGGAATGGCAAACTTGCGCTAGATGAATCGAGGAACTGTTTGTCCTATCTAATTCATGAGAAACCCAGGAGATGTTTACTCAATTGCTTCATCATTGAAAAATGTTCACACAGGATGCAGATTGGGCTGGTATCATTATCAACAGAGAACATACCATGAAAATGTAACACGTTCTAGAAAGCGTATAGTGGGCAGCACCTTTGGGAAGAGAAGTGTCTTTCCTCAGTTTTTGGTTAACTGAGCACAGCAATCCCTGGTCAAGACTATGAAACACTCCAGTACAAGGCAGACCAGGTTGTGGATGTATGATCTTCTCTAATTCCTGGGTAGAGGTTTAGGGCAGGAGCTTTCACTCCAATTTTCTGTGCTTTACTTGGCTTAGGACAACTGACAAAGGTGATTCCTACATACTTTTGTTGTTTCGGTTAAAACAGTTGGGAAAGGACAGGTAAATACAGCTACACATATTCCAGGCTACAAAAAACATATTCTGGCATGATATTATGAGAACAATGTGATGGGAAATGATGAGCTGCAGTACACAGCACGTGATATTAAAAAACCCCAACCAATTTGCCTCAAAAAGTTAAAGCTTTTGTCTTCTACGAAGGATGCAACCAAGGAAGAATACACAGCTTCAGTGAGATGTCATAACCTGGTATTAGCAAAATACAATTCCCATGTAAAACTGAGCTACTATTCCAAGCAAAATGTTGTATACTCATGATAATTCTATAAGAAACTTTCCTATAATTGAGAGAATTACAGGAGCATGTGCAGTGGCCACATCCTTATCTTGGGTCTGCTCACAAGGGGCTTGGTGAGATGGAAGAAGAAAAGATTTAGCTACTGGTGAAAAGATTTCCTTCTTCCGCACTACAGAACAGACTGTAAGTCCAAACACAAACTCACAGTAAGACAGTTCCCAATAATATGCAAAATTACAACACATAATTATCTATATTACTCAATGGCCAAACCCCTCATTTGTAACGAATCAACAAGTTCCCCAGAAGATGAGTCTCCGCTGCAGTTCTGGCACTAGTTCACACTCAGGATCTCTCCCTAAGGCATGAGCAGGGCAGGTCTGACCCCCATTGTCCTCCACATCGCAGGACACCATCCTCCCACATCCCAGGCTGTATCATACTTCTCCTTGGCATTGTGCTACACAAACACACCCGCACAGGCCCCAACATACCTTTAGCATTATTTTAAATGTTTTGCACTGAGGAACACATGCACATTCTTACAAATATGTGTAAGAGCCTACAGCGGCCCAGAGGAGATACAGACCCCATGGTGTGCAACAGGAACACAGCCAGCCTGTTTGAAAAGAAACTTGCCCTAAGCAATGCTTATTCTTAGATTAGCTGCAAATAAGGGATATAGTCATATCTGAAAAGTATATATTTTGAGAGGTACACCTATTGCGAACACTTTCCCAAGTGGTTCCCAGGTGTACCTAGGTTAGCAGTGATATTAAAGAGAAGGTGAAAACAAACTCTGGCATGGTAGAGAGGCAACACCATTAAATTCCCCTCTTAATCCATGATATTTAAGAGATTGCTTTAACCCCTGCAGCATGAGATATTTGATTCATGACAGCATATGTTCTTTATTTGGGTCATTCCTATCGGTGTACAGTGTCATATTCTCTCCAATAGGAGCTCAACAGCCCATGGAAGCAGCACAGGTGATTAGCAATTTTAAGTGATCCTTTTTCCTTCCAGTCCCATTTCTCACTCTAATTTAATTAGCTTATTTCCCTGCCATGTTTTCAGCCTGCTATATCATGCTGTACCATGCTCTACTCTCCAAGGCACGCTACAGTTAAGACTCACCTACACACTGTCACTGGCATCTTAAATCACTCTTCTGGCTCCAGGGTAGCTATAGGAGTATAAGCATGTACCAACTGTCTCTCATTAAAATTCAGCAGCGCTGCAGCGGAGGAATTGTGCAACCCCATTGTTCCTGCTGTGTGGTTGCAGGCATTCATATAGTCTTATTATGACTTTTGGGTGGTTCGCATGCATATTTACACTTTAATTTTCTGTGCTGTAGGTTCAAAGAAGAGCATGTAAAATAATAATATATGGCCCTTGGTACTTGGAAAAGATTAAAAGTCTAGAAAAAATACAAAGTGATCTGACAGCACCACAGTGTAGAATAAACACTGGAGCATGCGCTGTTTAAAAAAAAAACTTCTATACAGTTTTGGGGAAAATTTGTATCATTTTGAAGAAAGTGTTGCCTCTAAAAAGCTTCAGGTTAAATAAAATTCTTATATTTTTAGCATGATATATATTGAAGCCCTTGGAGCCCTTTTCATAGACCAGATGCCCATTGTATTAGCCACCGAATGAATACAAAATAAAATTGCAGTGCCTACCTTGGGGATCTTACAGTCCTGTAGTCTGTCTGCTGACATGCACCACATTTCATCATGCTACAAGAAATGTCAGGGACCTACACTGTATGTATCAGTCCTCAAATACCAGTAATCTGGAAGAGCATACTGGCAAAGCTAACTAAATTTGAAGGAAATACTGTGGTATACTTTCCAGTAAGCAATTTTGCATTAAGGCATCCAGCAGCAAGAAGCAAAGGGAAAACACTTCCCTGTTGGTTGCGATAGGGATAACTCAACATATCTGAAACTTTGCATAATGCTTACAAAATAATACAGATGAGCAAGCCCTGGAAGATTACAAGGAAGCGTGCCTGCTAGTGATTCCCAGAAAAATGCTTTCATCACACAACTACAGTTGAGGGGGAGTTAAAAGGAAGTGGAAGGACTTGAAGGAATTCTTACCTGACAGGGAAAGAGATCCCTCCATACCCAGTTGTGCCGAGTTAAGACCCTGGCAACATCAGCATTAGCAACTAAGACATTAGCAACTTCGACAATGAAGAGTGTTTAGATTTGGATCCTCAGCATCATTAGTCACCTTCCCCCTTCAGAAAATGTGGCCATGGCATCCTCAAGGTTTCATAACATGGACTGACTGACTTGTGCCTTCCTCCAGTTTTCCCTGATGAAACAATTCAAATGAAATGTGTATGCCTCAGTATTAGCTCAGGAGGAAGATGAGCTCTTTCCACTGTATTCTTTTTATAATACACCTGCATTATTTACATGTGCTTTTATTTACACAAATGTATTTACATTTCTATTCATATGTATTTTTATTACTATAATGCACATAGGGATTTAATGGCACAGACAGGAGAAGAGCCCAAAAATCTTAATCTATTTCTCAGCTACAAGACATTATTCAACCCAGACCTTGGCTTCTCTACAAGGACGTCCAATACAGGCAAGTGCTGAAGACTACTGCAATGGTTTTCTCTGGAATATGAACACAAGGAATTCAGCAGACAGCAATGCTAGAGGGATCCTAGATAGTGAGTTTTACACCTGCCAGGAAGAACCAGCATTTTAGAAGGCTGTATCTGCTGTTTTGGGTTTTTTTCCCTTCATTCCCCCACTTATAAAAGAACAGCAGTCCACCAGATAAGGTGGTCAGACCAGAGAAATATTTAAGTCAGGTAAGAGGTACTGTGCATCAACAGCATAGTGGGTGGTAGTAGAGAAACATCTAGCAGGAGGCTTGGACCCAGGTCTGAGAAGCAGGACAGCCCTGCCCCATGCTCCCACTCCTCTTACACACACTTGCACACCCCGCATGTCTTCTTTCTTGATCCCCCTTGCACTTTCTTCTTTTCAGTACCATGGGAGAAGTAAAGAGCAGCAGTAGCCATCAAGTTTCTCTTTTTGTGGTTTAATGCTAAAGTGTGTGATCTCAGACAAAATTAAAAATGTACTCTCTTGGTTTTTTTAGTTGCAAGTTGGCAGGTATGGCTTAAATGAGGCTGTTGCAGTGGAAGTGAAATAGACAGTCTAAAAGGGGTGGCTGGCACAGATGACTTAAACAGAAAACCTTGTGTTTACTGGTCCAGGATCAAGAAAACCTTGTTGGCCTAAATGCTTTCCTATATATATTAACCTACTTCATTACACACAGTCCTTAACCATAGTAAGTGAAACATTACCAATGGGAAACCCATAAAAGTTGGAACTCAGAGTGGAATGTTTTGATTTATTTTTGCCTCCCTTCTCCCAGGAGTCAATCAAAGAGTAAACAATATTTTACCTTTCCTTGAATTAATTATTTGTAAGCTTTTCCCCATCAGACTTCCCACTCAGTGCAGAATAACATACCTACACTCACATAAAAAAGAATCTTTAAATTCCAGAGGAAACATCTTAGCACCTTTTGCCTGGCCCAAAGAAAATAGTCCATAACCCAGTAAAATCTTTATTAAGAATAATGGGCAAGGAAATGGCTAGAAAAGTAGTTTCTGAAAATCCACCATCAGAACAAAACAGGAAAATGTCTGGGTTTTGCATCTGTATTTTACAAACACCTAGTCAACTGTCTCCTTTCTTACCATATGAATTTTGGGCTTTAATTCATCACACTGATTAAACCTTTTGGGTTTCAGTGGCTACTTTCAGGAAGAAAAATCTGGAGGTTTACAGATAGAGAAGTATGACAAGGATGCTCTAAGTTAGTACAGAAGCTCCAAATAAAACCAGCACTATTGAGGGAAATGGCAACTTGTTCATTAGTTCTAGCACTTTTGAAATTTTTGAGGCTGTTTTACATCATTTAAACCTATGCAAATCACCAGTGTTCATATTGGACAAAGAAATTATCTCTTCTCTTTTTTATATAGAGGAAAGTATACATATATAAGCATTGGCTTAATAAGGTAATCCTTTTGTACAAGGACTTTAGAATCTAAAGTTGTGACAGATAATCAGGCAGTCTGAATGTGCTTAAAATTGGAAGGATTTCAGCACAGCTAAAAGATATCAAAGATATTTTTTGTTTCAGAATGTTGAAAATGGACACAATTTCTCTTTTGTAATTTCTCAGTTCAGCTTTCTCACATGAAAACTTTTGAGTGTGTGTACCTTTTCTTTGAAATGTTGTGCATTTTTAATCACACTCAGTTAAAAAAAAAAGTATTTCAAAAGACTTTTTTTTTTTAATCCAGTATCAACAGTGATTTTTTCTGAAATATTTAGAGTTCATTAACATTTTTTCTTAAGAAAAATGCCAATCATTTTCTTTCAACATTCTTTAAAATCTAGAGTAGAGAAGTGCTGGTAGTGGGATGTGTAATCTAGCAGACAGGACATGCAGAAGTCCTGACTGGAAGCTGAAGCTCATCTTGTCCAAGTAGGAAATACTTTTTTTTTAAAAACACAAATGAGAGTAACTTCTCCTGGCTGTTGTAATTCTATCATCGCCCGGAATCTGATATCAAGATTGGATGCCTTTCTAAAAGATGCACTCACAGCTCAGTCACAGATTAATGTCATTGATAGTTTATGTACTTGGTAGGGAATAATATAAAAATAGCAAGGTCAAATTCTTTGGTTTGTTTTATACCACAGGTCAAAGTGGACAATCATATTGGTCCCTGAAATATTTTAAATTCAGTGCCAACATCGACACCACCAATAATTAACACGTGCCTTTATTCTTTGATTTAAAACCTGTTTGCAAGCACTGAGGGATGGCATGAATATTATCAGAGCAATGAGCTGTTTGAATACTAAGTCACTTCACAAGTGAGATTTCAGGAATTCTCCTGGCTCTGATACTTTACCATGATGCAAAGCAATCAACTGCAGTCTTAGCACCATAGATAAGAGTTTATCTTCAAATAGATGTCAGGGATCTACCATATATTTTACGCAGCACGGGAGACATCTTTTTTCAGCTACATCTGCCAAGTTAGGTTCAGACATTCAGAAGTCTTTGAAGAACAAATGTCATCCATCTAACAGGTCACAAGGGTAGGATTATCAGACAGGCACAAAGATGAAGCTTCCGTAGGTGGAGGCTTCTAGTAACATACAATTCCAGCCAGTTCTCCACTGTCAACTAAAGCACAGGGCAGAGGTCCCCAGTATACAGGGTATATATACAGTATATATACAGTATATATATACAGTAATCAGTTCTGATACTTAAATAATACAACTGTATCAGGGCAGTCCTGCAAGTTGGCTTGTTAATCCTGCTGGAAGACAGAGCTATGAACTTCTGCTGCACAAAACCATCTCAAAACACTGTTCCAGGTGGATGAATCACTATGTCTGACATTAGATTGAGAATAGCTACACTTACAGGTTGGCTTTAACCACTCACTGAAAGAGCTTGTTGTTTAGTACTGGGATGAGTAAGGCGTTGGCTGTGATTTATTGCTATCCTCCTCTAGAAAGAATGAAGATTTTTACATAGTGAGTAGAGTAGTGGGGTGATAGGTGCCGAATCTCGTCTTTTTCATTAGATTGATTTGGTTTTTCCCACAGTTTCATGGACAAGGTGGGTCAGTCGCAAAATCCTACAGAGCCAGTGTTTTAGGCTGGCAACACATAAGTTAGCACATTGCCCACCTCTGCTGTGGAAGGCAGTATGAATAACTGGGATCATGCTAAAACTGCATACAAAATCATGCCTATCATCCAGATTTCTTCAAAAGCTGATTGAAGAGACAGCTGAGAGCTTTGAAATATCATCCTCTCTCTCATGTCAATATCCCTAGCACCAGGCAGAAGGCAAGAGTGTTCCCCATGGATATCAAAGAAGATGCATATGTGTGTCTTGCTTTCCATATTTCCTGTCTTGGATTTAAAGAAAGAAAAACCTAGCTAAGCCATTGCCCCATAAAATTTATTGGCCACAAGAGCTGCTGCACTTAACAGGAGATGCGCCAAGTCAGCTGCAGGTGCAGAAAAGTGTCCCCTGCTTTCTGCTTCTGGCAAAAATATGGATGCATCATGATGACAGTCTGTCGCTGCAGGATGGGCTCGCAGAGCCAAGCTCCTTCACCACATCTCCTCCAATGCTACATGCCTGCAGTCTCTGAAGAAAGTGGCTCAGAAACTCTCCATGGTCTTTTCTGAATAAAAATTTTCTGACAAATCTCCCTCCTAAAGCAAAATGTGGTTCCTGATAAGACAAACTCTTTTGCAGCAACATGACTTTCATCAGAGAAAAACCAGCACTTCATCTTTGGCAATCTGGTCTAGATTTTGGGGGAATTATTTAAAATATAAAGGTTTTTTTTTCTTTGGCTTTTTTTTTCAATTTAAAGTCATCTTTTTTTTTCTAGTGAGGACAACAAAAATTCAGACTGGGATTGTGAGGATCATATCTGAGATATACAGTCTTTCTTTTGCCTAAGAGCAAAAATATGGAAACAAATGTCCTTGGAGTTTGGAATTTTGGAATTTTTGGTTCTTTTCAGAGTTTCTGGGTTTTTTTGAGATTACATACAGTACCAGAAAATAACAAACTGAGTGGCAAGGCAAGGAGGAGAGAGTAAGGGAGAAAAAAGCCAATAAAGGCTTGAAAACTCCTCCATTTCTGGGAATTATGGTAGACCAAGGCTTTTGAGTTCAAGTGCATATCTCCAAGGTGGTCCCCACAGCTCCACCCCACCTGTGTCCCCTCTGACCCCAGCCCTGGGCTTCCTTCCCTCCCCAGTCCAAGTGGCCATCTTTTCCCTGTCCATGGTTCTCCTTTCAGGAAAGCAGGTTTGGTTTGGTTTTTCAGGTTTTTGTTTGGGGTGTTTTTTTTAGTGAAACTCATCCTTTAAAATCTAGGTTTGTCACATTAAAAACTGCTTGCATGCACACACACATGCTTTCTCACTGACATACAACCCGTAAGACCAGTGGAATTGCCCAGAGTCCTCTCATTTTCTTTTTCTAACCATATCAACTGCGAGGTCTCTCCTACATTCACAACAGCTTTTAAACCTCTTAATCTCATGACTAAATTTGCAGAGTTCCAGAAGAGTAAATCTTTTTGGCTCTGAAGAAACAACTAAGGGCTACACATTTTTTGCAATACAGAAATCACTCTAATGGCCAGCTGCAGCTCTGAATCTGCCAGTTGGGGGGGGGGCGGGGAGTGGCTGGGGAAGATAAGAGCTGTGCCCTCTTTCACGAGGATACTTAAAACTCTTTTTCCAGTGATCTTTTTCCCTCTTAGAGAGTCAAGGCTGAACACTGATGCGTCCAGTTTCCCTCTCACAAGAGCAGGTTATAACCCCTCCTTACGCTCAGGTGCAGGACAGTGGTTTGTACTGCAAACGTAGCTTTTATTTAGCTGAAAGGGAATACTTCTAATTTTGTTTTAATTGAGCTCGATACCTTTCCAAACCAAAGCAAGGCAACATCATGTCTTTATAATGTCTACTGTGTGGTGGGCTTGATTTCTTCTTTTTTTTTTTCTTCCTAAGTAGATCAAATGTGAACTTGGAAATGAAGAATGAGTCAGATGTTGTATTTTCATTATAGTCTGTCAGTATCAAGAGAGAAGAACAGAGCTGGTGGTATCTCTGGGCTGAATTGCCCTTCACAACTATTGTCAACAAATTGCAGGAGTTTCTCATTCCTTACTCTGCATGGTCTTTGTAATGGCTTTATCTGTCACTTCATCCCTGGCATCAGTTCTGTAAATAATTACCCTGTCACCCTTTGGTCCTTAGTAATTCTTTCAAAAGCACAGCTAATCATTTTATAAAAAAGGCAGACTGGTTAATTCTTGGCAAGTTTGTCTCGAAGCCTTGTCTCTGCAAATGGAAATGATGAACTTTAGCCGTAATAAATAGCCCGGGTAGAATTGCAGCGCACTGGCCACTTGGTGGGGAGCGCTTCTTTTTTCTCTTCCACTGACACTGTTGCCTCGTATGTGGTAGATGTTGCTGTAAGATGGCATCATGCATGGTTTTGTCTGCTCTGTTTTTTTCATCACATACAGCAACTTACTATTCCATGATAATCTGAATTTGTATTATCACAGACTTGTCTTTGTCTTAAATTGTTGAATAAAATGCACACCGGTATGACATCTTGGTCTGCAGTTTGATTTCTGTTTAACCTGTTGTCATTCTGCACTGGTTCTAGAAAGGCTGTAGTTAGAGACATGTCTCACTCCCGCGGTGTGTAAGGTATAAGTTAATTGATTTCACAGGAGTGGTGGCCACACTTAACGGCACTTCAGTAGGCATGAGTATCTTCACAACTGCCAAGGACAGATTTTACTTTCTTTTGTTTAATGCGACCAGTACATCCATATGGCATTGCCTGCTTCTGCAGTAGAACTGGGGATTATCAAATTTAATTTCCTTTCTCTTCAAAGTGGATGTAAACATAAGGTTTCTTGCTATCCATCTCATAACTTGTGGGCTTGCTGTGCTGAATCATTCAGCTCCTTTAAGACATGCATGTGATCTGTTGTCCATGTCCACATTCAGCTGCAGAGGAATGTGAATATCAGGCTTCAAGTTAAAGAAATGAAATACTTCCAAATTGCTAACCAGAGATAGAATTACAGGAAGGGCTGTACCACATGGGCTTTCTCGGCTGGTTTTACTTCTGTTCCTTGTTTTTTCTCTTGCTTCTCCCTGTGTTGAAGTTAATGGTGAGTGTAAATGTTAGGGATACCTCGTCTCCTTAGACTTCTGCAAGTCCAATTATGTGATACCAAACAAGAGAACATGACACATATAGAGAGATTGTTTAACCATTTTTTATTTTACTCCACCTTCTGTTCTGGTGGTTAGGTTTTGTACTTACTTATAAGAAAATAAATTTATGTAATCTATATGTAATTTTTATTTGCCTGCATTCAGTAGCACTTCAATAGCCACTACAGTGGATCAAAGGCCTATTTATGCTGCTTTGATATGCATGTACAATAAGTAGACCTACCTGTGGTCATAAAGAAAATGTTCTGATTTTGTGCAAGTTGTGTTTAGATCTAGGTTCCTTTAATAAATTGTGCAATTTAAATTTGGAGTAACCTTACTGTTTTCCATATGAGAATTAAAAGTCGGATTAACTTCTGTGTCTTAAATCTGAACTGCTTGTAAAGAACAGCAAAACAAGAAAATGTTAATGTTAGATGTTAAAGTTTGTGTCTTTGCATTTTAACATACAAAGTCTGTTTTATGAGCTAGGCAGGGTCACAAGCTTACAAGTCAGTTTAGGCCTTTGTTGCTCCAATTGTATGCTAGAACAGTAACATAAAAGTGGATTAATCTGAGCAAGGAATAAAGATGTTTTATTTTAAAGAAGAATTTATTTTCAGCTCATGACTGAGTAAAATTTTCTGCAAAGTGTTTTTTCCCTCTGAAGTGTTACAAAGCAGCTACCTTCTCTAATAGGGTCAGTTAACAAGAATTAAGCTGTAATCTTATTAAAAGCTGATAACCTCAAGTCTGATTCTAAATAAAGCTATCATCATATGTAAAGGGTAAGTACTTTTCCCAGACTTATGGGGAAAGGTAATAAAGCATTTATTGAAGCACTGTTATGAAAGCTGGGCAAAAAACGTTATGCCACAGTTTTTAGAATTTGTTACAGTGGTTTTGTTTATAAAGCTTCAACTTGTATTTCACACTCCAAAACTAATACAGTTTTACTAGTCCTCAGTGCAAAGCTGTTCTCTTCACTAGAATCAATGGCAAATAATATGTTAGAGGAAATAAGCAGCCAATCAAAACTTATCTATTACAGTACTGTTAAAAGTAAGAAAGAAAACTTACACTTTTGTACAATGAAACAATATGGGATTAGAGTTTGTACAATTCCTTCCTCTGCCAATGCAATTAGCAGAATTTACTGCAATGCTGTGGAAGTAAATTCATAATTTTACTCCCAAGCTCCTGTGAAAGCTTTTGAAAAACATACTAGTACTGAAGAATTCATATTGATGGCTTGAGTGGTATTTGAGGCATAAGAGTTTCACTGTTAAAAATTATTAGAAAAAAAACATGACATCTGTTGTTAATATCTCAGTTCCTATGTACTGTCCAACTCTGTGATACCCAGGTAATTGTTTTCAAATCTTGTTTATCAATATGATTTGCAACAGAGATGAAGGAATAATACAGAGGGCTGCTCACAGAGAGGGGTCCTTTTGTAGCCTTGTAATTCTAAGACACTGGTCAAAGAAGTCAGTTGCTTCAAAAGAAGGCC